>JALIZF010001509.1:0-369631 GCA_029948255.1 Telmatactis stephensoni
TAGCTTTCAAAAAGCAATACAATTTAGATGACTTGGGTATAGTTCAACAAATACGTTCGTATATTAAACAAACTCAAAAATGTTCCGGCTCGTAAATTGATCTCTCGTAAAGTTCGCGTTTTCTGCTTCAGAATTCCGTTACTAAAACTCAGTACAAAAACCTCTCAAGATCTTTTTCGAAAACGCTCGACATAGTCCAGTAAAATTAGAACTCAGCCTGTAACTAATTGCAACAGAAGGTTTTTCTTCATAATATCCTTGGAGATACTCTCTTGAACATCATATCAAAAATCGGCAAAAATCTGAGCATGCGAAGATCACTAAATCCGGATTTGAAAAACAGCTAAAAAATCGATGATTTATATGAACATGAAAACGAGGCTACAACCGGAAGTCGTTTATTTTGCTAGTAATTTCTTTAATATGTGCCTTCCTTTTTTAGAAAACCAATAATTAAATGTTGTTAATAATATTCCTTTATTTCTAGTGAAAGTAGATGTTTCTATGACTTTTCACATAGCGTATTTCTATGAAAGTCCTCACTAAACAATTTTATGTAGAGTTGAAATTTTACACATTGTTATTTCGCCGTTAAAATATACAAGATATTAAAAGTCCAAGCTGTTTTTATTGCCTTCATGTGCATTAGGTCTACTAGTATCTATTTAGAATATTTCTTTCTAATCACCTTTTAGCCAAGAGTGAATGCTTCAAAAGAAACTACTGACAATCTCTATTAAAAAATATTCATAACTGTCAGCATCACACTGTCTTGCTTGTAGACGGTAAACAAGTTTAATAGTGAAAATCTAAATATCTTTATTTAAAAATGAGCCATCTTAGAGGTTATTCGACTGACTTAATTAAAGTGCCAAAATGCAGTGTATTGTACTTATACTACTATATACAGTACTTATACTACTACGACGTAACCTAACTTGAATAACAAACATACTCTCGATTATTTATTGGGGACAAATCAACTATTTGCAAAATGCACGTGTTCTGATTTAGTCTGTGATCTCTTCGCCTTCGTCAGGTTCAGGCTCTCGCGACGTAGAATTGGTGCAGCTAACACCCCCACAAGCTGGGGAACTCTCGAAGCCATTCTTCCTATACGCACATCTTCGCGTGTTGCAGTCTGACGAGCAGTACATCTAATGACACGTAAAAGGTATTCAGGAGCAGCATCCTTGTCAGTCATGCATCACAGGAAGCAGTTGATCTGTATTTTTTGTCCATCCCCATCGTTGGACTTCCTCTATTGTGTATTCTTGTCCCTTCCACTGTCCCACTTGCAGATAGACTCTCAATGAGTGATATTTTGCGGCCGATGATGTTGGAGGAAGACTTTGTGGCTGGACGTATGATTTCCTGCTGGCATGCAACCTTCTCACAGTACTTCTTGTACCTCAGCTGATCTAAGGTCTCGCCTATCTTACCTCTGTATAGAGCCACTAGCGCGTTCTCGCCAGCTTTTATCACATTATTTAACGAATGTACGTGTACAATCAAACACGGCAGCTTGATCTTGAAAATACGCACTCTCCACATATGTCTTGATTACAACGCCTTTCAGTGCCAATACCAAAAACACGAGAAGTGGTGTCGCAACCAAGCAGTGCGTGAAGAAACAGAATATTCTTGCATAGTCGCTCGCCGAGCTTCGCCGTCTTTACATGTCGCATGCTCCAACTTCTGCTGCTTGTATTTGCTTTTGGCTCCGGCTTGAATATCAGATCATTGTTTGATAGATCGCAATAGTAGCAAAGTAGTACAATCAGATCTGTGTTGTCGCCAACCAGTGTGGTATGCTTGGATTCGGATGTCTTTACTGCGGTTTGCACGATTAATACGTCTGCGTCGCCGTCGGCCTGGTGGGTAGTGCAACTGTTCTCGGCAAGCCTCTGGCGTAACATCTCAATTAACTGTTGCTTATTCTTTGCATTAGCTAGAAATTGTTCTTTCTTGATAGCGACTAACTATTGCTCCAGTTTTGTTCCCTACTCGCCTCTGTTGTGTCATGCTCTTGGTTGTTAGCGTGTTGTAACCGTCGTAAACAATGATAGGTTGCTGCTACTTGCGCTTGACATATTTGATCTGGCAGATTTCCTCATATGTTGCAGCTCCTGGTTCATCTATCCATCCATCATTTCATTCATTAATGCATCCATTTATTCAAACATTCATTTTATCCATCCATATACATACATTCAAGTCTCCATCCATTCATTAATCCATTCATCCATCGTTTCATTCATTTATAAATCAGTTTATTCTTAAATAACTCATTTATTCCATTCACCCATTCATCCTCCAATTCACTAATCACCTCCCTCCATTCATGCCTGTTTATCCATCCATCAACTGTTTCATTCATTCATTCAAAATTTGTGCGGAATGTGACTTCTTTTTGTTGCAGCTGCAAAACTCAAACCCGTATCGATTTATTCTTGATTGAAAGACAAAGAAACAAACTTACACGATACATGTACATGATAATTAACTGAAAAAAATGTTTTTAAGTTAAATTACAGAAAAACATTATATATATCTGTTTAGCTCGCAAATTAATCAAAAACGGATTTTATTTTATTATAGCGGTCTTTTTTAAGCATTTCTACTTTTTTGAAATCGGAGCCTCGTTTTAATGTTGTAAAAATATTAGGTCTATCTTGTGTCACTTTAGCATCGTTTTTCGGCAACTTCGCAAGCACCGATTTTTGCCGATTTTTGATATGTTATAGGGGATATATTATTCTATCAGAAACCGTTGAAATACCTTCTGTTGCAATTAGTTACAGGTTCGTCTCATATTTGGCCTAAAATTACTGGACTAACATCTTTTAGTGTGGCCCTACCGCGAACAAGGTGTGCATTTGTATGTAGTTTGAGGGTATTAGACAACATATTTACCCTTAAATTTGACAGCGACATCTTCGATAATCCAGCCGCCATGATGTCCAACCATGTGCTCTTCTTAAGCCCGAGTAATTAATTCCACGCATGCGCTCTACTATCTACACGCATGCGCTTTACCTACTAGACTGCGTTTTGCGTCGGAACGAGGAAAATAACGAAGCTCAATTTATAACTCGAGCATTCCTACGGAAGCCCGAGTAATAAAAGACGTCACGTGACCAAAAGCGCAATACAAGGTCAAGTTCCATGCAATAGTCTGCTTCAGAATTCCGTTACTAAAACTCAGTACAAAAACCTCTCAAGATCTCTTGAATGCTTGAATGAGGAATATAATTGACTTGCTTCTATGTATGTTCGTTTAGCAACATGTAGATGAGAAATTCATAGATTTCCAGCTCATAGGAAATAGTTTTTATCGCGAGGGACTCCTTTCAAGTACTCCATTTAGAGTTCGATATTTGGTCAAAGTATTGGAGATCAAGCTCAAAATAACAGCCCATTGTGAAGCTCTTATAAGTATATAGGTATATCTCGAGTTAAGAGAGAATGTCACATAATATGGAGCAAATCCCCAAAAATTCGGCCACAACGGAAAAATCGATTTTTGTACCTAAACAAGTGAAATATTATAGAAACACATGATCTGATGTCATTTTTCCCAAAACTTTTGTATTTTTTGAGAAAATCGAAAAAATCGATCCAGGCCTCTAGCGGTCTAAAATGTGCTCAAATTCAGATAGAAAACAGTAGTTCTAGAAAAACGTGTCGTGTAAAAAAAGAAAGCCGTCCAAAGCGAAAATCTCTCTAAACATTGATGAAGGAAGGATTTCATGTGATATCTGAGCTCAATCCGTAATGATTACTGGAATATAAAAAGCATGCGATATTGTTTTATAAACTAGGATTTTCCTATTTACTCAATTTTGAATTTCGCCGTCCAAATACGATTCTAATTTTCTTTATGTGGTGTTTATCCGATTTCCTTGAAAAACCCTCTATGGGAAGTTCGAATGATACACTACAATATATCTTAGAATTGATTTGGGTTTTTAAGAGGGCACTCTTTGCGACACTCTTGAATTTCAAGCATTTTCGCTTGAAATCTGTTAAAACTTATGCCGTAGACAGCAAGTCTGGTGTGACACACCTCAAATCTGAAGTGCCGATTTCACGACTGAGACCTCCCTAAATTATCCTATTCAATCTACACTTACCTTCTATAACCAACATCGGACACATTTAGGATTCGTAGAGAGATTTCACCATTACAAAATCCTGAGTCTTCCATGGTAATCAACCCATCAACCAGGTAGACTTGAAAGTGCGTTACTCCATGTTTACATGATCAGTTGAATTTCTTCGCTTTATATCTTTGTACAATTCCAATATTTTTTTCGGATTTTTAGCGTATCAGAGACTATAAATTTTGATCATTTAGAATCTGGCGTTAAGATTAGTTCTTATAATACACTGGAATTCTGAGACAAAAATAATATTAAGAAAATTTATGCAAAAGAAAGACTTGAACTTTAACCCCGTAATGCAAACTTACACAAATTACCGTGACAACGTATAATCCAGTGCTGTTGAAAAAAATACATGCACGATTAAAAACTAGAGACACCATGCAAGAAAAAGGAAAAGAACAAAAGAGCAAAATACCATTATCGTTATTCTTGTTTTATTTAGTTTTTGTTTATTTGGGGGAAGGGGGGACGTTTTGTTTAGTTGTGTCAATGATCATTCCGACTCCGAGGTTTGGCATAATGAGCGTATTAATTAGCATTCTCCGCGCCGTGGCAAGATCAAAGCATTGAAAACAATATGGAAAAATGTTCGTTTTTAGCTATAGTTGGTGGCCGTTGCGGTTTTGACCCGAGAGATAGATCGAAATCAGTGAGCACTGTACCATTAACATGCTGTAACAAAGATATTACGAGCCACAAGTCCATGCTAATGTTTCATGATGTCGAGGATGAGATGGAATTGATACTCGCAAGAGCTTCCCTCTTTTCGCTTCCAAGGAACATAAATCAAATGATGATTTGCCCTGCGCATCGAGCCTCTCTAGGTATTGGTTGGAGGGGCGATACTAAATTGTGTAGAATTCCAGATTTGATGTCCAGTCACCGGGACGGCAAAAGACCAAAAGCAGACAGAGGTCTTAGCAAAGCGGCTTCATGGTTGGTTTTGAAAGAGACTGGTATATTTCTTGCTGTAGGAACAGGTATGTTCATGTCTAACGGTCAAAGTGCGTATATTTATATAAAATTATTACTCAGTTTGATACAATTATTCTTAGCCAGGAGCCACGCCCAGTAACCTGCTAATTAGCATGGTATTTTTACTTGATATCAGGTGTGTGCAGTAATTGTAGAAAAACGCTTGACAGTATCAGTGACAAAGATGAATACCATGGCGGTAAAAAGGCTGTAGTAACAGAGGATAGTGAGATTACCTTCAAGATGGACTCTCTGTTCTTGGTAATAAATAATTGAATGAATGAACGAATGAGCGAAAGAATGAACGAATGAATGAACACAATAAACCAATGAATGAATGAACGAACGAACGAATTCAACGAACGAACGAAAGAATGAAGAAAGGAAAGAATAAATGAATAAATGAATGGACAAACTGATTTATAAATCTGTAAGTTACTAAAGGTAATGCTTAATTTTCTGCAGGATGAAACAAGTACCAGCACTCCTCTGAACTACCATAGTACCCCAAAATCTCTACTTGACTCCAACGTTAGCCTTGAGACACCTGTGGGAAGTGTTTTCTCTCCCACTGATATGGATACAGATATAGAATCAATTGTGGTCTCAGAAGATTGTCAACAACTTGAAAAATTAAATGTCTATCTAAAAAGCAGAGACATCAGTCCTGTTAGATCCCAGATGCAGATTTCTTGGGAAGAAGCCAGCGAAAGAACAAAGCGTCGTTATTTACGGAAGGGCAAACAAGTAGTGACTGCTGTTCTAAATGAAGTGGCACCGAATCAGTCTGGTCATTTGTGGCAATCCTTGGTGGCATCGAAACCCTTCAGTGAGTCATCCAGTGATGAGGACAAAGAAAGTGAATGTGTTGATCCAGTTTTAATGAAAGCACTGTCCGAGTGCTACCACAATGCAAATTCCTGGGCCACTAGACGACAAATGGCGTCCATAGTAGCTGACAAAGTACCTTTCAAAACCCTGAAATATTGGATTCCAGATTTAACACGATACAGGTATTCTTGTGCAAGAAAGCATGTCCTGGTTCATGGAAGGGGAGTAGCACCGCCGCAATCAACTCGCACTAGAATGGCGGTATCAAGAACACAGTTAGACCATTTCCTGGATTTCATTACGAGCCCTCATGTGATTCAGGACCTCCCATTTGGAGAAAAGTCAGTGAAACTTTCCACAAAGGAAGTGATAACGGTCCCCAACGTGATAAGAATGATGATACCAGAGTCCATCGTAAAACAATATCTTGCATATTCTGAGGAAAGTGGATTTACACCGATGAGCCGAAGGACATTGTTAAGGATTCTGTCCAGCTGCCCAGCTTCAGTACAAAAGTCTTTACAGGGTCTAGACTACATCAGCGCAGAAGGCGGACAAGCGTTTGATGACCTTTGTAATGCAGTAGAAAAACTGGGAGACTACTTCAAAGGAATGACATGGGCGAAAGAAATCAAAGCACAGCTAGCGGCTGCAAAACATTATCTTAAGACTGACTACAAGGTATGTAAGTATTCACAATGAATGGCGATGTCGATCCATTTTTACAAACGATGCAATGCCATCTTTAGCCGAGAGAAACAAATCACAAAACTAGGCTCAAAATGGAATTTGACATAACACGGATGCTAAATCATCGCAGTATCTCATTTATTTATAGAGGGACGGGCCAAGGGGAGGAATTTGACGTTATTTTGTTGGCGGAAGTTTACAAATGACATCGGATTGAGCTGGGAAGTTAGACAGAAAAAAGTGTGAATTGAGCGTACAATTCACTGTATTTCGCCTGCCTACTGATTAATAAAATAATTTATTACTGATATAGGTTCATGTGTCAAAAGATTCCAAAGTTCCAGACCACTGTAGGTTGTACGCCCTTAGTGACCCACGTGACAAAGATTTTCAATCAGTCTGTAAACACGAGCACAGTGATACATGTGACCGCTGCGAATCACTCACCTCAGTCTTGGAAGAAATAGACAGGGCAGTTCAAGAGATAACCGAAAAATCTGCTGCAGCTGACATCAAAGAGGAATTGACCTTTCTGGCAGTCCAGGCTAAAAAGAACATCCTTGCTTGGAAAGCCCACCTTCTGCGTTCTATCAATCAAGACGAGGCAAGGCTTGATATTCTTGACGCTCTCGATCAAAAGTCCGTCTATCTTGTACAAGACTGGGCAATGAAATTTCTTCCTCGCAAATACAGAGAAAGCCAAAGGGATTGGTTCGCTAAACGTGGCCTACCATGGCACGTTACAGTGGCTGTTCGAAAGACAATCAAAGAAGAATTCCAGACGCTAACGTTCGTACACGTTTTTCCAACTTGCAGTCAGGATAGTTTTGCTGTTCTTGCTATAATGAAGGATGTGATCGGGGAGCTGAAATTATTGATGCCACAACTAGAATCTGTATTCTACAGGCAAGATAACGCCGGCTGCTACCACTCAAGCACAACTATCGTAGGAGCATCCTCTGAAAGTCAGTTCCATGGGGTTTCTGTTAAACAGATGGACTTTTCGGATCCCCAGGGTGGAAAAGGGCCCTGCGATAGGAAAGCAGCATCAATCAAGGCGCACATGAGAGTTTACCTAAACGAGGGGAACAACATTGAAACAGCCAGTGAAATGGTAGACGCGATACAGTCATCTGGTGGCCTCCATGGAGTAAATGTTACTTTATCAGATACTGTGACATCAAAAGACAACTCAGAAGTAAAGCTGGAAGGTGTTAGCATGATTTCTAACATTAAGTATAGTGGTGAAAGTCTGCGTGTGTGGAAAGCGTACGGGGTGGGTGCTGGAAAAGTCATATCCAAGTCAAAAGCCCTTAAACTGACACAAGAAATTAAAATTCCTGATCTTGTCAAAACCTCTGACAGCACAAAATCAAGTATCAAAGAATTCGTCACATCCAAGTCCAAACAAAACAATAGTGAAAATACTGCCACAAAAGCTACTAGCCCATCAACCGTCGAAGATAAATCAAACGAAGATGATCAAGATTCTTTTCTATTTTCGTGCCCTGAAGAGGGGTGCGTCAAGACGTACCAGAGATTCTCTGCTTTACAAGCTCACATGGACTGTGGAAATCACCAACGAGCTTTGGAAAAGGAAACGCTCTTCGACAAGGCGGTACATGGTTACGCGGCTAGGTTAGAGGAACAATTTGGCGGTAGTGTCCCACAGATGCAGCAATTCATTAGCAAGGAAACTGTCCTGGAACAATCATCGTTACCCATGGGATGGGCCCTAAAGACCATCCAAACTAAGAAGTTTTCAGAAAAACAAAAAAACTACTTGTCCGATCAATTTCGGATTGGAGAAGAAACAGGACAGAAAGCAAATCCTGTATCAGTTGCCAAAGCTATGATGGTTGCTAAGGACAGTGCTGGAAACCGCCTATTTGACAGCAGCGAGTTTCTAACAAGTAAGCAGATAACCAGTTTCTTTTCTCGTCTGGCGTCCAAGCGAACCCTTCCTGGTGATATTGCTGGCCAACGCGACATCGCAGAAGAGAATAATGCTGCCGAGCAAGAAAAAGCTTTCAGTGAGTTGGGCAATCATATTATGGAAGACGTTGCTCTTGTTCATCCAATTTGCTATGACACCTACAATCTTTGTGAACTGATAACCAAATCAAAGCTATCAAAGTTTTCTATTCAGATGCTTCAGAACATTTGCGAACATTTTGATATCCCGACAGAAGAAATAAAGTCTAGAAGAAAGGCGCCGTACATCGAGAGAATCGTTGTCTTTTGTGAGAAATGTCCCTGCAATGGTTCAACGACAGAAAACAGAAATCTAGAGACAACAGGACAATGTTAGTCAAACTCTGTCCATTGGAAAGACATAAATAATTATTACTATAAAATTTACAGACCATTTTGTAACCAGCTGATCTGAAATAGTGACGTAAAATGACGTCACTGCAAACAGTGTACGATGTCTCGCCCCGCTCTCAGACCTTGTTCAGTGAAAAGAACGTTTATAGTATTGCACACACATTTTGGATCTTGTAGTTGCTTGCGTGCGCTTTTCTTGATTTGCAAGTGTTTTATAAATATAGGGATTCTGAAAATGCTCATTTCTTAGTTCTGATCTTGTTCTAGATTTTCAATTCAGTACAAAGAAAACTCAATAATGTGAATTCCAGTAATGACAAGGCTCGGGGTGCGCTTTACTGTCAGCCTGACGGTATCATATTTTTTGTAATCAAAAAGCTTTAATTTTCACAGCCATACGCAAACTGCTGATCTATCACGACGCATTTGGCTGTCGACGCATTTCAGCTGACTTCTAACAATAAAATGTATAGACTCGATGCAGAACAAGGTTTTTTCAGTCACACGACCCATCTTTTTCAAAAGTTATCGATGATATAGAGCGAGATATTTAGACAATGGCTATTGAAATACAAAACCTCGATTACTACAAAAAGGAGTATTTAGTCAGAGGTGTGGATTTAAACACTGTGCCAAAAGGCAAATATTCAAGAGTATTCAGAAAAAGAATATGGCTTCTTGACTTGGAGTATTCTAGGATATTCGAGACGGATGATATACGTGACGTATTCTAGTAGTATACAACCTGAATTCTTACGCATACTTTGCATAACATTTATCTCTAAAGTATTCGGACTCGAATATGTAAAGTATGAATGCACAGGGATTTTCAACTAGAATACTTCAGATATCCCAAAAATAATATTTCTTCGTGACTTCGAAAAATACTTTCTGCGGTTTGAATATTCACGCATATTTTTCGTACAAGATATTTCTACGGTATGAAGATTTTCATATCTGAAGTATGAATATTACTGGAATCTTCAATTAATATTCATTTATTTCTGAGTGATGAAAAGTGTGATACATCATGCAGTCTACATTCTAAAATAGATGTCTAAACACCAATATTTTGATACAATAAACATTTTTCAATAAGTAGATTGCATACATGCTGAATTCTTACGCATACTTTGCATAACATTTATCTCTAGAGTATTCGGACTCGAGTATGTGAAGTATGAATGCACAGGGATTTTCAACTAGAATACTTCAGATAATCCCAAAAATAATATTTCTTTGTGACTTTGAATAATACTTTCTGCGGTTTGAATATTTACGCATACTTTTCGTACAAGATATTTCTACCGTATGAGGATTTTCATATTTGAAGTGTGAATATTACTGAAATCTTCAAATAGTATTCATTTATTTCTGAGTGATCAAAAATGTGATACATCATCATGCATAAATACTACTGGCATAATGATAAGTCGATTTTCTTTAACATGTTCAAGAAATCATTCAAGTGGGTGTTATCAATTTATTGTAAACTTTTGGTGTTTGTACTCTTTTTATTGTTGTGAGATGGTTTGCTGAAAGCATTTGGTCACGAGTCGTTTCAAGGTTACTGGCCGTTTAATCTGATATCTGTTGATTGCGATTTTCTGATAAACAAAATTCGCTTTTTCATTGATCTGTCTTACCAAAAATGTTGATTTCAATTAATCGAAATGAACAAATAGTACAAATGTGAGGCTTTTTCAATTGCAAGTTCCTGTGATTTTTTTATGAACAAACAGATATTCCAATACATTCAGGTTCAATTTTATCCAATAATGCACACACATGGATAAATCCTGCCGGCCACTCAATTATGCACTGAAACCAGCCTGAAGATCTCACTAAGTGGCACTCACCGGGTAGTGCAAAATCATAAAGCTCGGGCAAACATTTATACACACATGACATGAATAAAATTGACAAAAAATATATATATAAATCTCAAAGTGCAAGTCACAAAATTGAATTACAACAAAATAAAAACAATTTTGTTGATGGCCAGATATTCTAATAATTTCAGACTAAATTTATGTAATACTCACACATGAATAAATATTGTCATTTGACAAATTGTGACAAAAATTTTGAAATTGTCAGTTTTTAAAAATGGTCACATGTAACATTCAAGTGAAAATTTACTCTGCTGTTAATTTTAAGTAATCAAGTCATTTCTGGGTGAATTATTTACAAAAACCATGGATTTAATCATATAAATAACAACTCTTGGTCATTCCACTTCCAATAAGCAGTTTCATTTACACCTGTTGAGAGATAATACAATATATAGTCACTCTTCTGTGTCAAACATTAAATTTTGTCAAGATTTCATGATAGGGTCATTTCATAGTATTTGTGGACAAAAAAAGTTAATGTTCACACACAATATCAAATTACTTTTCAAAGAAGCTGAATAATCAAATGATAAAGTCCTGATTGTTTTTCTATTTTTTTAATGTACATGTAGATATTACAAAAATGTTGCCTGTGCTGGTGGACATGAAGCACTAATTCCCTCTAACAGTGACATCATAGAAATGTTTGGGAAAATTGTTTCATCAGGAAACAAGGTTTCAAACAAAATAATTTAGATAAGCTTATCTATCATTTCAACGAAAGTAATTTAAATTGGCTTATTTATCATGAAAGAGTCTTATTTTCAAGTTTTGCATGGTATTTGATGGTATAATAGGTCATGGACAGAATTTCCCTTTAGTAACTTCCTAATATATGACAAGTGCTTTAAATTGATTAGGCCACAAATCACAACTTTAGATGAATAAACCAACCTTGTCTTCTGTGACTTTATAAAGTCAGGTAAATATGGAACATTATTATGTAAAAGAGTGTGCTTGATATATCATAACTTTGCAGAGTTCTTGAGTTGTATTTTAAGATTAAAAAATGTCACTTTTTCTGTTCCCCTCTGTAATGTTGAACATTTTTTATTCTCATCAAAGCATCAATGTTTGGATTCTTTTAGATCCAGTATGTCTGGATACCAATACCATAATGCCAACAAAACAATAGTAATATATTTCATAATAAAAAACTACAAGTGCACTGCATAGTTGGATTTTTTTTGTACTCCCCTCTGTAACTTTCAAAACACTGTGAAATGACACTACAATACTACAATATTATGCAAAACATGTTAACCAACATAAATCACATTTGCAGTTTAAAATATGAAAAAATATAATTACCAGCATTGCTGTTGCAGTTGGTAATTCTTCATGTAGCTGTGGTAGTTTCAGTTTATCTCCTTTATATCTTCCTGGCATAGATTTTTTCTCTCCTCTTACACTAGTGCAGCATTTCCTTATGTAGTCAATGCATGGAAATCCTTTTGAATTTTTATATTGCAAGAGCATGTTTCTTTTAATGCTATGAAGAGACCTTTTTATTATTAATTCTTTTTTCCTCCTATTCTTCTTCATCTTTTTCTTAGCTATGCTTCACATGATATATTTGCACATTCTGGAATAATGATTGCTTTGTAATCCTAAAAACCAAGCAAATGTTTGAAAATTTGAATGCAAAGAGTTAGTTATATAATTGGTTATGAATTTGGACATGTTTTAACGAATAAAACAACGCAGGTTGTGAAATACAAGTAAGACTCATTGTTTGATGTGGATAATCAGTGTCTAGTACAACAACAAAATTAATTAACTTATGCTTGATCAACAACATAGAATCCAAAGCAGTTTACAGTACTTTGTTTAGCAAACATAGTAAAAGCAACAAAAATATTAATAATTTATTAATAAGAAGCACAATTAATTGTGTCCCTTTGGATAATAAAAGGAACAGCTTCCAAATCCAGTCAGTTTGGACCATGTTGACCTACTACTGTGCAAAATTGGCGCCAAAATTTACGTTCCCTTCAAAGTCGATTTAAAAGGTCTTAATCGAGGAATACCTCACAAAAAGTATCTTTATCTTACGTACCTTTGTTTTATCTTGTTGACTTGTGTCCTTTGAGCTGTTTTTAGGTCAAAAATCAAAAGAAAGAGGTCCAAAATGCATAGACAACTTTACAAACACCTTTGTCTTTCGTTTCGATGAATTAATAATTGGCCAGCGAAATGTTGAGTCAGCGGTCAATGCACAGGAATCCCGTGCATTTCTCACAATAAACCAATGAAAACACGGTATTTGATCACGTGCGTGTTTTGAATAGTAGGCGCTCATTCAGTGAACGGTTGAAGTACGAGCGAGGAGATAGCGAATATGTTCTACAAAATCCTATATTTTGAGCCTAAAATATGGCCTACACTAGCCTACCTAACAGTAGAAAATGCTGACTTTAATGCAGAGGTGTAAGAAGTAGAAGTACAAGAAGTACAAGTACAAGAAAATTAAATTATACAGCAAATAAATCATTAAGAAGAATTATTCACATATAAAGTAAAATAATAATCAAATTAAAATTTATGTGGCATCATTAGCAAATAAAATGACAAAAAGCCTAGCCTGCAAGGAACGCGTGCACGTAGGCTACAAAAAGCCTTGTGGCAAAGCATAAGTCACAAGGACTTATTTATTTTATTTACAAGCTTATTCCTTCCAGTGAAGGCAGGGTCACCACAACAGCTTTCGCCAATTACTGTGGGCCCTGTAGTGTTATAGGACAGACCACACACACCGGCAACTTCATGGCCTACTCTCCCCGAATAGTGGTGTGGGTTCTTTAACGTCCCTCCGGTGCAAGTAGTGAAGTGTTAGAGAGACGGAGCCTACGGTTTAACGTCCTTATCCGAGAAGACGTGAAGATCTAACCATTTGCAGTTGTAATTACAAAGGCAGCACCTTCTCCTCAATTATTTAAAGACCCTGAGTGTTGGTCCGGCCGGGATTTGAACCCCGACCTCCCGCACGAAAGACCGACGCTCAACCAACTGAGCCAACCGGGCGGCATTATGGGATGCATTGAAGGTGTTGCCACGTGGAGAACTTGTAAAGTGGCATTTGAGCATAGTTTGATGATCATTACTTAAATTCATAAATATAATATAAAGTGAATTTGAACTTTAAGTCCTATTTCTATCTTAATCCATAAAATCGCGTTTCTACAGATGCGACTGTAAGAAGGAAACATCTTGGTTGAATTTGGCAACTGTTGAGCAACAATTCGCCGATCAGAAGTTTGGGCTCGTGACCTGCGTGATCTCATAAAAACAATACGATTTTATCTAAAAATGCTCACTAGATGTATAGACACAGTAACAAAAGGGAACAATCTGAACTTCCAAATAACAATTTAAAATGATACTCGAAATATACCGGTAACCTCTGACAGGGGTTATAACTTCAGCCAAATTCTCGATGGCAGAAGCAAGAAATTCAGCTCATGTTCGCAGGATGAACATTTCAAGAAGAATTATAACCAACATCTTAAAAGTATTACGCTTTTACTTAGCAGTACGAAATAGAAATTACCATTAGAGGCAGTTTTGGGGCATAAAATACTGATACTCAACTTGCGAGTGGAGAGGACGAATGTCACATGGGCAACGGTTTTATACGCTAGGCTCGCAAGGCAGTGTGGTAAAAAAGGCTGACACCTGGTGTATGACCACATTTGAGGATACTCTGTGCTTTGTATTGCCAAAGTCTATCCAGAGGGTCAGACATGAAGTATAGGACTTTGGATTATTTTTAAAGCCCTGTACGTCATGTATGACTCAATATATAATTAATACGGTTATTGTTCTAGAGTGGTATAGTGTTCGGGTCTTATATGAAGTACTTCAACACGGAACAGAGAGCATTGTGGTTAAAATCGAGGTCGATCAGAGACCTAGTTTGTAGATTAGATTTGCTTCCTTGCTCGCTCGCTTCAGGCTCGCTCGCTGCGTCAGCAATTATTATCAAATCGAGGAGGAAATATAGAGAAAGCTTTAATACATTGTTTGAAAGAAGAACAAGCTTCATCAGAGTAGAAATAGTTATTCTACAACGGCGACAATGGAAGGACGCCGAAGTCTCTGGCGGTAAGTTGAATATTTGATAAGTAATTATTAGTATTGACCGAGTTTATCGTACGAGAAGTCAATTTTAAACCTTCTGATAGGGAAGAAGAAGGTCATAAAAGAGACTCCTTTTAGGATGGCCATATTTTGTTTTCACTATGACGGGAATATGATTGTTCTTTCGAGTAAATCAGCTCGGGTAATGAAGCTTGTACGTACATTTACTTGTGATTATACTTTTAGACGAAAAGATTTTAAGATACTTTTATATATTTTTAGTTAAACTGGAGAATCTTGGATTGCGACTTCAGCGAAGCGGCCAAAAATGCTCCAAGCTGGGAACCAGTGATCGATGTCCGTTTCTTTGAGGTACTTCATAGCGTACGTCGACTTGTAATTGTCCTCTGGCTACATTGATTGCGAACAGTTGAGTGTATATATAAAGGACACTATGAGACACGTTTACTAAGATATCAAGTAGTTAAATGATTCAAGTTGGTAGTCTATTATCTATTATTTTTTTTATATTTATCTATTACTGTTCAAATGTTACCGCCATGTCAATTGATAAATCCTATACCGTATTTTAATAAAACACATTTCAATGCTATGAATTTGTTTGTTTATACTTGTATATTTAGTTTTTCTATGTATTTTGATGTAGTTATAGGCCTTTGAATGGGTAAAATGCTTGAAAATCTCCCGTATTTCGATGGGATGTTGTGAAGAATACGTTGAGAATTCAAGAATATCCGTATTATACCAATGATATTCAGAGGGTAGTTCGACTAGAAGACGTCAGGGGTGTCTAGTATTCAGGAATATTCGTAACATACGACTGAAATTCGGAGGGTTGTTCGCTAAGAAAACGTCAGGGATGTCTAGTATTCAGGAATATTCGTAACATACGACTGATATTCGTAGGGTATTTCGGTAGGAAGAATTTGACAATGTCCAATATTCAAGAATATTCGAAGCATCAACTAAACGAATAAAATAGTATACAAGAGTATCATACTTGTTACTTCAAGTATTCAGGGAAATTCGATTAGTATTCAAGTCCGAGTGATGCAACGTCATGCTAGAATCACTCGGAACGAATCCGGACAGAATTTCCATTTTCGTCCCGTATACTCTTGACTGACTTCACGTATAAATATACGTCGCGAATATTTATACGCGAAGTCAGTCAAGAGTATACGGGACGAAAATGGAAATTCTGTCCGGATTCGTTCCGAGTGATTCTAGCATGACGTTGCATCACTCGGACTTGAATACCAATGGATTTCCCTGAATACTTGAAGTATGCATGTCTATATTCAAGCATATTCTTTCCGAATATTTGCCTTTTTGCACAGTGAAATTTAAGATAGATTATGTCCTCTTAAAGATGAAAAAAAAACACCTAAGATCATGAAAAAGATTAAATACTGAGAATGTATACATCTTGTTTTATTTTATGTGTATACGAAAAATAGTAGCCAATCTTCAAGATCTTGCATTGTTTTTCCTCGGTCGCGCAACATTTTGTACACAAGATTACGTTACGGGGTGAAAGTTCAAGTCTTTCTTTTGCATAAATTTTCCAGTAATACTATTTTTGTCTCAGAATTCCAGTGTATTATAAGAACTAATCTTAACACCCGATTCTAAATGATCAAAATGTCTAGTCTCTGATACGCTAAAAATCCGAAAAAAATATTGGAATTGTACAAAGATATAAAGCGAAGAAATTCAACTGATCATGTAAACATGGAGTAACGCACTTTCAAGTCTACCTGGTTGATGGGTTGATTACCATGGAAGACTCAGGATTTTGTAATGGTGAAATCTCTCTACGAATCCTAAATGTGTCCGATGTTGGTTATAGAAGGTAAGTGTAGATTGAATAGGACAATTTAGGGAGGTCTCAGTCGTGAAATCGGCACTTCAGATTTGAGGTGTGTCACACCAGACTTGCTGTCTACGGCATAAGTTTTAACAGATTTCAAGCGAAAATGCTTGAAATTCAAGAGTGTCGCAAAGAGTGCCCTCTTAAAAACCCAAATCAATTCTAAGATATATTGTAGTGTATCATTCGAACTTCCCATAGAGGGTTTTTCAAGGAAATCGGATAAACACCACATAAAGAAAATTAGAATCGTATTTGGACGGCGAAATTCAAAATTGAGTAAATAGGAAAATCCTAGTTTATAAAACAATATCGCATGCTTTTTATATTCCAGTAATCATTACGGATTGAGCTCAGATATCACATGAAATCCTTCCTTCATCAATGTTTAGAGAGATTTTTGCTTTGGACGGCTTTCTTTTTTTACACGACACGTTTTTCTAGAACTACTGTTTTCTATCTGAATTTGAGCACATTTTAGACCGCTAGAGGCCTGGATCGATTTTTTCGATTTTCTCAAAAAATACAAAAGTTTTGGGAAAAATGACATCAGATCATGTGTTTCTATAATATTTCACTTGTTTAGGTACAAAAATCCACAAAATCAATTTGTGTGTATGGCCAAGGTTTGCTGCACGGAAAGGGACCTTCTCTCTTAAAAGCTCCACTTTCCATTGTTCTACTCCTGGAACAGCCTGTCTCTGAAAGCTATTTTCTTTGAAGTCAGCCATCTTGCATTCCTAAAGTTCCTGGCTTGCCTTCACTACGAAGAGTTTGCACGCGCTCAGAGGTGATGAATGAAGGGCATTGTTTCTTACGCTCTTAACCAATCAGGAGCTTTAACACGTGACCGATTGCGCAAGAAAGGCCTCTTCTGGCGGCAGCGACAGGAAAAAAACAACATTTGCAGTTTATAACTCGTTCCCGGCCTAAAGGCCTGGGCACGAGTAAAAAGGACAGAATTTCAGTGTAAACCTACGTTCCCAAGAGATTTCATAAAATGCACAAAAACGAGGCCATAAAGGTGTGCGTCATCACAAGAAAGTTGAGCTTCAGCCGGTGGGAACCGAGTTTCCAGCAGCTTAGTGGAATGGTAGAGCATCCGTCTAGTTAATTGGATCGAAGATCGACGTGGGTTCGGTTCCCACCTGGAGCTCACTTTTTCTGATGTAGTTGTAGTTGTGTTTTTAACGTAACGCGCGTGCTTAGTTCTTTAAAATTAATATAAAGGCTGATTTACCCGCTACGATTGTCGGCCCGATTTTTTCCAAGTTTTTTTCGGGAAAAGGAAGAATCGGCCCGATTCGCAGAAATCGGTTACAAAGTTTTTCGTGTCGGGCCGATTTTTTGAAAGGAAAATCAAATGAATTGGAGCGCAAAAACAATGGATTTTAAATCGGGCCGACGAATCGTGTCGTGTAAATTGGCCTTAACATTTCATATGCTTTATTGTTTTATTGTAATAGCAAATATCGCCTCAATTCAAGGTTTTTTAATATACAGCGTTTTGCAAAAATTCCAAGAAAGCCAAGTATATACATATATACATGTACATATATACTAATTTGCATATCTTCAAATTTCTCTAAAACAGCATATTTTTCATAAGTGCTTATCACCATTAAGTCTGAATAACTGCATCATAAATTTGCAAAGAATTTGTATTTTTGCTCGTATTTTAGCGATTTTAGTTTGAAAATTACCCATAATGCACTTGATATATGTATATATGTATGTAGCGCGTGCGTTTTCTTATTACCACGCGCGCTTTTTCGTAGCGTGCGTTTGTTTTCGTGGTTAAGCGCGCGCTTTTCTTAGCGCGCGCTTCTTAGGTTTTTCGTTAGATTCCCATAGTTTCATAGTTTTAGTGATTTGTTGGTTGCTTGGTAGTTTTGTATTTTATGGAAAGTGGCGCGTGCAAAACATTTGTTTGCCGAATGGCCGAATGGCAGAAACGTCCAAATAAATAGAGTTTTAAAAGTTACAAGTTGCGTGAATTGTTTTATCCTATTCTACTTATACTTATACTATACGAAGTCATGCATCTTCTTATACTTATACTTATACGTGGCGTTGCTACGTAACAGCTAATAAGAGCATTCAAATTAACCGCCGCATCATTTATGCAAATTTATGTAGATCAATACAATATATATGCGATGGTACTGAATATTCTAATGATTAAAATCCCCTGAAGAGTGACGGTAAGTCACGAAACAGGCTTGTAGGGATGAATTTGTAGTCTCTTTGCTTTTTCTTATCTCAACGTATGAGGAGTGATCACTTAAAAGGGGTCTTAAAGGTTGACCATAAGATAGGCTGTAACGCACGGTGTGCAAGTCGACCCCGTTTTGGCATTCTCTGCGCTACAATCATAGCTGGTCCAAGGAAAAACACTGTACGCGTCCAAACATGCATCCCACAATGCATTTCTTCCGCTGGATCAGATACAGCGGAAGAAATGGATTATGGGCATCCATGAAAAATTTGCACAGCACTCGTCCCCTACTCTTAGTCTTAGAAATTTCTTAGAAGTGCCGAGCCCCCCTCGCTAACAGGCCCCAGACGGCACCGATTGCCTTCTTTACAGTTCAAAACTCGCCGAAATGGCCTTGTTGGCTTGGGGAATGCATCACAGAACGACCAGAGAAGCTTCAATACTCCGGAGATCACAGTTGAACCTTGTCGCCGTAATTACTGTGACTCTTTCTTCGTAAAGTCGCTTCCCACTCCTGAGTTCTTCCAGGAGATTGTCTGCACCGCCGTCTTTTCTTGCTTAATGATGCAAGTCAAGCGACTTCTGAGCTACAAAATGACTCGGAAAAGCACTTAGAAGCTGAATTCAGGCTACGATCAGTACGTTCACCGAACGTAAACCCTAGAATTCGTCAGGCGTCACTGGATAAGTGAGCCTTCAATCTTCTAGAACAGCACCAAATTGACAGTTACCTTGACAACTATTGTTTCTCTTTCCTGTTTTTTTTTTTTTTTCTTCTTCTTCTTCTTTTTCTTCTCTCTTTTTCTCTTTCACGAACACATTTTTTTCTGTTTTTTCTTTCTTTTCTCTTTCTTATTTGTTGGTTATTCCTTTTTTAAAGTTTGTTTAATTTTGATTCCCACTTAATTGGCAAAAGAAATCCGAACAACTATTGTTTTTCTTTTCTGTTTTGTTTTTCCTTCTTACTTTCTTTCTCACCCAAACGCACTCTTCAGCTATTCTGATCTATTCTAAACCTACGGATAGTCATTTATACCTCCCACCTTCTAGTTCTCACCCATATAGTTGCATAAAATCAATCCCATACAGTGTAGGACTTATAATTAAGCGTAGTTGTTCTAATGATATATTTTTACAAAATAGAGCAAAGGAATATAAAAGTTATTGACTGGGCAGGGGTACAGTCAAAAAATAGTTAATAAGCAGTTTGAAAAAGCTTTTTCAGTTGATAGGAATAACCTCTTAAAAGTTAAAACTAAATCTAGGCATAGTAATGTTATACCTTTTGTCACAGATTTTAATGCTAATTTGCCTAATATTACTAAATTTTAATAGTACACCACATAACTGATTTTAGCTTTTTAGTTCTTGAATTCTTGAATAATTTAGAGAATGTAGAGCGTGATCTGCTTAAAATTAAAGAGAAGCTTACTGGTGTACTCAGTTATTTACTTTCCAGCCATTTGGTCTTAATAAGCGTTTAGAATCAAATTCTAGTAATAGGATTAGTTATGGTTAAATTCTTAGCTTATTAATTAATTATCTTTTTCTTTCTATTTTTATCCGTTTTAGTTATTTTTGCATTTTTTTCGTTTTCTTTACGAATTTTATTTTATTTACTTTTTTTCATTCAGTCGCATTATTCAGTTTCTTATTTTTCCTTTCGTGATGTATATGTCTGGCTTGGGCTTGCATAATGTAAATTCTAGTTTAGCTAGCTGAGTGTTTTGCTCCAGTTACTTTCTATATAGTTTGGCGCGTACTCTTTTTGTAGCGCATGCGTTTTCTTGCCACGCGCGCGCTTTTTCGTAGCGCGCGTTTGTTTTGGTGGTTAGGCTTAGGCTTTCCGTTAGGTTTCCATAGTTTCATTGATTTTGTTGTTTGTTGTTTGTTGCTTGTTTGTTTTGCTTTTTATGGAAAGTGGCGCGTGCAAAACATTCAGTTTGCTGAAGAAGGCCGAATGGCCGAAACGTCCGAATAAACAGATCTTAAAAGTTACAATGAATGACCGTTGAGATGTTGCTGGCAGATTAAATATATGTGTTTGCTAAGTGATCGTTTTATGACGTAACGTAAAAATTCCTGAGGGTAAATTTATTCCGGTGAGGGCATGGACTAGCTAATTCGTTGCGCTTATTTAATGTACATAGGTGCTTTTTGGCAAATTATTATTAATTTCTCGCTTAGGCACAAATTACATTTTTTTGTTTACATTGTTTTATTATATACCCTTGTCGATACGCGCGCTCTGATTGGCCAAGATGCTGTGCTTTATCAGAGAATGGAGCACAGCTCTGATGTCAGCAGCGCGAGCTCGACCGCGCGCGCACCTTTTGAATTTTTGTAAGGGGAAAATCGAACTTTTTCCCTTGAATATTTACTTTAAAATATATAATTACGGCTCGTGCTCTCCTTACACTTCTTTCGTGCTTTCGTCACTTCCTGCGTGCTGTATTACTGAACGGAGCACGGAAAAAGCTGTTCTATTTGTTAAATATGACTGACATTTCTTAAGTATTTTCCACTTTGCTGATGCTGAAACTATTACTCGTATGAACGCTTTGAAACGGGGTCGCAGATCAATGATTTAGGACCATTTAGTCCATCTATCAAACTATAAATAATTCAGTGTGTTTTTGGTTGGTCAGTCAGACGTTATTAGAGCTATATCATTAACTATTTCAAGGGGTTATAACTATTTAACAAATAGAACAGCTTTATCCGTGCTCCGTTCAGTAACGCAGCACGCAGGAAGTGACGAAAGCACGAAAGAAGTGTAAGGAGAGCACGAGCCGTAGGCGAAATATGGCGGCAAATTTGAATAACTATTGTTCTGGACTGACTAGCCTCTCATTCATGTGAAAATGCTATTTGTGTTTCCACGTGAACACGAGGCTAGTCAGTCAAGAACAATATCCGATTCAAATTTGCCGCTATATTTCGATTCGGTCAATATTTTGAAGTAAATATTCAAGGGAAAAATTTCGATTTTCTCCATACAAAAATTCAAAAGGTGCGCGCGCGGTCGAGCTCGCGCTGCTGACGTCAGAGCTGTGCTCCGTTCTCTGATAAAGCACAGCTTTTAGCCAATCAGAGCGCGCGTATCGACAAGGATATATAATAATTAATAATGGACAACTAAAATCTTTTTAGGCCTTGTTTTGGTGCACTTTCATAATTTTCAATCCTATGGTCAGCTTACCACTAAAATTCATCACTTTCTTTAAAGAACTTACGCAATTTATCTCTACCGATGAAACCCTACTATTTTAAATAGTACATACATACATACATACACGCATACATACATGTTTCCTCCAGAGCCTGCATTCTTTCGCCATGTTTGTACCATATTTTGAACCGCTCAATGTAGTCTTGTTCATCTTCCGAATTCATTGGGACAACTTTTAGCTTATCGATACCGGGCTCATACTTTGTGCCCCCCAGTCTTACTAAGACTGTTTTAATGTCACTCCAGTGCCTTTTGAATTCGTTGTCTGAAAGAGCTGGTTTTGGAGCATGTCCGACAAGTTCATTCCGCCACAACCTAATCCTCACTAAATCATCTGATATGCTTATACTTGTTGGTGCTGGTGGGTTGTCCCAACCCCCAGTCGGTGTTGGTAAACTGCAGATGTTACGAAGAAGTACACACAATAAAGTAATGTCAAAACCACTGGAATCCACTGTTGTTGAGCTACTAGGATACAGCTTTTTCCATTGTGGATCAGTCAGAATTTTCTTTGATTTTAACTTTACGAGAGTAGAATGATTTGCTCTGAGAAAGTCATGCAGTGGCAGTAGCTGGTGCATATAGTCAAATGTTTCTTTCAATACTTGTGTACCTCCGTCAATCAGGAGTTTGCAAATCCTTGCATAATTGGTATCGTCTTTAGACACATTAGACAAAGCTGTTGCCATAGTTACCTGTAACAAATAAATAAATAAATGAATGAATAAATAAATAAATAGGTCAATCAATCAATAGATGCATAAATGAATATATATATATATATAACAACCGCCTAGTGTAAATTTATACCATTTGTATATAGATTTACTTAAGAAACTGACCGTTGGGATTGTTCTTCATTAAATCTGCCTGATGGGTGCTATACGCACGAAACTCAGAGTTGCAGGGATAATCATGTGTGTTCTTTTGTAATTTTAATTTTCACTTTGAACATCGCTCTACGCAATTATGTGTATCAAGCATGCACTTTTTAACTGTGTTAGCTACAATTCCTTAATATTACTATATATATATATATATAATATATATATATATATATATATATATATATATATATATATATATATATATATATATATATATATATATATATATATATATATATATATATATATATATATATATATATATATATATATACACCAAATCCCTAAAACTTTGATATTGTTCTGATATATATACATATATATATCCGCCATTTTCTATTGTCTTTCCTTTTGTTCTCAAGTTTTTCCCTTGAGAACAACCTTCAGAACAAAAGGAAAGACAATAGAAAATGGCGGATATATATATGTATATATATCAGAACAATATCAAAGTTTTAGGGATTTGATTTATTCCTATCGACTGAAAAAGCTTTTTCAAACTGCTTATTAACTATTTTTTGACTGTACCCCTGCCCAGTCAAATAACTTTTATATTCCTTTGCTCTATTTTGTAAAAATAAATCATTAGAACAATTACGCTTAATTCTAAGTCCTACACTGTATGGAATTGACTTTATGCAACTATATGGGTGAGAACTAGAAGGTGGGAGGTATAAATGACTATCCGTAGGTTTAGAATAGATATCCGTTTCTATTCTGCCATCCACTAAATGCAAAGTTAAATCCAAAAAATTAATCTTATCCTTGGAATATGTACAAGTAAACTTAATAGTAGGATAAAGACTATTAATGTATTCTGTAAACTCTAATAATTTGTCTTGGCCTAAAGTCCAAAAATCTAGAATATCGTCCCTATATCTCCACCAACATAAAGGTTTAATTTCCCCTGATTTAGCTAACTTATCTATATCGCCCATTGCTAAATCTGCATAGCTACATGCATTCTTAGGACCCATTGCTGTACCATGAATTTGTAAATATGAATTATTCCTAAATTGTGAATTATTATTCTTAAGACAAATTTGTGTTTTGTGAACGTCATTGGCTCTTTTTGACATTTCCGGGTCGTTGAGTTGTTTAGTTGTCAGTGATGAACTTTATTTTAGTGTCATGGTATTTAGCTTAGTAGCTGACAACTAAACAACTCAACAGTAGTTACTGTTGGCTTTGAAATTCTTCGAGGTACTTCCTGTTAACACTCGAGCGTAATAGATCTTTTATTGCTTGTGGGCTTGCTGTCTGGGTATGAGTGGTTTTACTGTCGTGAGTGATTAACTCAGGGTAGTAATGGGGTTAACTGACAACTGATAAATGGCCAAAAATGCCACTCGTGACAGCTGACAAACAAGGCTTTTTTGTACGACCTTGTACTGATAACTGACAACAAAAATGGTAACTGACAACTGACTTTTTTGTTGCTTATCTAAAATGTACAGATAAAATCTTAAAAACTCGTATAAAAGCCGCTGAAAGGACCACAAGATGGCACTTATTTGCTTTTGGGTCCCCTGTGTCGACTTTGAACATGAGCCTGCTGAGTGAAGGTTTTGATTGTCTGGACTCTAGTTCTGGTAAATATTAAACTGGCCACGTGTAGCAAGTATATACCGGCTCAGATTACTATCTAAAGTCGATCAGTCGATGGCAAGGCAGAAAACTTGGACGACCCTATATCGTGGAATGGCGGAATGGCGGAATGGCGGAAAACACCTCCAAATCCTAAAAGGCGGAACGACGGAAAATGCCCCCAAATACTAAAACGCGGAATCAACAAAATCACAAAAATTAAAGACAAATGAAAAAAAACTAAACTAATATAAACGTATCTACGCATAGTTTAGTTTTGATTATTGTATTAGTTCATTCGATCACGCCACTGATGTTATATTTAGACTTCCGCCGGGTTTTTTTTCACTGAAAGATATTGATTGTTTAGAAACATGAGAACCTAACTGCTCGTTACGATAAATAATAAGAAATATACTCTAGCAATAAATGATCATTTATCCTCAATCCTCAACATTGACAATTATGTATTTTATTCCTTCTTTTCTTTCTTCCTCTCCTCATTCATTAATTCATTTACATTCATCCATCCTTCCGTTTATTTATCAAGTGATAAATTCATTAATTCACGATTATGCAAATTATGTCACTCACTCAGTTTCCTGTAAACTTTTGGTCTGTAAAACTAGCTTTACTTCCTTTTTCCCGATAATACGATACGGTGCTAAGTTCCGTTACAATAATTTTCGTCAATTTGTTCCTACAGTATAGTACTCGAGAAGTTTTGAACGTAATGTAACTGTTGTAGATTTGTGTACAAGCAACAATTTTTAGGCACATGATCTCAGCTCAGTAAAAATTGCTCAGTAATACAAGTTTTTGATATGACCCTCAACTTACCTCGTGCTCTACACGGGTCTACACTCCGCGAAGATTGTACGTGTCGGATGTTAGGCGAAAATGCTAACGGATAATTTCTCATTCCTTGCCACATTTTGTATTGAACTACTCTCAGCTCCCTCATGCAGCTTGGAATAAATTTCATCGCATCGCTCCTTTGAGCTGTTTGACACTCGGACGTAAAAACCTTTCTGAATGGACATTGTCTCTGTCGTCAAGCAACAAAAATCGTCGCAAGTCCAACATCAACGAGTCATCCAAGCATTTAGTGTTTGTACTCTATCAGCACGAG
This sequence comes from Telmatactis stephensoni, assembly GCA_029948255.1. Lineage (NCBI taxonomy): Eukaryota > Metazoa > Cnidaria > Anthozoa > Actiniaria > Isophelliidae > Telmatactis > Telmatactis stephensoni. The sequence continues at coordinate 25,919 of JALIZF010001509.1, forward strand.
AGTAAATGTTGAAATAAAAAGCAAACAAAATCATAGTTTGAGTACGTACGAACTGCCGCCTGCCGAAACTGGCCTTGAGTAGAACAAACAATGCTCGGTACTGAAATAATTTTTTTGTAATTTTTGTGCAAAACAACGCATTCATTGACAAAATAGCTTTTAATGCTTATAGAAAATCAAATGATTCACTTTTTATATTTTCTATTTTATTTTTCATTTTTTATTGTGACTATTTTTTTGCAACATAGTTCAAATTTCTTCATTTGTTTTAATTAGTTTTGTGAGTTTTTTGATTCTGCGCTTTAGTTTTTGGGGGTATTTTCCGTCGTTCCGCCTTTTAGGATTTGGAGGTGTTTTCCGCCATTCCGTCATTCCGCCATTCCGCGATGTAGGGTCGCCCAGAAAACTTTGCTATCAACACACAGGGTCAGTATGAGCTTGAAAAAGTCACTTTTTAATGGAGAAAGTGAACTAAACGGTGAGTAGTTCGTCTATAATGCTATATTATAACATATGTTATCAAACTACAACTAGCTAGTTTAACTAAATATTAACCGAATTTGCTTCGTGTTAATTTGAAGATTGCAATCATAAAGTTATTGGATATATTTTTATTCTGTTTACCTGCAGCAAGATATTAGCTTTATATAAAAGCTATTGTTGTCATTATTTGATTTAAAAAAAAGTATGTTTCACTTTGCAAGCTCGGATAGGTTTAAGCTATTTGGAGCAGTTAATTTTCAACTTACATTATAAGAGTTAACGAACTGTCAAGGTGGATGCGTTGAAACACTGACCCCCTGCGCCGATTTTCCAATGTGAATGACAGTATTGACTTTCTATATCAGTTGACGGTTTTGAAATGAAATCAAACTCGAGTCAAAATCAGTCTTATTGCTATTATCTTATTGATGAAGCTGGTAAACACAACTGAATGCCGGTTAAGAAGAGGGTCTGGATGGGGGTGTGCAAATGTCAGTTGTCAGTTAAATTTTGGCCTTTTTGTCAGTTGTCAGTTAAATGGAAATTAATGATTAACAAAGGCTTTTATTTATTTCTCATGGCATTTTTTCTTTCTAAGCCAGTTTTACGACCAAAATTCAGCAATTTGACATCCACTTGAACTTTGTCACATGCAACTGTCCCTGGGAGAGATGGGTTATGGAGAAAAACGACTATTTTTTTCGGATTATGGTTGAATTGTCAGTTAAAAGCAGGCTACACAAATGTCAGTTGCCATTTAAATTCTAAGGCATTTGTCGGTTGTCAGTTAAATTTTGGGCCATTTGTCAGTTGTCAGTTAACCCCATCTAGACCCTCTAAGAATAGGATCAGTAGCCAGTTTCACAATAGCTACGAACTCTAGACACGCCCATATAAAAAAAAGTGAAAAAGCAGAGTATTTTTGTTTATAGGGGTATCAGAAAATGAAATATTCAAATAATATATGCATGTAATATATTTTATGCCTTAACATGTACATGCACCGCGATGGTCCTTGTAGATCCTCTTGAGCATCACAAAAGCAAAACAAAACATGAAAAAAAAGTTTTAAAAGCATCTTTTAAACTAGGTATGAAGTAAAAATAGTGTTTTATTGCTAAAAACATGTGAAAAAAACTGTTGAAAATTAATGTTTAACTAATATTTTACTGACAAACTAAGAATTGTACTGATAACTGACAAATGACTTAATTTTTAGCTGACAACTGACAAACGAGCTAAATTTTGACTGACAACTGACATCAGAACCCCCCCCCCCCCCCCCATTACTACCCTGTTAACTCAGTTCCTGTTGCATTAAATCTGCATTGTACGTTGTATTCTTCTGCGTATTTCATTGCTTGTTAGAAAATAGATTTTCTTCCTTTGTCGATCTTGTTCATCTCAATTGTTCTTGCCAATTGAATTCTTTTGTCTTCAGAATTGTTCAGGTAATTTGCCATTTTAATCGTTGTTGTTTTAAATATTGTTCAGGTAATTTGCCATTTTAATCGTTGTTGTTTTAAATGTGTCTTCTACGTACATTTTTCAAGCCACTTCCTCCTAATTCCTCGGGAAGGTAGAGCAGTTTTGTTGACTCACTTTTGTGCATACCTCCATTGTTTTTGATGATTTCTCTGGTACGTCTGTCAAGTTCTTTTAGATTATTTGTTCGCTACATGATTGACAGTGACGTAAGAATAATTAGCTTTTTGTAATACGAGCGTGTTTTGAGTTGGATAGTTTAACTTATCGGGTACAGATCTTTGAATCAAGATGTAACTGAAATCTGAGCAACCGAAGGGACACAAATTCGGTAGGTTACCTGTAAGGATTTTGTAAATGTGGAAGAGTGATATTTGTATAGGTAATAGCATGGTTTGTAGTGATATTTGGCATAAATACCACGAGTGATATTTCAAAATTGTTAAACAAAATTTCACGAGCCGTAGGCGAGTGGAATTTGTGGACAATTTTGAAAGATCACGAGTGATATTTATGCCAAATATCACGTACAAAACATGCTATTATTTGTTAATATAAAACCTAAGAAATGTCTGAAAATTTGATGAAAATTAAAACCGCGAGGTTGAATCGCTTTACACTCAACTACTTCGAAAAGTGAAAACATAGCTGTCAAGCCTGTGCAGATAAAAGAAAAGCTAACAATATTCAAGACAAGTAGTAAAAGAAATCATTCAAAGTCATAACTACATTGAGAAGGTAAAAACAGTAATTTTGTTTTCGATTTTAATTTGGTCTGAATGACTTCACTGAAATCAATCAGTGAAAAACAGACTCGCGAAAAAATTGTCATTTGTGACTAAAAACGGCATAGTTTGAAAAAAAGATGACTTTCTAGATAAGAAGATAGACAATAAATGCATAAATGTAGAAAAAAACTTTTATTACCTTTCATGAACTTTTCAGCCATGTCAATCCTTCAGTTTGAAGCTATTTTGACAAACTTTCACTTCACGTGTCGCTATGCTTGATCATTTATCATCTTTTCAGCAGAAAAAAGGAAAAACGAACTCTTCATAACCATCAAAAACCCGCTTCCCTTTCATTTTATAGCTTTTTGACTTGTCTCCGTGATTAAATCACTCCCTTTTTGGCAAAGAAAGAAAGCAGTTGCCATGGAAACTGTAATTTTCACATGTGAAATTACAAAATTAAGCTGAAATACCAGTGCTCTCAGCCAATCAAATTGCACAAATTTCTTAGGTTATATTATTAAAGCTGTAATTCGTTTGTATTGTAGTGAACCGCGCTCTCACTCATTCTCTCACACATGACGCTGATGTTATGCAACAATGAAATACCTCAAATCACATGGAGATATTTGAGTGTGAAGAATAAATGATGTTGAGTTATTCAAGATCCGTATGTGTGTGTTCGCGACGTGTTCTAATTGGTTGGAATTAAAAGAAGTGGAATGAACTAAACGATTCAAAGGAATTTATTCTTAACATTATTTATTGTCCATTCGCCTGTCCACATGTGGTACTGTAGTACTGGTAATGCAAATGTACTGGTTGCTTTGATTTTCCTTGGTATTGAGATGTTGCTTGTCCAAATAACGGACACTCGCCGTAGGAATTCTTTACTTGCTTCAATACAAAGTTTCTCTTCTAATTGTGTTGAATTTTCAAATTTTCCAAGAAATTTGTAGTGGTCGGACTCATTCAACATCTTTAATTCTTTAGGGGATATACGAACGTTGTCAGTTTGTTTAATTTTCCCTCTGACAATGTCTACTGCTGCACATTTATCCATTCCCCAGGCAAGTCCGATATCTTCAAACATGTCTTTCGTTGCTTTTGCCACTATCATTGCCTTGTTTGCAGACTTGTGATAGGTTTTTAGGTCATCTACATACAATAGGTGTGTTAGCTTTTCTTTTGCGTTGTGAGAGAAGGTGTACCCGTCTGTGCTCCTTAACCACCAAGCAATTGGGTTCAGGCATAACGTGAACAGTCTTACACAAAAGGAGTCCCCTTGTAGTATCCCTTGTTTCAGGTTGATTGGACCAATGCTCTCTTTGTCATGCGTTGTCTTTACTTCAAGTGTGATTTTCCAGTTTTTCATTGTGTTTTTAATAAATTGCGTTATTTTCCTTGGGATGTTATGCATTTCTAAGCACATGCTCAGCCATTTGTGATTTATAGCTAGAGTCAAATTCTTTCTTGACATCAATCCAAACCCACGATAGGTTTATATTTCTGGAGCGCGCTTCTTCTAAAGCGATTTCATCTATGATGAGGTTGTCTATACATCCCATAGATCCAGTCGTTCACCCTCTCTAGTCAATTTGCATATACTGGTACTGCTCTTGGTGGTCTTTAAGTTTAGCAACAATGACTGATGTTATTGTTTTGTACATTGTGTTGAGTAGTGTTATGGGTCTATGATCTTTAGCTTTGGGCTTTGGCTTCTTTGGTATCTCAAGCATTTGCCTTCTACAAGCCACTGTGGTAATTCCATTTCATTATTGATTATTGTACTGAGGGCATTGGCAATCCCTTTGTGTGTAGTTGTTAGCTTCTTGATCCAGTAGTTGGTTATTTTGTCGTTGCCGGGTAAACTCCAGTTCCTTTTATTCCGTACACATGTGCGTATGTCCTTTTCTTCTATGTTCACTGTCTCTTCTGTTGGTGCTGTCATTGTCTTTTCCATTGCATCTTTGACTGTATGTATCCACAGAGCTTCTAAGTGGGTATCTTTTTCCTCTTCCCAGATTGGTTTCCAGAACTCTTCAAAATCTTTTGTCGTTAGTTCTGTAGAAGTCGTCTCTTGAGGTACTTTATCTGGTTCTACGTATGTTGGTCTTTCATTATTTGGGTCAGCTTTGATTACATTTCTACAATGCTCGTAGAATTTTCCTTCACTTCTATCAAACCATTTGTTTGCATTTCGTCTTCTTGCCGATTTCAACTTTTTATCCCTCTCGTGTTTCTTGATTCTTATTTGGTTGATCTTTTTCTCTTTGAGCTCTTGCAGACGTCGTTTTGTTAGTTTGTCCTTTGTTTCTGTTTGCATCCACTTCCTGTTTTCCCTTATTTTTTTGTTAACTTTCCATTGGATGTTAGTCTTCTTATCTCTTCGGTGATCCGCGAGGCCTGTTTTCTGAGCTGAATAATTTTATTTTCAATAGCGCGCAGCCACTTCGGTCTTTGATCCCTCGTTGTGTTAACTTTTGACGCCTTTTCTTTTTCTCCTGTGTAGCTTTTCCATGCGACCGCAACTGCATATATTGCACAGTTAGTTTCCCACAGATATTGCGAAGGATCAGTTTCTGGTTGAGATGTCACAAGTGACTTGACTATTTCATTTATTGCTTGTAGATCTTCGCTGTTGGGGTATTTTTTTCGTGAATGTTGTTTGATTTCGACTTTTCCATGTTGTATCATGCTTGATTTTGTCGTAGACAGATTTTGCAGTATCCAGCAGTTCGTTGTATTTGCTTGTCATCGGTGGTGATTTGTCTGTACTTTGTTCTTGCTCTGTTTGTTTTCTTTGGGTACTCTGGGGAGTTGCTGTCCACATTCTTGGTCTTTTGCTGCTTCACTGCTGCTTTGTTCTCTCATTTCTTTTGTTATATCATAACTACTTCTCTTTGTTGTTTATATGAGATTTGCATATTGATCTCGTAGATTTTGAGTCGATTTTCCAAAACTAGCAAATCCTTTTTCTTCCCATATACGTTTAGTTAGTTCCATAACTCCGATTATGATGATGATGATGATGATGATGACAAAGAAGTTAGAAAGATGGAAAAGAGGCCCGGGGTTCTTGTGGAAAGGAAAGGAAGAATGGTCTTCACAACCAGATGGAATCAAAGAAACCGAAGACGCAGAAGAAATCACAGTAGGAACAGCAGTTGTACAGAAGGAATTCTGGAACTCTCTGTTTCACAAATACTCAAGTTGGAATAGGCTATACGAAGAATCGTCGCTTGGCTTAATAGAATTGCGCAAGCTACGAGATATATGGTCACATCGTCGAGATAACAAAAAGCAGTCAAGTAAGAAGACCTTGAAGCTCACAGAATCTCTAACACTGTCAGATTTCGAAGAAGCGGAGAAGAGAATCATGTTCGTGCAGAGACAGTCATTTTCAAGCGAGGACCATGGAGCAGACGTAACGCTGAACGCAGAGAGCAAAGGAAAGCTATCCCATTTAAAACCATTTGTAGAAGAAGGATTGATTTGTGTCGGAGGACGGTTGAATCGATCACAGTTGGATTACGACGCGAAACATCCCTTAACCCTTCCAGGGAAGCATCCAGTGACTGAGCTAATTATACTCCACTATCACAAGCAAAATGGACATGTTGGTACTCACCATGTTATCGCGGAGGTCAGACAGCGTTATTGGATCGTAAGCGGAGCATCATCTGTTAAACGAGTTCTCAGCAAGTGTCATGTATGCAGACGTCAAAACGCAAAGAGCAGAGAGCAGATATCAGCACCGCTACCAGCTATTAGAGTATCGTCCGACGAACGTAACATCTATCCTTTCGCAGCGGTTGGATTAGATTACTTTGGACCATTGTACGTAAAGACCGGACCAGAAACGAGAGCTTCAAAGAAACACCCATCGCTGAACAAACGGTATATGGATGTATCTTCACCTGTCTCAGATACCGAGCAGTACACATTGAAGTTTCGCAAGACCTTTCGTCCGACAGCTTTATGAACGCCGTATTACGTTTCGTGAGTCGACGTGGTCCCCCATACAGCGACAATGGCAGTAACTTCAAGGGTGCAGAGTTAGATGTAATCCGCAAAGCACTGAAAACGTGGAATCAAGCAGAAATCCAAAGCAAATTGAACCAGCGAGGAAATTAATTGGAATTTCAACCCACCAGCAGCCAGGCACCAAGGTGGCGTGTGGGAACGACTTATTCGTTCTGCAAGACGAATCTTACACTCGATGATTAGCGAACGTCTTGTAAATGACGAGACCTTACGAACATTCTTGACAGAAGTTGAGAAAATCATGAACAACAGGCCAATAACAAGAGTATCGAACGATTCACAAGATCTAGAAGCGCTAACGCCCAGCCATATCCTGTTGTTACGCCAGAACCCAGCTCTAATTCCCAAAGAAATCGAAGAGGTAGATAAGTACAAAGCAAGATAGAAGCATGTTCATTTGCTAGCCAACGAGTTTTGGCAAAGATGGACCAAAGAGTACCTGCCCTGCATGTTGCAAGAGAGACAAAAGTGGCTAAAGAAGAAACCCAATTTCAGAGTTGGTGACCTAGTACTGATGGCAGACAAGAACACGCCAAGAAGCCAATGGCCAAAAGCTATAGTAGAACTGAGAAATGTTTCCCGACGCCGACAACGTAGTACGTCGAGTAAACGTGAGAACCGCTGATGCAGTCTACCAGAGAGATGTGTGCAAGATTTGTTTGTTAGAAGAAGACCTGCTGAAACTGATCGAAGATCGTGTGAACGAGAACGCAGATACAGAGAAACACATCCAAGATTCAACAAGTAGATGAAAGTCAGAGTGAATATATCATAGCACACCAGAGACATTTAAGGTGTTTCAAAGTAGTTGTTGACGCGCTACACCTCTCATTTTAAATTCGCGATTTAATGGACTTCTTCTCGTCGGATCAAAATATCCTTTGGACCAATTATCAAGCAAAGATTGAATTTTTGAATGATAGTAATTTTAAGTCAATCTGTGATTTTACAGCAAAGATATTCAATGATCGTTTAAATCAGTCTTTCTAAAATATCTCCCGTTTACGATGAGCTTTTGAAAAACGATAACTTAGGCCTAAAACTTCACATTCATGCACACATACTTATAGTAAAATCAGAGAGTTTAAACAGAGCGATTTCGAGTACTAGACGCAAACATTTTTTATGCGTATTTTGCGTCGCAAAAACTAAGGTATAGCTTGTCATGCAGAAAAGAAATACTCGGCGCTCAAACATATGCGCCAAAATACTGAAAACACGTTGCTATATTGTTGTTCTTTCTCTCTGGTAAATTGCACTGGTTTAAGTGTTCATTTGGCGGAGTTATGATTTTTCTTCTGATAGTATGTGGGATTCACTAGCTGCGACAATTTTAACTTTCAATTGGCGTAAGAGATATCTCTTCAAGTTATCACTGTTTAGAGCCCAAAATCACGGATATACTTACTCAAAGTATCATAAAACACGCTGCAGAAATTTATTAAATTTGATATGTAAAGCAACATTTTAAAATTTCACTTGAATACAGTGCTTCAAACGCGCCGGAGTAGAATCAAACCCGTGTGTACAAATGCATGACGATGGCGTGATGCTTGCTGATTATATCACGCTACATTTCTTCGCACCCGTGTTACGACGCATTTGCATACCGCGGTTTTATTTGAACTAGGAACTATACTGAAAGGATCACACAAAACTCGAAATTGGAAAAATTAGTTGCGCTCCCCCATTTTTTTTTTCTCTTGCCAAACGTGCAGCAAGTCTACGGTTTTTCTTACTTCTCGAATTTTAGTTGCAGGCATTGCATCGAAAGAAGTGTAAAGGCACTATATGCAAATGCATCGTAACACGGGTGCGAAGGAATGTAGCGTGACATAATCAGCAAGCATCACGCCATCGTCATGCATTTGTACACACGGGTTTGATTCTACTCCGGCGCGTTTGAAGCACTGTATTCAAGTGAAATTTTAAAATGTTGCTTTACATATCAAATTTAATAAATTTCTGCTGCGTGTTTTATGATACTTTGAGTAAGTATATCCGTGATTTTGGGCTCTAAACAGTGATGACTTGAAGAGATATCTCTTACGCCGCTTGAAAGTTAAAATTGTCGCAGCTAGTGAATCCCACATACTATCAGAAGAAAAATCATAACTCCGCCAAATGAACACTTAAACCAGTGCAATTTACCAGAGAGAAAGAACAACAATATAGCAACGTGTTTTCAGTATTTTGGCGCATATGTTTGAGCGCCGAGTATTTCTTTTCTGCATGACAAGCTATACCTTAGTTTTTGCGACGCAAAATACGCATAAAAAATGTTTGCGTCTAGTACTCGAAATCGCTCTGTTTAAACTCTCTGATTTTACTATAAGTATGTGTGCATGAATGTGAAGTTTTAGGCCTAAGTTATCGTTTTTCAAAAGCTCATCGTAAACGGGAGATATTTTAGAAAGACTGATTTAAACGATCATTGAATATCTTTGCTGTAAAATCACAGATTGACTTAAAATTACTATCATTCAAAAATTCAATCTTTGCTTGATAATTGGTCCAAAGGATATTTTGATCCAACGAGAAGAAGTTCATTAAATCGCGAATTTAAAATGAGAGGTGTAGCGCGTCAACAACTACTTTGAAACACCTTAAGAGAGAATTTTTCTAGCCGTCAAGCAAAATCCGAAATATCTGGCCACAGTCGGAAAAATCGATTTGTCTAATTTTCCATTTTTTTCGAAAACCCTCAGTGAGGGAATACTTTGTTTCAATTTTGGTGCTCTGAGGTAACTTCATTGTGAAGAAAAACGCGAATAAATGTTTTGAGACTCCCAGGCGTGAAATCGACAAAAAATACACAGGAAAACCATGACTTATAACTTGTCTCGTTCTTAATTAAAAACCTAACTACCAGTCTTTTTGCGTCAGAAACCAAGTGAGGATAAGTACTCTATTCTACAACATTCGCATTCATGCTCAGTTGAATTAAGGTATGGGGCGAAAATATCAGACCACCTGCACCAAACTGTTCCTAATGCACCATCGACCATCCACCTAAACCTCACACCCTTTCCGAATAGAAACACCCCAATCCTAATAGAACCCTCTCAAACCTCAACCCAAATCTCATCACACCAACAACACCCAAACCTCCTAAGGCTTCCCTTGCTGTCTGGGGTCATTTTCCTATGATTTGGATTAGAAAAAGTTTTTACTTATCTATTTTATATATATAGACATATACAGTATACTTTCCTGTTACATTAGGTAAGGTGTCCCCGTTTAGCACCTGTAACCTGCTATAAGACTTAATCATTAGTTATTATTACTCTGATATCAAGTTTGGAAACATATTTTTTTTAATCATTCAAGTTATTAATATCTAGGAGTACTGTAGTACCCGTTGAGGATTGGTCAGACCATATAGAAATACACACATACACACATGATTGAGACTCCCTCAACAGGGCTTTTCAGCTCAATTTACAAATCCTAACTAAATCATATAAATCAAACATAAATGGATTAAGAATCCCAACTGGCAAGGAGGCAAACCAGTTGGCTATATTACAAGCATGGCCGAGAAACTGAATTTGAACTAATCGAAATCGGAACAAAGTGGCCAGAGCGGGAATCGAACCTAGGACCGCCAGATTGTGAGACCAACGCTCTGACCACTCGGCCATGCTGCCCCCTTAATAATAATATAGATCCCGAGCATGAGAAACAGAAAGCTAAATCTACCATTACCATGGCAATAAATAGCTACTGTACTGAATTCAACAGCCAATAGAAATCAAGACATTATCAAAGGGCCTAGAGTGAGGGAAATAAGCATTTGATGAACTCAAGTATATTAACGCTTGGGTTGTGATCGATTTGTATGTATTTTAGGTTTTATGAACCTCACGACTTATCCACCGCGGAAATCTCCATATTTTGGTAATTTCCAATAAGTATATATTTTTTTATGAATGTCAACTTTTGTTGGAGTGTCACGTGACTTGCTGGACCATGTTTGTCACTGAGAAATTACAATTAGAGATGGGGCACATAACAAAATTTTCAGTGTTTATGCCGAATTGCATGTTCTCTTGTTTCTTTTGGAAAAAAAACTTGCCAAATCAGTCATTTCCGTTTAGAAAAGTAGATCACTTCAAGAGTTATTCAAGAAAATAGGTCACGTGACCTCATTTGCAAATATATATATATTTATTTTTCTCAAATATCTCCTTTCTCAACGTAACATCGACACATGCCAAGGCTAATTCATAGATGTGCCCTAAATACCTTTAGAACAATGTGAATTTCAGTTTCATTTCATGAGGCTTTGAACCGTTTCCCCTGCTTTAAAGACACGTGACCAAGAAAATACTTAATAGTTGGTCTCAATCTGTGACATTTCTCGATATGTAGCTCCCACAAAAATACTGATGCAATATCTCTAAAAGAAACAGAATCATTGAAGAAACAACATTCTGGCTAATTGGCAGAAAACTCAACCCTTAATGCGCTTGAGAAACATTGGATGATACACCAGTGTACTGAGCTTGGACTGTACTGCACCAGGTGAATGGATTCGAAGACTGTTACCACATCCGGGAATTTGTCAACAGTAAACAATATTGTTTGTGTAGTCTTGATAAGAAATATTTCCAATATTTATAGATGAGTTGACCAAATCTGCAGAATGGGCTCCTAAGGTCATATACAAATGGACACAATAAGGTAACTAGCTACATATAGATGACCAGCAGTCATCATCATCATCACTGACGCTCGACACGAGCATGGCGGTCCCGTAGAAAATTCATTCGGGCATCTAGCTGCCAACTGTCTAAGAGCTTTAGCAGCTTTCCGTCTTGCGCGTCTTATAACTTCGAGACTTGTCAGACAAGCTCGGTCAAGAACTGCTGCATTGGTAACATGATATACCATTTCACATTCATGATTGTCCGAAGATATCTTTGGTGGAATTTCTCGAGTTGTTCCACTTTGATAACGATAGATAGTCCACGTTTCAGAGAAGCGTTGGTATAATGATGGCTTGATAGACTCGTATTTTTGGTCTCCAACTCAAGATCGTGGTTGTCGATAAGCTGACGATGATTGACTCTGTGATTAAGATTTTATAAACGTGCGATAAATTACCAGGGCGCGGTTGTTTGAAAGACGACCAGCGCCAACCCAAGACCAAATCTGAAGAAAACCAGTCTTCCAACCCAGGATTGGCGCCAATCGAACAACCGGGCCCTGCAGCATATTTCTGCGAATTCGGGCTTGTCGGCAGCAGTTCAGAGGAGTTGATGAGACTAACTTACAGTTTCCTTTTAGTAAATGTTTTTTCCCTTTTCAGTGATTATATTCTCAACACTATACATTCCTCCGATCCTCATTCTATTCCTATAATAAATTTTGGGATAACACTTCACTTCTTCATGTTTAAAATTACCGTTGCATTGTAGACAAAGTAATAGATTCTATAGGACATCGGTACATTATTAATATATAATTCATTCAACTTAATTACAGTAAAGGACTGATGGCTGAAAAGCTCTTGAAAGGTAATAAAAAGTTATTCTACACTCATGCATTGTTCGTTTATCTTATTGAGAAATATTGTTCTGTCCTCTCATTAAAAAAACACCGTTTTTGCCTTGGCAAATGACAATAGACTCGCATAACGAAGAGCTCTATCTTGATTCTATCGTTTTCTGTGACTTTGAAGTCATTCACAGTCCAAAAATCTTAATTTTACTTATCACTGAAATGCTTTGACTTCGAAAGATTTATCCTTACCGCCAGTTTTTGAATATTGTTTATGTTATCTTAAAGTGCCCCTAACCCCTAAATCGAAATTTTGATAATCGTTTCTTTATTAATGGAAAAGCCTTATGGTGAAATATTTCAGGATAAAATCATCTCCTTTGTGAGGATTAAGCATTTGAAATCTGAAAATGTAAATGAGATGACGTAGAAAAAGGACTACTTAAATATACAAAAACACTAGAGATGAATTTTATACTATTTTTTCATTTGCAAAACATTCTCATCGCTAAAGTACAAAGTTTGGTGAATGTTTTTGCCACCTAACTCAAAAACACTTGTTCCAAAATTGAAGACAAAATCACGCAAATTCCTTTTTCTACGTCATCTCATTTGCATTTCCCGACTTTGAAATGCTTAATGCTCCAAAAGGAGATGATTTTATCCGGAGATATTTCACCATTAAACATTTCCATTCATGAAGAAACGATTCTCAGAATTTCAATTTAGGGGTTAGGGGCACTTTAAGTACTTGGGCTTAAAATTTCACTTTTCAAAATGATCTGGTTTACACGAAAAATATTTTCAGCCGTTTTGTGATCAAAATTGTAGGATTTTATTGAAAATTATTATAAACAAATAATAGCATGTTTTGTTCGTTTCCATAACAGTACAATGAAGTTAAAGTAAAGCACGTGGCATACATAGCCTAAAATACAATGAGAACTTAAACTATCGCAACTTATAGCGGATATACGTCTTAAGGGTGTACTGACATATAATCAAACCGCCAATGGCGGAGGTAACTCGTGGATTGACCGAAATGACCACAGGAAGCCCATACAATACATTTTAGTGAAATGACCAGTTTTCATTTGAAGGCGAAAATATAAATGTCATAAATTACCTACTACATCAACCAGAGACCCTTCATTAGATAAACGACAGCTTACTTTCTCTTATCGCAATTTTAATTGCTTGTCTCAGTGCTTCAGAACAAAGTCGTCTCATGTTTCTTGGTGAGGCCACGATCACTTTAGCTCGAATTACATAAACAAGCTACGTTTTCAGGGTGTTTGTTTTTATGGTTGTAGCCCCACAAACAGCAAGGAGAAGCTATCCGAACAAATATAAGAAAGTTTCTTTCTGTGTGTGCAGCAAAATATCGCTATGAATATAAAACCTCACGTACTAGACATTATGTAGTGTAACGCAATTGACGGTCACTTGACGCAATTGACGGTCATAGACATACTAGCGAGTCAGACTTGTACTATTGAGGTCACAGCCATGCTCGACTGGCTCCTGACTGTCTATTGCTTCAGATCAAAACGATAAATAAAATTCTAACTTTAAATCTCTCATTGCTGCGAGCGAAGCGAGTAGCCTCCTATTCGGAACACAGTGTAATCTGGATGTCACTAGACGAGCATGCGATACATACGATCAGCGGTTCAAGTCCATACCGTATCGAGAGTCGATTCAAGGATGTCACTAGACGAGCACGCGATAAATTCGATCAGCGGTACAAAATTTTTGCATGAATAGCTGTTGACAGACAAATTAAAGGTCTTTACTACTGCGGCTTGTTGAACTACAGGCACCAGTGTACGGTTCGAGGTGCGTACCGCGTCTTGTTAAAAAGTTTATTAACGACAACATGTCAATCGCTCTTACTGTAGCGGCAGCTAATCTAAATGTCCTTTTTACGGCCGATTTTGGGCTCCCTTTTTCATGGGCACGAGTGAACGCACGAGTGCGTCTAGTTCAATATTGAAGGTCAACTAGCAGTGTTCGTCACACAACGCACAGGAGATAAACAAGAAGCATTTGATATATCAGACAAAGCGGTGTACTTTCGTGAGTTTTAGGGGAACAGTTCTGCTAACGTGGATACACCAGCTGTTTTTTGCTCGCAGCATTTCACTTTCTATTAGAAATAGCTAGTTTTATTCTATCTGAAGTATCATTTACTGCCTCAATATACGTCTCAAAGTATACAGACAGTCGATTAAAAGATTTGAAACTTAACAAAAAGCCAAGCCGTAGACACACTGATTTCTTGCCGAGTTATAAGACCTTATAAATTATAGAATCAGAACTGGCTGAGGCGACATGAATTTTAAAATTTCTCTGACGCGAATCTCTTGCCTACAGCTACAACTAGAATTTCTACCTCAAAATAGTCTTGACTTTTATAAATCTGAAGTCATCCGAGGGCAGTTTCTGGTAGAATTCGAACTGATGTTCAGCTCTGAAATAGCGCTGACCGCGAGTCGCTCCATATCGCTTGATATCAGCCAGATTGGTTCAATAGCGATGCGCGGACGTTCTAAAAATAGAATATGTCACCTTACTATCACCTACAAAGGTCGGACATTAGTGAAGTTGAAAGCTAGCCAGAAAATGTGAAAATTTTGTCTTGTAAATATGGTCGCTACAAAGCACTGCTGTTGGAGAGAGTGTTGGAGTGACTCAAGATATTCAGATCTGCTTTGTCTAGTGCTTAAACAACAATTTAGAAGAAGTTAAACTAATATTTTTACTAGCAATACAGTCCTTGACTCGAGTGATTACATTTCACGTTTGCCGCTTTGTTTTGGTCAACTGTGTACTTCTCGGTACAGCTGGATAATTCAGACCCGGGAACTTCGTAGTTTTCGGTCATAATAACTACTTTTTCCTCCAATAAATACCTTATTTTTCCATAGAATATTACAGTAAATGTATGGCACATCCGGTTTATTTGTCCGACCAATATGTCCGACTCTAGTATTGAATTACAACTTAATGAGCTTAGTGACGTCAAGTCCGCGCGTCGCTATTTCCCTCTCCTTCTTCACCTCCTCCACCATCCCCTCCCTTCCCCGCCCGCCTTCCCCACCCTCCACTCCCTTCCTTGTCCTCCTTCCCACACCTCCCCTCCCTTCCCCTCCCGCATGTTTGTTTATACTATTTATGCGATATCCTCGGACGGACAGACAGTTTTAAACTCAACCATGTAAGGTATTATTGTTAGGTCCCGTATGTTTACACATTTGCGAGTGAGTGACTCATTTGCAATCCACGAGTTAAAAATGGCCCGTTGCTAGGGAAATTTGAAAATGCTCTAAAATGCCACCAAATTGTCATATCGCTTTTATATTTTGTATTTTGTCTTTCCTGAGGGAACTTTCGCATTTTATGACGTCATTGCATGACGTCATCATGTGACGTCATAGATACAGTAAAAAGCTATAATTTTTTTCAGCACTGTATATTTGAGAATTTAAAATGCATTATTTTAATCTTGAGACCAAGGTGCATAGAATCAAGCATGGGTTTTAAGAATGGTTTCCAAATAGGCTTTTTAGGATTTTTTGAACGTCAAAAATGATCGATTTATGCCAATAACTTTCGTATTTCTCAATTTTTCGCAAATCCCATGCTCGGCTTTGAAGAAAAGGCTGTAAAAATATAAATATTGAAAAAACACTTCGTTTTGATGAAATTCGCCAAAGATTATAGCTTTTTAAAGAAACCGGAAGTAAAGTGTCCCGCGCATGCGCAATAAGAGCGAAAATGAGTCCTTTTTGTCAAGTGTGCGTCGCTCTACCGGAAGTTAAATGATTCGCGCCAAAAACGCGCGCGCGTGCGTCTATTCAATTTTGCCGGCCATAATAAGACCCTATTTTGCATAGCAACTGTTGCACAGCAACGATATATGTCAGTACACCCATATTAACTGACGACGTTACTAAGAACTTCACTATAGAAATTGACTCCGTTAAAGAAAGACACAATGGAAAAGATGAATTTATACCTTGCTTCATTAGCTGAAGTAGTCTGGAGGCGACTTGTCAAATTCCAAAAACTTGTTCATAGTAGTATTGTACTAGCTGATGTTCACTTTGGACTGCAAGGCCTATACTGAAAAACCTTCACGTCATTTCGTAAGTTCGAAATTTGCATGGGAAAGAAGAAAGAGTTCCATTGTTCGATTTTCCGCTGGAACTGAGCAAGAACTGAGTGATTCACTTGGATTCTGCATTTTATAGTCATACCCCCATGGGAGGCACGTGCCTATTTTCATCTAGCCACAGAGGGTCCGGAATGTTATTTCACGTTATTTCATCTTTGCATATCATTACGAGTGTTGTGAATAGCGGGTAAATTGCTCGTGAGTGTGATCATATTCTAAGACAGTTAAAGAATGAACACTCGTGTCCCATGGGATATAGAGTCCCGAGCATTCGATAAAAGGCCAAGAGGGCGCACCTTTTATCTAATGCTAGGGGCTCTATATCCCATGGAACACCTGTGCTCATTCTTTAACCCTTACATAAATTATCTTCATTGCTCTCTTCTGAATTCTCTCTAATTCTGTAATATGATATTGAGAAAGGGAGCAATAAAAAGCTTGAATAGCGTAATCTGAAATAGATCTTATACAGATAGTATAAAAGAGTACCAAATCTGTGATAGGCACCTATGCCCTTTTAAGCTGAACGAGAAAATAATTATTCCCTCTTAGAACATTTAATTTCTTGATAACTTGATCTATATGTGCATTCCATTTTACATTACTGCTTATAGTCAGCCCTAATAATTTGGCATTATCTACTACTTGTAAGGGTTGATAGTTTACAAAACTGAGTTTACAGTAATAGGATGAAATATTTGTTTATCTTTGGCGAAAGAAATTCTAAGTTCTATACATATCACTATTCAATTGAACCTTATTGGTCAATGACCATCCGGCTACTTTATCAGCAATAGCTTGAGCGCAGAGGAGGAACGCACACCTTCCCGAGATGCATTGCAAAATGAAGTATATTATCAATTTTTTCGCACATTCATCATTGTGTTGAAGTCACCGAAGCGAGAGCATCGATAGCGATGTAGGAAAGCTAGTTCTTTCGAATTTGTCGTCTATTGCTTGTGAAAAACGAAACTCACTTATGGTGTAGCTTGAAGTATCAATTCTTTGTCATAAAAATAATTAATATTAAGATTAATACGCTGGATGAAGCGACGCTTTATGTTAGGGGTATAGAATGGTGTCTAAAAAATAAAGAGGCTCGCAAAAATTTGGTCAAGGCTCGGAAGCTCGGCGATAAATCAACGGGGGCTCGGCTTTGATTTTTGTGGAGGCTCGGATTTTTCAAGACATTAGGCTCGGAATCTCGGAATTTAAAATGCTGGGGTCGGAAGCTCGGATTTCGGATTTTGCATGTCGGCTAATGAAAGTGTCGGAGTAATAAAAACGATGGCAAAATAGAACGAAGAGTGATGTTCATATTACTTTCTCACTTTCGACATCGTACTATTTATATTTCTACTTACGAAGCAACGTTAAGGCGGTGTTACTCGAGACGATTTTTAACGACGATTTTCAGCGCAATCTCGTGTAACATGACACTTGGAACAATTTTCTTGCAATTTTCGCTTCGGCAACGCGTTTGCGAGTTTTTGAATCCAAGTCAGAAACTCGCAACACAAAATATAGCAAGTTGTTGCATCGTTGCAACGTTGCGCGGGAAATCGCCGTTAAAAATCGTCTCGTGTATTAAACACCGCCTTTAGTAATACCGCTTTATAAGCTTTCCATGTTTATTTTTGTCAATGATTAACAAAAACACTAACAACAATAATTATGGCACTGATTCAGTTTGATTACTTTTAATTTAACGTCTCAAAATTAAAAAGTTATAATGTATTTAAGCTCATGTAGATAAGAAGAAAATTTCAATCAATTAAAATGCCAATTAGTCCATTTCCAACTCAGAAATGTAATACTTTGAGACTGCTTTTCAAAAACTTTAACTGTTAGCTGTTTAGCACCGCGGGAAACTTACGCGGCAGTAAAAGACCTAGCCAATAGACTAGACTTGTATCAGAAACTATCAGATACTCAAAGTTACATGCATAAGTCTAGTATTTCTAGTTCAAAATAATCTAAATACAAAGTTCTGAAGTTCTGAGATGAGTAATTGGATGTCCGATAACGTATTTCAAATCTACTAAGACTATGCACAAAATAAGACTCGTAGATTCAGATTTCAAGGTCATCTACATCGCATAAACAATAATAATTTATTAGAAAATGTTACAAACTAACTTACCGTCTCCACGTTCTTCGAATTCATTTACCATTTTACCACCTACTACTCTAACTCTACTACTTTATGGCACGCGCTGCCACGATGAACGATGCTACGTACTACACATGAATGAGTTGATAAAAGGCTTTGAACTCAAACCAGGTTTGCGGTAGCATAGTAGAAGATTTACTCAAGCAATAATTGATAGCTAACGGAAGTTGAACACACCATTTTGAATGACGCATTATCAGCCGCTTTAGCCTGCAGTTAACACTGGTTTAGCACAAATTTAGCGACTCGGACTCGGATTTTCATACCATTTTAAGTTCCCGCAGGCTCGAATTTTTAAAACACAGAGGCTCGGGCTCGGATTTCTATTTTAGCCAAAGGCTCGGGCTCGGATTATAAAACAAGGGGCTCGCAAGCTCGCGAGGCTCGGATTTTACCATCCTATACCCCTTATGTTGAATCCTGTGATTGAACTGCATGGTCGAAGTTCGTGAGCAGTTAATTCTCGAAATATGTGATACAACATGTAAAATAAAGTTAAACTTGAAAAACTAAATCTTTAACTAATTTTGGATTGCTAACCATTAATTCAAGAACAAACTTCAATGAAACTTTAGAGTGAGAATATAAATAACACCGAAGCAAGGATCGCGGAAAACGCCAAAGGTCACGGACTGAAATTAGTTTATTTCC
This sequence comes from Telmatactis stephensoni, assembly GCA_029948255.1. Lineage (NCBI taxonomy): Eukaryota > Metazoa > Cnidaria > Anthozoa > Actiniaria > Isophelliidae > Telmatactis > Telmatactis stephensoni. The sequence goes on from JALIZF010001509.1 coordinate 45,174, forward strand.
CGAGCGTTATAGTCGTTATGCTCTAAGAACATGTCGTATTTTTATCATTACGCCTTTCATATGATGCCTGAATTACTCTCACAATCCAAAGAGCAAAGTGTTATTTTACTATGATGCATATTGACGCGATTTTAAACCCAGACACTGAGCCAGTGGTTTATCAGCAACGGCTACACGCTGCTTGTGTTTGACGTCAAAACATCCCGCATGGCATAAATTCTAAAATTTCGAATTGAAATCCTGGGTCACTAAGGGTCACTTTGAGACCACAAAAAAGAGGAATGATCGCTCTATAAGACACTATAATCAGAACCAGTTTATATTGATTCGAAAGCGATGTTTGAATATTGGGTATTTTCTTCAGGCCCCAATGTACTTCAAGTTCAAATCTAAATTACAAACCTTTAGAAATGTCAAAATTAGCTAAATTTGTAATAGTTTGAAAGCTCTTTTACCACTTCTTCTTATTTGTAAAGGAATTCATTTCTGCATCTCAATACAACGACCAAAAATTAGCTCCGTTTCCAACATAAATTTTGTACAAACCCTTACAAATCCACGTTTCAAAGGCGCAATGTATCTTGGGAAGGTGTGCGCTCTTCCTCTGGCTTGAGCGCTACTTAGTTGACCTTTTGGAACTACCTCAGAAGCAGTCGTGTCATCAACAAATTTCCACAGACATGTCTCATCTACCCTCAAGTCGTTAATCATAATCAAGAACAACCAGGGTCCCAATTGGGTCCCCTGTGGAACGCGCGTACTACACCCCATTCCGAAAGGCAACTGTTTGCAGTTTACATCTCTGATATCGATTAGTTAGAAAATCAATAATCCAATTGATCACACTGAAAAGTAAATCTAATAAACTAAGCTTATCAACAAGAGTACTATTATATGGCTTGATAATTTCCTGGATTCTGATTGGCTGGCGCACGGTCTGTCCAAAAACGTATTTGAGAAGTTTGGACCATTACCATGGCAATGGTCCAACTTCCGTATTTTGTATGGCCGACCGAGAAATTCAAAAACTACAAGTTTTTTCGTTTGTTTTGAGAAAAACGCCTTAGAACATCACGATAACTTGATATTTTCTTACATTTCGGGCAAGGAGTCTGACAGTGAGCATTCGCTGAGTGAATTCTATCATCCGGTTTTCGAGAGTGAAAACGACGAAAACTTGTACATATATAAAGCTAGACCGGAAGTTTTTTTTTTTTTCATGACAAAAAGCCATATAATAAACGATTTATTAACCTCACTGCACTCGGTCCGTACTGTCAAGACCTCAGTCGACTGATATTTCCCCGTACAGACCTCGTGCTCGGTTAATAATCTCTTAATATATGATTTATTAAATCAGATGCTTTACGATAGTCGAAAAGCAAAGTACTAATCAATGCCAGGGTGGTAGATGACTTAGAAATTCCTCCGTATTGGTTGGGATTGGTGATTTTCAAGCAGCAGGTTTGACATAATCAGATACCACAAACTCTTCAGCAATCATTGAAATACATGATGTAAGAGAGATCGGTCTAAGATCTTTCCCAATGTCTGAAATGAGCTGGTGTTTTGGAATAGGGCAAACATTTGCCAATTTCCAAACACTCGGCAATTTCTGTTCAGTAAAAGAGGCATTCAAAATCCTACTGATTGGATCATGAGAAGCAATTATCTCAGCGTATTCTTTCATGGAACCAACCTGGAATTTCGTCAGGTCCACTCGCTTTGGCAGGGTTTACTTTGAGAAGCAACTTTTCACTTGCACGAAGTCTGGATCGCTCTCCATGCCAGTGGAATACGATTTAGAGGAGAAAGGAGAGTGTATTCTTGCATAGGCTCTAACAACGTTTTATTAATTACGTTTGCCTTCTCTGAGACACTCAATTCTTCCAATTCTGGTATGTTCAACTGATTAAGAACATTACTTTTATTACTCTGCATTCCGCTCAGGCTTTTCACTCCTTTCCATGCACCAAACACCAGGTTTTTGTCCTCTCAGTTCTTGTTAAGTTAGTTAACTAGTTGGAAAAATTTACTTCTTGCTGTGTGCCATAATTAGCATATTGGCGAAGTGGTGCTATTGTTACTTTTTCCTTGCTTCTTCGGATCTTGTTTTAACTCCTGCTCGTTAAGTGCGTCTTCCCCACAGCATTCCAGACATTTTTATTGTTCCTTTGGTCTTAAGCACACAACTTGGTAGAATTTAGTGAAAATTTCGATCTCATTCACTATACGGTAACCACTGAAGCGGGCTCTTGGTCGATATTGTAAGGCGTCAAAAACTCAACTTAAATACGACAGCCTCAGAAAAAAACGTAGTAGAAGATGTTCAACCATAGAACCTTTTTCCAATTTAGGTTAGGAAAGGTCTCGCGACCTAACCTAAGTATTAAGAGCAAATTCTGTACGAGGTGTTTGAAGAACCAGCAGCCGTGACCGGCTCTTACAAATGCATCCAATTCCAATGTTAAACAGAAGCAAGCCAATCGAAGGGTTGTTAATAATAATTAATTGCTATCAATAAAACGAAGATCTTCTTTACTCACCCTATTGCGAAATAGCAAAAGACTTCTGCCTTGAATCTGTACGCTACTGACTAATCAACCAATAGGCTAGGATTGCTTTTAGAACTCTTATGACGCCATAGGGGTCCACGTTTTGACATCTCTTTGTTACGTCATCGTTGATTGATTGGTTGAACAGAGCAAAATAAAATGGAATGTGTTCAGTCCTCAGTGTGGATACCAATTTTATTGACAATTAACGTTATCAAATATTTGTTAGAAATCTTTATTGAAGATCTCAGCTCATCCTTTAGACCATGCAGTCTAATGGCTTCCTTGTTTAAAACTATAGACTTACATATTTCCCATTGGAAATAGGCCATTTAGTGAATTATGTATCTCAGGAAGTAATGTCGAGCTTTTAGATCAACATCAATTTTTTTAATTCCCTCGGATCACGCTGAGAAGACGTAAATTTCTTTGATCATAAAAGCCTTGCAGGCCCAGCCGCAGCATTCCTTCCATGAAGCCCTGTAGTGTAAATCAGTTAAGCTCAACAAACAAAAATCGTTTCCTATAGTAAACTTTAATTCGTCGTTTTTTAAATCTGTACTTCATTTTATTAGTGTACAACGTGTCTGTAAAAGTTTAGATCGTACCATCAGTCTGACATTTTAAAAATGGTAAAATTGCTGATTGTTTGGTAAAGTTTCTATTGTACTTTGTGTAGACTTTGTTAGCATTCTTGTGTCACAGTGAAATATCAACACAGAGTCCATATGAATATCACTGAACCATCAAGATTCGACTCTTAGGCTAAATTCACGCTAACCCGATAAATTTAAAGACATATGTTTTTGCTATGGTTAGGGTTTCAGTTGATCCACTCTAAAACAAAGATTTTCTTTTATCTAAGATCTGTTTGATTCCTTCAAAGGGAACTAACCTATCATCCGTGTGAAGTGAACTTGCATTACCCCCTTCCCCCTAGGGAAAAATATCGCGCAACTGCTGGCCTGACCAGGGAAGGGAGTTTTGACGAGTAAATATCGCAATTTTAACCGTTTTAAAGAAAACTGATTTAGATAAGATACAGATTTCAGACAATTCTAACATTTTGTTATGACTTAAAAATTGGCTCTATATATACGAGTTGTTTTACAGCTTTAAAATAAACATGAAAAAAAATTCTATATGTACTCTCTCTCTTTTACAAATTACAAACAAACACAAAGGCTTTCGATGTGAGTTTTAATCGGGGTAATAATTCACCAAGAGAACAGACAATTGTAATGCACTTTAAAAAACTACATGTTTTACAAGCTTACACCTATTTTCAAAATTACGCGACCTTTGTAGAAGACACTTGAATGGCTTTTTCAGTGTTTTGACTACCGTCAATCAAAGCTCCGACTATTCATTCTTATTTATTTATTCATTTTTTGCCAATTGCAATACATTCATAAATACATATTCATCTTTTTTTAACAATGCATAATACATATAATACATATATATTAATTAAAAATGTACATAATACGTGTAAATATAAATAAAGAAATTAAATAGCTTGTGTGTATTGTTTAGAAAATGCAAGTTGGTGAGATGAAGCAAGCTTAAATTTACATCAAAAGTCGGAAAACACTAAATGTTTTGTCAATAAATTTAAGTTTGTTTTGTTTCTGAATTTAGAAAGCTAAAATTTTACAAATTCTAGTCGTTACAATTTGATTGACAGAAGCTTAAAATCCCGACAAGCCATCGCCACTAGGTCGCAAAATTGGGTGTAACGGCTTTGTAATTCTACAGCCTTTGGAATGACAATTACATAATTGAAACAGGTCTCTTTATATTTTGACATATAAACTGTGTAAGTACAGTAGAACCTCTTCTTACCGACACCTCCATAATACGAACACCTCTCCATAACAGAGAGGTCTCTTTATATTTTGGCATTTAGACTGTGGCAAATCGTTTGTAGTATGTTGTCATCATTCACTGTCAGTCCAAACCATCCAAATTGGTGTACGGTATTCCCCAGGGCTCGTTCCTCGGTCCACAATAATTTTCTCTGTACGTGGCACCTATTAAAGATATAATCTATGCCCATGGTTTTCAACCGATGATATATGCTGATGCCGTCCAAGTATGTCCAGAATCACCATTAGATACCATTGGTAAAATGTGTTTAGCCAGTAGTGTCTAGTCTATTGGTGAATTTCAACAGGGTTCCCTCTTAAGAGAACATGTCTATAAAAATCAAACAAGTGGTGGCAAACCTTGAATAAAAGCATGGCCAATAAAAGCCCTCTATGAGGACATGTGGTTACTGGTAGTCAAAACATATAGCATCCACAATCATCACCATGTCTACTATCGTAGATTTTTAGAGTTATGGCCTAGTTTGCATTAATATATGATCATTTTAATTATATATGGATAACTGCATGGTGTTAGTACTTGATCAAGTCCCAGCAATCATCTAATGTATAATTGTCCATTCCAAGACTGCCCATGGATGCTCCCACTGATGTATATAGGAGAACTAGTAATAAAACTTGCCTATAAAAAAGTGAAACATAAATGATGATCCATTGCAGTAAAAGCACAGAACTGTTGGGAACTCAAATCAGTTTGCATAAATAACAATCATTTAGTCGGCAAACACGAATTCTTTATTCACAATTGTCATAGCATTGGTATTATTTTTACATCAGGAATGTCTTAATAACAGGAAAATCTGGAACAAAAAATTGAGGGAAAAAACATTTGTCAATAGTACAGTATGTTTTGGAAGTCCATTTAGTGTTATTGTCACAGAAAACCGGGCGAGATCCATGGATCGATGTAGGCCGAATTCTTCCAAATTTCTACCACAAATTACTCGTGCAATACGACTACGGTTTCTCGATTTTTTTCCAAAATCCGTTCATTTTTGACGAAGTTCGACCACCCCTCTCGTTTTAGCTGATGTTCGCAAGAAAATCGTGTGAAATCAAGGCCAAATTGCATAGATGACTTGACAAAGTTCACATCGCTTTTGATTATTGATTTGATTTGTAAAGAATATTTGTTCTCTAAATAAACTATCCTCTTAGTCAAATGTCAAATGTTTTGTTTTCTCTCTCTCTCTCTCTCTCTCTCTCTCTCTCTCTCTCTCTCTCTCTCTCTCTCTCTCTCTCTCTCTCTCTCTCTCTCTCTCTCTCTCTCTCTCTCTCTCTCTCTCTCTCTCTCTCTCTCTCTCTCTCTCTCTCTCTCTCTCTCTCTCTCTCTCTCTCTCGCTCTCGCTCTCTCTGGTTTGGACTTGGAAACATGGCGCAAAGAAAACGAAACGCAATTCGAAAAGATACGAAATGCAGGAATTTTGATTGCAGGATATTTATTTTTTTGTCTCATCCCATGCACTTGCTCGATATTTTTGTACTGTCCATTCGACAGTCAGAAGTCACTTTTGGAATGCCCTCGTTTCTTTGGGTCTTAAAAAACCAAATATATTGAAGCTATTCATTATGACACAGCCGAACTATGGAGTGTCGAACATCTGGAATCTCCAGTGCGCATGCGCACACAGCTGGTTTTCATTTTAAATTCTATAATCTTTGAGGAGTTTGCAGCTAAAATAATTGTTTTTATCTTGAAATGTTTTAGAGGAGGCAGCATGGCCGAGTGGTCAGAGCGTTGGTCTCGCAATCTGGCGGTCCCAGGTTCGATACCCGCTCTGGTCACTAGCTGAGACAGAATTTGTTCCGATTTCGATTAGTTCAAATTCAGTTTCTCGGCCATGCTTGTAATATAGCCAACTGGTTCGCCTCCTTGCCAGTTGGGATTTTTAAACACTTTATGTTTATTTACCGATTATCAATGTGTATTTATTTCAGGATTTGAGGACCAGGTTGGAAAAAAGCCTTGCTTTTCCTGTTATATCCTCGTTAAAAACAAAACAAAACAAAACAAAGAGTTAAATTTTTTATGTATTATGTTCCACAAAATTACGTATGGGTTTTCTAGAAAAATGTAAATAGCGAAGTTGTCAGCAAAAATGTCTGTACGAAGACGGAAAAAAGAGCTCTAAAAAATTATTTGTCAACGTAATGAAAGAATAAAGCCATACTATGTAAGAATTGAATAAAGATGTTTTGAAACTGCAAACATTATAGAAATTTTCTGTTCCGATGACGTCATTTGATGACGTCACGCGATGACCTCATCAAACTCAAGAAATTTGTGATTGTTGATTCTCTCAAAAGTATCATTGCTTGAATCAAATATTCGTCGACTTACAAAAATATGAAGTTTCCTTAGCAACGGGCTCAGTCTTCATACATATCAATACAATACAATACAATACATACAATACAATTTTATTTCTGCATTATGTGAAAAAATTACATTACATTTTTTTGTTATTTTTTTGTTCTTTTTCAAGGAAAAGAGTGGCGTGTTTAGGATGACAAATAATATTTGAGTAATGCATAGACCCTAAGTAAACTTAAAGTTTACCCATATTTTGTTATGTTCAAACTTTTTTATGTTGGCAAGCATAGTGAAGATGTTTTTACCCTGTTTTTCCTAGACCCACATGTTCTGAGATATAAGGGTTTCAAACGTCAAAATGCAAATTTGATGACGTAAAAGGAGTCATAATTTATTATACAAAAACAAGATAATTTAAGATACTGGAATTCTTCAAATTGTAGATTATTTCCATTCGTAAAACCAGTTGTTTAGCTAGTGAAAACTCCAGCTATCAAACTGAAGACCTCTTTTTGTAAAAGCCATGAGAAGTTGGCAGTGTTGACTCCTTTTACGTTACCACATTTGCATTTTGAAATTTGATACCTTTATATCTCAGAAAATATGGGTTTAGGAAAAACAGGATAAAAGATGTTCACTATGCTTGCCAACAAGAACTGAGTTTGAAAATAAAAAATGTGGGTGATATAGGCTAAGTTTTCGAGTTAGGGCCTAAACACTGACTTCTACGCTTGCTTGATAGTTTTTTAATGGCAGGTGAGCTTGCGTGATATTTTTTTCACGGTTTAAGTGCTTGCTCTATATTTTTGGGGGATTTCCGCAACCCCCAACTATCTAATGGTCTGGGTCCGGTTGTACGAAGGGTGAATAGCGCTATCCAGCGGATAAATCCTTATCCAGCGGATAAAATCTATACAAAATCTATACAGTGGATAACTCTTATCCGGTGGATAACTTTATCCAACCTTCGTACAACCGGGCCCTGTCCCTTAATTTGATAGATAAAGTAACGATATTAATTACTAAATATTGTTGCTGTCTTTCCTCTAAGTATGATGTAAAGAAATTGAAACTGTCATGAATATACCAAGTGCAGATAATTTCAAAATAAGGATGTGGTGATCTACAGTATCAAAAGCTTTCCTGAGGTCAACCTGAATTATGCCATTAACAAGACCATTATCAATATTTTGTAGCCACTATGATCATTAATCTGACTTATCAGACAGATAGCAGTAGAGTGTCCTGGGAGAAACTCAGATTGTTTAAGTAAAAAGCTAGTTTTCTAACTGAAAGTCTTACATTAGGTGGCGGAGGCCTATAGGGAGGAGAGAGGAAAGGAGAAAATAAAAGCTAGCCTTCACAATAGGTTAATTGGGTCACACAAACTGGACTTAAAGAAATGAAATAATTACCTTTAGATCTTAACATATTAGGAAGGCCTACTTTCTAACTTTCTATCTCCTCTCTCCTTCTCCATAAAGTCTGCTAAATTATGGCAAGTCTCCTGCAATGAGGTGTAAATACAACTGCTTAAATTAATTGAAGATTAATTATTATGTTCAAAACTGATATCGTATCTACAATTCTACTCATTGGAAAAATCAATGAAAATCAATTTTTTTTTCAAAATCTTACAATTATTTCTATGCAGTACATGAAATATTGTTGTACGTGCCCCTCCGCGCCATGAGAGAATAGTGAGTTAGAATATTCTTTTCTACTAAGATTTACTTGCTTTTCCTTCCTACGAAGACAGGGACACCACAACGACGCAAAACCAATTGACAGTGGGCCCTGTAATAGGCCAGACCACACACATACCGATAACTTCATGGCCTACTCTACCCGAATTGTGGTGTGGGTTTTTTAACGTCCCTCCAATGCTGGGTTAGATAGTGTGGAGAGACGGGACCTACGGTTTAACGTCCTTATCCGAGAAGACTTGAAGGTCTAACCATTTGCAGATGTAGTTACAAAGGCAGCACCTTTCTCCTCAGTTATTTAAGACCCTGAGTGTTGGTCCGACGGAATCGAACCCCGTTCTCCCGCACACTAGTCCGGCGGTACCCTACCCAACTGAGCCAATCGGGCGGCGGTCAGAATATAGCGTCGTGGTGTTATGAAGAGTGCGTCAGATGTTTTGAGCATCCAAATATATATACGCCTAGGACCCGAAACGGGTAATTACAATTACTAGAAAGAGTTGTAAGAGATAGTAAATATTTGTTAATGTGCGTTTTGTCTTTAGTTGCAGACAGTTCCTTGATTGTTCGAATTCTTTCCTTTTGTTCTTTTCTCGTGACGCTTGACTCTTTTCCTTTCATTTTCTTCTTTTCTTTCTGTATCTATCTTTTTGCTTATATCGTGTATACACTTCCGCCATTCTGGCCTTTCCATAACAGCGTCCCTCCATGTGTGAAGCGCGCCACCGCGTTTCAAAATGTCCTTGAGTGTGTCTTTGTATCGGAGGAGAGGGCGGCCAATCTTCCTCGATCCTTGTGCTAATTCCCCATACAGTAGTGCTTTAGTTGGTCTATCATCCGGTAATCGTGCAACATGTCCCACCCAACGTAGTCTGTTTCTGATAAGTATGTTTTCAATGTCTTCAGCCATAGCACGGTCTAATACTTCATCATTTGTGATATAGTCATCCCATTTGAGTCATTCCCAAAATGGATCTAAGATGCCGCCTGTTGGATAGTTCTCAGCTTTTTAATTTGGTGTCTGTATAAAGTGCAGGTCTCACTTCCATAAACCATAACTGGGATGACGCATTGATTATACACTTTAAGCTTGGTTTCTGTTGTAAGTTCTCTGCAATTGAACACTCTTTCTCTAAGCCTGCCTACGGCACTTGAGGCAGCTTGGATGTGTACAGTTATTTCTTTATCTAGTTTGCAGTCATTACTGACGTAACTGCCCAGATACTTGAAGTGGTCTACCTTGGTCAGCTTTTCTCCATTTACATGGAAGTCAGCGTACTCTCCAATGCTCATGGTCTCTGTCTTTTTGGTGTTAATTCGAAGACCCATCTTTTGTGCCAGAAATAACACAAATAACACAACAACAAACTATACGTTTGTTTACTCAACTTACACATAAAAAAACTAATGAAATTTTTTTTTGTTCAATTGTGCAAGTTTTCCATACTTTTAAGTATTAAAATACTAAAGCTACATTTGCTGCAAAAATCTTATTACGGCTGTAGGCGTAAACCGACATTATAGAAAATATACTGTTGCTGTAGAAACAGCAATAACACTAATAACACTAAGATCTTTCTTATTACTATAGCAGACCTTAATTTTACTGATGCATGCTGTATTTCATGGTTATTTATAAAGCAATTCACTGATTTACTGTTGTTAAAAATATCCCATGGTAGCCTGATTACATGCTATTTGTAACAAGAAAAGCTTCACACTTCGTGCCTTCTAAATCTTCCCGCTCCTTTTCACCTCTCAAACACCCCCTTCCCTCCCCTCCCCTCCCTCTCCTCCCCGCCCCACTCATCCCCTCCCCTCCCCTGCCTGTCCATCGGAAGAGAGCTAATATCCGACAGAAGATAAGAAAACTATCTGCATATTTAAATTGAAGTGCACGTATCACACTGATATAAATTGCTGTACATATGTTCACTGCCACACTTGTACACGCTTGCCAGTTCGTTCTAACACTAACACTTTACCGTCTGGAGTAACAACTAAATTAGTGGGCCAATCCATTTGACCAAGACCTGAACCATGGCTACCAAAAGACCAAAGAAATTGGCCCTCTTGGGTCAAAATTTGAACACAATGATTCCCACCATCACAGACGAGTAACATGTCCCCTCCAAAAACGGCAAGTCCTCTTACAAGCTCAAAGTGACCGTCTTCTTTTCCTTTGTCTCCAAATTTGTACAAGAAAGTACCATTGACATCATAAACATCAATAAAGTACTTGTTGAAATATGACACAAAGTACTTGTCATTGCCATAAGCAATGTACCATGGTGTTTTGTCTGCAGTTGGAATTCCTTGAACGACATCTCCAGATTCTTTACTCAGTAACTTTATGCCTGACTTGGTTTTGTCATCACGGTGCATACAGCACACTGCGATGCGATCATCGGTAACACACATTTCACGTAGTATCACTCGTTCTTGTTTGTAGATAGTTTTAATGTAAGCACCGTCCATGTCAAACTCTTGAATCCTACCATACTGATTACTGGCATCCGAAACAACAATCTTGTTTTCATACATGACTACTCCCCATGGGTTCTCTAGTTGACCATCTCCCGTTCCTTTTCCACCAAGCTGTCGTACATAGTTCCCATCAGCATTAAATATCACAACGCGATGATTCGAATAATCAGTAATGATTGCTTCTCCATTAACACTTACTGCTAGTGAACAGGAAACATTCAACTTTATCTTTCCATCTCCCATTTCTCCAAAGATTTTTACTGGTTTTAAGTCGATCTTACCATGGAGTGTCTTTGGAGAATCTTTGACAGCTTGTCCTCCAATACTCACCAGAACTTGGTGCGAGGAATACGATTTCTTTGCTTTAAACTTAACGATAAATTTTCCACGTTCACTTTCAGTCAGTTCGTTTTCAACTTCACAACCATCATCATCTTTGATTTGTACATCAATAGAACCAGGATTGGTGTAGCAAACGTGGTCATTTGAATCTCTTGTTACGATTTCACATTTCCAATACAAGCCACTACTATTGATGTTACTCTTTAGTTCAACTATGGAGCAGAGAGATGGGTCGGTCGTGCTCTCTTCAATCTTTCCAAAGTCATGCGAGGATTGCGTGGCAGGAGTGTACTGGATGGTTGTATTTCTCTTAAGAGATTGTGATTTCAAAATAGATCGTCGAGGATTTTCCAATAATTTTCGACATCTTTGAGGAAACTGATTTCCAATAATAAAATGAGGAACATTTTGATCTTGTAAGGCTTTGCCCTGGTTACGCAATGATTCGAGCTCGTGGATGGCAGCAGTAATCTCGTTTTGCTCTTCGTTATTTGCTTTTGTGTACAAAAGAAGCTTTTTCGCCAAGGTGTCATTCATGGCGTTTTGATGATTTTGTAAGATCTCCATTTCAGCTTGTATTTGATCTTCCACTTTTTTCTTTGCTGTGTTGATTTCATCCTCGAAGCGTCGTAAGTTTTGCTTGGACAGTTCTAGTTCTTGTAGGAATCTCTGTTTCTGTTTGTCGACTCGATCCAAGTCTTGTTGAATTGATCCTTTGATTTCCTCAGCTTTCTCCTTAATGCTGATCTTTACGTGATTACTATGATTGGTACTCGAGCAGATTTGGCAAATGGATTTCAGACATTTGTGGCAGTAATATTGGAGCTTGTATTCTTCGTGGAATTTTTCAGGACACCGTTGCGGATTGGTAATGTAAGCGCTCACATGTTCTCGCTTCAGGTCACGAAACAAAGTCACTCGATGGTCTCCGAATTGTTTCATTATAGTGTGGGCGTTTTTGCAGTAAGTGCAAACCATGCCTTCGCACTCAGGACAGAAGGCAATCAAAGTAACGTGTTTCTTGCAGGAAACACAGTTCGGTAGGTCTAGCTTGACTTCTTCGCTTGCTTTGACTTTCATTACACCCAGCAGTTCTTTCAAGGATTCGAGAAAGAACGAAGATTTGAGCTTCGTTATGTCGCCATCTTCTAACTCCAGTGGTGCGACACATATAGGACAAGTAAATTGCTTACGTTCGCTCCTGCAAGTTTCCTTCCATCCCTTGATACAATCAAAGCACAAGCTGTGAAGACATGGAAGCATCTTGGGCTCCTTAAAGATGCCATGACAAATTATACACGTAAGTTCTTTTTCTAGGCTTGAAACAAAATCGTTAACTAGTCCAGCCATCTTGTTGTTTGATCGCATAATTTCCGCGTACCAGATCAGCAGGAAATTAAAACTGCTCTTAACAAAAAAACTTTTACCATGACGTCACTCCGAGTTGTTCAAGTTCTGGAAAGTTCTTTTACCGAAAATGATGACAGGAAAAGAAAAGAAAATGAGCATAGTTAATAGAACTATGAAAAGAGCAATCACTGAATGATGTATAATTTGATGAGTTTTTAAATTTCCTTCTCTTTGGCCCAATTTTGTCAAATTTATTGCTAAATGACTACTAATGACTACTAACTCCTAAACGTCAATAACAGCTGACATGTCAACACATAACAAGAAAGCTTTGGCGTGTGACTCAAATTGATATCAAGATGGTAAACACTAACACATCAACATTTATCTTGATTGATACTGTGATTTGTATATAATTGTACTTAATCGTGTGTTGTTATCAATGAAGGTTAACATGTCGATCTCAGTAGAAAGGCTTTGAATAACAAGAAAAAACATAATTTCTAGTCGTCTCACCTTTTGATTTCGATTAACGTTTTGATAAATCCCGTCAAGAAGGAATGTTTTTACGACCATATAAAAAGCACAGCAGCAAATCAGCTAAAAATGTAAATAAAATATCTCTCTCTGTTGGTGTGCACTATGGTATTACCTTCCGGGGATGGAGGGAGAGTACTTGTCAAAATTTTACGGATAGAGACTCCGTCTTGCGTTGTAAGATTGCGCCCGCGCAACTCGTAAGATTCTACTTCATATATATACGGTACCGAAAAGGTGAAATGCCTTGTTTTGCTTGAATAACCAACATGTAAATTAATCTTCAATTGTTAAACACTAACACAAGTTGCCTTAATCGACAAACTTCTTTTAATATCAAAATAAGAAATTCTCTTAATATTTATTGTAAGGATATTTTCCAAGACTGATCGATTCCAGCCAGAGCTAGGAATTGACATATACCATTTAAGAACTGGCTGTTCTGGTCAGTTGGTTCCACTAAATGGAAAACATCCTAAGATTACCTTGGGTTCCAGGGGTTTTATTCGCTTTCTTTAGTGAGTCCTTAGTCCTATTAAACAAACGTCGGAACAAGACGATAAACCCCTGAAACCCAATGTATTGTAAGATCAAAACATCACAACATTGCAAGGGCGGATCCAGGATTTTTCAAAGGTGGGGGTCACGTGACGTTTACAAACAGGGAACCCAAACGAAAAGGTCTTAAGCCATTGAAACTCGCTGAAAATATGACATTAATTGCTTAGACTGGTGATTTTTAACACTTTTTATTAGAAACAAAAATATTATATTTACACCTGAATGGGTAGAGGGTTGGGTTAGGATACGCGATATGTTTCTTCATCTAATTTAGATTAAAATTTTGTATGATTTCTTTCCTTAAAACCTCACGTTGTTCACTTGTTATCCTTGTATCAGGATATTTATAAAATGTCTCCAGTCTAACAATGTCCAGGAGCTGCACGTGTGCAAGCTGTTCGTTCAATTTTCTAATAAAACTAAAAAACCTGTCTTCAAACAAGGTCTTTATATCCACAATGTCGAGCACATCTTCTTCTTCCAAACATGTGGTCATTGCTGTGCGGACCTTCTCAAGATGACTCAACACCTCTTGACCACACCCTAGATACCCTTTACAAACAAGAAAACGTTCTGGGTGCCACAGGTAGCCCACAACGGGCTTTGCTAAGGTTACTTGCTGGAATACGCGATGTAAAACAAAAAGAAGGCCAACAGTAAAGCGTGTTAAAGATGTGAAAACACGACATACAAATGTACCACCAGGACATAAAACCTTGAGTCCACTAATGCAACTTTCTAGGAAATCCTTCTTGGACAGTAATTCTAGAGGTTGACTGACATTCTTCCAGGGGTAAGGGGGAATGGAGTTAAAATATGGTACAATGAACAGTTGAACTAGCTGAGGTTTCTCCTTGTCTTCCATGCTCTCTATGACACTACAGTTATCTACTTTGATGTCTTGGGATTCAAGATAACTGGCAAAGCAATTACAAGGTGAATACAAGTTCATCACCATTGCTTTGGTACCTCGTTTATCATCTGTAAACCTTACAAGACGATCTAGAACTGCAATAGAATAAGCACCGCAGTAACAACAAGCTTCACTGTCAGTTGTAAATGGAGGAGATGCTTGTTGTAATAATTGAACCAATGAATTTTCCTGCGAGGAATCCAAGATAGAAGCTCTCTCCATTGCAGTATTCAAAGTGGTAATGTAATATGATGACATTTCCAAAGTTTCTTAGTAGCACCAGAGACAAAATAACTTTCAAACATACGATAAATGATTTTAATCTTGACATGTTTCGGCATCCTTATGCCATCATCAGATGCCATGAGAGTTCACATATTCGAGTTTGTCCCTGATGAGACTAGTTTCCATGGCCAATTCTTCATCATTCCATGGCAGACACTTGACCTTTACACCATTTTTGTTTTCCTTCCCTGAGATGTAGCAGCTGAAAGTCTCAAACACATCTTTGTATTCATTCTTCTGATGATGGCATAAGGATGCCGAAACATGTCAAGATTAAAATCATTTATCGTATGTTTGAAAGTAATATGATGAGCAGAAACGTGAATTCAAAACTTTCTTGACGCTTTTCCCAATTGTGATAGTGAAGTTCAGCTCAGCCATGTCGTGTGTTTGATCCAGCCACGGTACATGGTCTGGTAAAAGTGGAATCAGTTGAATTCCATCATTTGTCTGTGACAGCCCTAAAATAGGGGGAAAAACGAAACTATTGACTGCGTTTCAATTTCATCCCGAGACTTTTACACTTATATAATTTCTTACAAATTTAGAGACTCTAAAAAAACAGAATTCAACAAAAATTATAGATTTAAAGACACTATACAGTTGCCTACTGGGTTGGGTTGTGGTTGACCTGGGTTGTGAGGACCTGAGTTATGAGGACCTGTATTTTGGGGACCTGAGTTATGGGGACCTGAGTTATGGGCACCTGAGTTATGAGGACCTGAGTTATGGGCACCTGAGTTATGGTGGCTTGAGTTATGGGGACCTGAGTTATGGGGACCTGAGTTATGAGGACGTGAGTTGTGGGGACCTGAGTTATGGGCACCTGAGTTATGGGCACCTGAGTTATGGGCACCTGAGTTATGGGGACCTGAGTTATGAGGACCTGAGTTATGAGGACCTGAGTTATGGGGACCTGAGTTATGGAGACCTGAGTTATGGGGACCTGAGTTATGGGCACCTGAGTTATGGGCACCTGAGTTATGGGCACCTGAGTTATGGGCACCTGAGTTATGAGGACGTGAGTTGTGGGGACCTTAGTTATGGGCACCTGAGTTGTGGGGACCTGAGTTATGGGCACCTGAGTTATGAGGACCTGAGTTATGGGGACCTGAGTTATGGGGACCTGAGTTATGGGCAACTGAGTTATGGGGGCCTGAGTTATGGGGACCTGCATTGTGGGATCCAGAGTTATTCTTTTTCTCCAATGTATAAATTCAAGAGGTTTTCAAGGACTTTGAACACAACTGGAAAAAATCCAAGGACTTTTACAGGCACTCTTGAAAACATAAATGAAATCCCACGAGTTTTCATGGATTTAAGGAGTAACACAAACCCTGATGATAGTATTAAAAGTTGTAATGCAATAGTTTTCAACACTTATTGCAGCAACTTTTTTTAGAAATGTGCATCCATTAATTGATGTTGTTGAAACATGTTTCTTAACAGTTTTGTCAACCAGGAAACAATTTACAGATAATTTGTTTATCAAAATATATTTCCTCATTTAGCAAGCACTTATTGCTGGGTTTCATCCATTCCTTTGGGAATCAAAAGATAAAGAACCGGTAGCCATGTTGGATGAACAAACAAGAGACGCTAATAAGAAATCTTTTGTTGAAGTTCATCAAAGATGGCTGCCGTGATGTCACATGCAACCCAAGAATAAAGGTACAAATGTTTATAATAGCCTTTTACACACAACTACAAAGTGAAATACCTGTTAAACTTGTACAGCCTGATGGATTAAATGCAAACACTGCATGTTCTTCTTTGATGGAATCCAGCCAGCTGTTGTCATGGTGATGTCTGTCATTATAAGTCCCAGTCTTTTTCCTGTTACTGTACTGTTCATTTGCATTGACGTCACTGGCTTGCAAGTGCTGTATACCATTTAAATAACACCCACTAATGATGCGGTCAGAGTCCTTTAAAGGTCTTACATTGAAGAGATTGCCATAGTGCAATGCCACTTGTTTCCTCATCTGAAATATGTATTGTTTCTCCTCTCTATCCATGTGATAAAAATGTTGGATATTTTCCATGATCTCATGTTTTTGCTTTTCAATAAAAAAGTGTTGACATTCCAAAAGTTTTTCAATGAACTGTGATGGAATTAGCTTCAAAGGAAATAGTGCTTTCTCAGGGGTGCTACTTTTGTAAGCAATGGCATGCACTATTTCTTGGTATTCCATGGGTAAAGTTCCACAATAATCTATACACACTACATAGACTTCAGAGTTGCCACCTTTGCTAGTTCCTGAGAAACAAATGTAATGTGTGTTAAAAACCCATCTGCATATAATGATATTTTCTATGGCAAATGGATTTGCCCAAGTTAAACAAATTTCACTTGACAACTTTCTTGTGCTATGCCCTCATGTTGATTTTCATGCAGACAGCACATGTTTTGACTAAAAAGTATTCAAATGTGGCCATCTTTGCAGTGCAAAATGCTTTGGTTGAAGACCAGGCATTTTTACTGTACTGAAATTTTCTTTGACAAATCATAATCATGAGCAAACTTCATAAGACAAATTTTCTTACACACTGTAAAAAGCAAATTAATATGCCAGCTTTTCAACAAAATATTTTCATATTTTGTCATATTTTATTATAAGCATCACATGGGCAAAAAGATTGCAATATGAAAAATGTTTAGAACTGGTTCACTGTTGTTAGCAATTAGCCAGGCTTCAGCCTTTAATCAAAGAACTAAAATATATTTTCATCAAACTGTATGTCAGTGCATGATATATATTTCTCACACACTTATTATGACAGTTGAAATGTGTGCACGCACTGGAATTGTAATTGTTTGTTGTCGTTTGTAATCATTTGTTTATTCCCTGAAGATAGATCTATCAATCCAAAAGCTTGGAAATTATGTATTGAAAACATTAACGTAGACGAAGCAAAACTGTGAAATAAAATAAAAAATGTTTCTGCTGAGGTGGGAAGTACGCTTCTTCTCAAAATGAAGTACACCTTTTGAACTTGGTGCCAGTCTTCATGCACATGGTATCTTAGATTTGAGGCTTAATCCCTCCCAAACACCTTAGTTGAATCAGTTGTACCATGTAAAAATGAAAACATACTGGCAGCAACATTGCTATTTGATTCTCAAACCAAAAGTACAGAATCCAGAAATCTTCTTGTTTTGCATACTGTAATGTTGCAAAGGGCCTGTATTTTTCAATGGTGATAAAAAATTCATCTACATATGTCAACAGGTGGAGAATAGATTGCAGTATACCATGACTGACATCACACTCATTGTGATCAAGGCTCTAGAGTGATTTGAAAAGATAAACTGTGAATACACAGAGATTTGTAATGTTGCAGCCATGAGGTTCCCACTCTCCTGGTATTCATAACCTGACAATTTCCTGGCCTTGAATTTTTGCTGATTTCCCTGACTTGTCAAGGACAGTGGGAACACTGATCAAAGTTGTGTCATGTCACACCAGTTGAAACCTTGCAGAATGTCAGGCTCGATAGTGACTGACTTGGCACTCATTTAGTCCATTTTTTCCAAATGAAAATATGACACATCTCATCGTAAGTAAGATGCAAGCTCTCTATATTACAGTAAACCATAATTTTAGTCCTACTGTAAGAAGTGAACAAAATATGAATTAACAGCTCAATACAGTCAGTTCCTCACTATGTCATGTCTTGGGTCAAAAGTGCTGTTTGTTTATACAGAGAGGTTTGTACATCTTATCTAAGTTGTCTAATTAAGATACATGTAAGACAAATCTTATTTTTCCTTCCTCAAAATTTGGCTGTATTTTGATCAATGCTCTAGCTAGAGCGACTTGAAATCTAAAACGGTAAGCTCTGATTATGTAGAGATTTGTGATTATTTCTCCCGGGGGGGGGACTCCCATCGAAAATGGGTGGGGATGATCGTCGGAAATTTTCAAAAATACCCCTAAAAGATACCAGAGTCTTACGAAGGTGGGCGTGGCAGCATAAGAATTTTACCCCTAAAAGATACCAATTTAAAAGCTGTAGTTGCTGTTATTATAATGTAATATTTTATTCTCTTAAAAAGATACCCTAAAAGATACCAGCGTAGACTTCGGAGGCCCCAAAACCTTTAATACACCCTAAAAGATACCAGATCCCTGATTTTGACCCCTAACAGATACGACGATCATCCCCGCCCAACGATATATGGGAGTCCCCCCCCCCCCCGGGTTATTTCTTACCAGGTTTGATGAGATATACCTCTTGAAAAAGACAGCACAAGAGATACAACATGCTAATCATGTGATACTCCAGTGCTGTGAACATCTTGAACACGTAGTTACCACCCTGGCATAGAATTTCAATGGCTGAGAGTGTTTCACAAAATATCAGCTGACCAACTACTTGTTCCTGTTCACCAGGGTCATCAGCACAATTGATGCTTCCATCAGCTGTTACCTGATTAGATAAATACAACATATTAATATGTAAATAGGCTTGGTTTATAGCTATTTGCACTAACATTGACCCTTTCAAAATCATCAAACCTAGAAGCTGATACTGAAATGGCTCCTGGTTACACTAGTAATATATGGATATTCATGTGTTTTATCTGTGAATTTGCTACGTATCATGTTGGAAATACCAAGAATTTATCTCTGTCACTGTTTGAAACATCCACATCGATGTGCTTGTTTAAAATCATCTAATAAACAAATTTCCCAGTGTTC
Source organism: Telmatactis stephensoni (assembly GCA_029948255.1). Taxonomy (NCBI): domain Eukaryota; kingdom Metazoa; phylum Cnidaria; class Anthozoa; order Actiniaria; family Isophelliidae; genus Telmatactis; species Telmatactis stephensoni. The sequence continues at coordinate 64,819 of JALIZF010001509.1, forward strand.
CTTTTGGTCTCAGCTTCTATGCTTTGAAAGGGTCAAATGTTTGTGCAATTAGCTATATACATGATCACTTTTAAAACAACTCTCTGTTCATTATAAACACAGAAAACTGTGGAATTGAAAGCAGTTGAAGCAATCATAGCCATTTCCATATAAGGGCAATTCCACGTTGCGGACGTGACTTTCAGAGGTTATACCTAGTGTAATAAATGGCTGTTCAACCCAGATAATGTTTTTCAAATCAAATGAAATTCATCCAATCAATACTCCTGGTTGTCCCTTTGATCTTAGCATAAAAACATTTTGGCTGACTTTTGAATATTAAGAGAAAAAATGTGTAAATGACGTGTTGCGGACATGACATGGAAAACAACCATGTTTGAAGTTACTCTTGAACAAAGCTAAAATCCTGTAAACTTGAAACTTTTCAAAAAAAGTGTTTATACTGTCTAAACTCTATACTAACTGCACTATATAAATCCAAAATGAAAGAATTGATATTGCTTGTTTCTATGGATTTATTAGGACTACAGTGTGTTGCGGACGTGACAATAAACTGTTGCAGACATGACATTTTTGGGAATGTTATTTCTATACCATCAAAAACCCTCTCAATTTAGGTCTTTTGAGTAAACTAAATTGGCTTTTGCATAGTTTCATTCTTCAGAGACACAATTAGGCTAATTTCATTCACAAATAAAGAAGATTTTGCAGCAAAAAAAATTTTCAAAGTTTACACATTTCCTTCACAGAAAAGGCCAATTTTTTAAGCAAATTTGTCAATTTCATCAATTGCCGACATTGAGGACTCCCCCTGATATAGAAATCAGTCTTATCATCACCGACTTCATCTTTCTTAAATGCCTAACAATTTTTTTTCTATATTAAAATGCATTTTTGATGCAAACTGAGCATTTATTTGTTTTTGCTTTTTTCAACTCTCATGTGGAATAGCCCATAACTGCTACAGTCACTGATTGGTGGAACAATATATCTATCTCTATGATGGCAATAGCTGTGATTGCTATGACCACTGCAGTTGTTTGCTAGTGAAGTTTCCATATGATGGTTGCATTCACTGAACACACTCTACAATGTAACATGTAGCAATCATAGTGATTATACTGTATGGAAACCAAAGTTTACATTCCATCATTTGTACATGTATTAACACATGGTCAGTCATATCACATAACTGGTGGTTTGGAATAATTACAGGGTGTACACTGGTAATTACTGTTGCTACTTATTTATTTAATAATTATTGCTACTAAATAAATTTGGTTAGGGGGGCATGCCAATAGACATCTTTGAGAATCAGAAGAATTATTGTCACTTCCCACTTTGGGGTACGTAGCACGATTGAAGCCCTTTTGATGTGAAGCAGTGATTAGTTTTAGAGAGATAACAACTAGAACCAAGATAACTAATGCTAGCTCTCTTGCTAGAACATAATTTATAGCTTTTTGTGAGAGAGGAACATTCCGTCAAGGACTGACTCTATAAATGTCCAGTTATATAAATGGTGTTTAATGATGTAAAACATCATTCAAATATGCTATGTCTAGATGCAGAGGAGGTTGGTCAATGCGCGCAAAGCATGATGGTCGATTTTGCTTTTTTCTTGTCAGTCTTCTCTGACCGTCGAACTGTGAGGATCTCCGTGCTTCAAAATATTTGCGAATCTGTCTTCGTTTGGTGTTAGTAGACAGCATGAGAAGTATGAACAACTTATGTTTATGTAAAAAAATCTGCTTTTGTGAGGATAACATGAAGAAATACATGTGAAGACTGTGGCAGAGAACATTTGAGATCAAATCAGTTAGTTTGGTCAAAGACAAGGATAATTTAATAAAAGAAAAGCCAAGAACCAAACCATATTATGCCCAAATCGTTATCATGTTGATTTTCAATGGAAAACAAACTAGTAATCTAATCTGTGACGACCTTTGGCGGATTTTCCAGTAAAATTACTGAAGAGTTTTGGAAAAAACATCACGTTCACTTACAAAGTTGTGCAATCAAGCGAAAAGAGCGGGAAAATGAAAACATGCAGGCATGCAAGCCGGTAAGTTAATATTCAAAACAACATTTTTCATCTCCATTGAAAATGCTGTGAATATAGCCTGTTCTCGTTTTGTATACGCTTCTACATGCATGATTATATTTGATTTTTGAGTTTTAGCTTCAGCCTTTTCGCAAAGCTACGAAGCACCACACGTTCAGTAGCTTGTTGTGCAAGACCACGACATTGTCAAGACAACACTTTCTCTGATCGCACCTATAGATCAAAATCCTCAAATATGACAGTTAAGAGCTTCTTTGTAATTTTGAACAGCAAGATAAATTCATATTGCATGGAAAATAAAAAGCACTGAAATCGAATGGTTCGTAAATTCTCAGAGGAAAAACTAGAGAGAAAAAAACTGGAGAAGAGAAAATTTAAAAAAACAAAACGCTAATGCTAAAAAGAAGTTAAAAGCAGAGTAAACAAGTTTTATTTGCAGCAATTTCAGTAACAACGAAAAATGTTGTTTTGACTTTCTTTTCACACTTGTTTTCGTACAACTTTGTGAGTGGAAGTTTCCGTATATAAAAGATTTATTTCATAATAATCCTTTCTTGTTTTCCCCAAATGTCTTTTGGGTTTTTAGTCGTGGGTGCAGTCCGTGAAACCCCATTTGAAGGTTATGATCACTTTCCCTCAATTCCACGTTACACTTTAAAACCTAAAACAACAATGTAACATACAAATTTTATTTTCAGTGCCTTTCTGTCTCACTGCATATGTGTTGTCATTGACGCCATTATCGATCTGTTTTCCTTGTTCTCTTGTCGTACAAAACTGAAAATATCTCCGAAACGATAAGATGTGGGGTTATGTGGGGTTCACTTTTTAAATAGAACAGACATTTTTCTAACGATTTCAGATGTTACAGTGAATCCACACACAATAATAATTGAGAAAAATACATTATTTCGGGTCTCCCTTTTTGGCTTGACGATGATTTACGTCATTGGGAAATTGTGCAAATCTCCTTTAATTTTTCGCGGCTAACGTTTATCATATGCTGTAAGATTTTTACACCAGTACCATGTATGCATATTGAGATGATTTCCCGACAGAAACAGTATTTGTATAAGAAGAAAAGGAAATAAACATGCATTTTCTGAAAGCTTACCCGTCGATTTTGTTGACTTCCGGCTAATCATGTTTACAAAATTTTACGCGCTATGATTGGCTTATTTTTGTCACATGCCAGTTGACCACCCTCCTCTGGTCTAGATGCAGCCGGTCACAACCTTCAAAAGACTTAATGCCCGGCAGTCTGAATTTTTTTACAAAAATCAATAAAACAACTAAGATTCAAAGCATCGAATCCTTCTATCTTTGTTTAGAAATGTCAAGCGCTTGTCGTGAGCTCAACAGATTTGAAACTGAGCAAATTCTTTGACCTGGGCAGAGTATGAAACACTCATTTGAGGCACTTAGAAAAATTTGCACGGTTGACGATTGCCGGTCACAACATTCAAAACTTGTAGAAAATGCCTGGCAGTCAGATTTTTTTTTACAAAAATCAATTTAAAAAATTTAGATTCAAGGCATCGATTCCAACAAAGATAGAGGGAATCAATGCCTTGAATCTAAATTTTTTTATTGATTTTTGTAAAAAATTTCAGACTGCCGGGCATTTAGTCTTTTGAAGCTAGGTTGTTACTGGCTGCCAGGCATCTAGACACAGCGATTCAAATAATCAACTCTAAGCATCCTGCTGCCTGTGTCTGGCAAAATTTCTAACAAAACAACATTTTCAAGGCTTTTGTGGGAGCAAGAAAAAGCAACATATAGTTACCATATAAACATAATAGTTACCATATGAACAGATCCCATAAGTTGTTGACAATTTTCCTTCAGGGATTTAAGGTTCTTCAAATTCATGAGATCTCCTGTTCCATCACAACCAAAGTCCCAGTGTTCCATTGTCTCCAGAATGAACGAATCATCATCAAGCATAGCATTAAGATCGTTGCCTTCATGATAAGGGTTAAGAGTTGTGCCAAGCCACTTCCAATGAACTTGGGGCACATTATTCTTCAAGTAATGGTTCAGACTTGCAACAAATGCACCAGGGGCCTCACACAAGTGAACTGAGTTGAGTTCTTTTTTCTCAATGGACTGTGTTGGTATTAGCTCATACGTTCTTATAATCTCATGGAATTTGGCCCACGCCTGAGTACACATTTCTGCACATGCCTGCTCTCTCAAACTCCTGACTACAAATCCTGCTTTATGCATTCGTCTAGTATGTTGATGCCACTGTTCAATGTCCATGTCATTCAAAAGACTTTTCGTTGAGTTTAAGTCTTCCTTCAAAACTAGAAACTCAGCAATCGTGAAAGGTTCTTCCTTGAAAAGATATTCGCTGCCAGGCAGTGTCCATGATTGTTGTTTATCCTTCAGTGTGAATTTCTTGTTAAACAGTTGAGTTATTTCATGGCGTATAGAAGAAGCTGTATCTTCAGTCAGAAATTCGTTACGAGGTTGAAAAACTTTTCTTCTTCTTTTTCGAGACATGATTTTAGAGCGAACAAGAATCAAAATTCCAAACTCTTGTCAGCCATCTTGAATTTGCCAGGCCAGGCTGCTCAGTCCGAAATTATCAAAATCGATAATTACTGGGTTTCCTGTGTCAACACTAATTGTCAGCCAGAAAAAAAGAATTTTTGTTCTCTCAAAAACTTGCATATTCTTTTCATCATATTCTTTCATTAATTTCATATTTGTAACTTTATGTTTTTGTGATTTCTTGTAATTTTTTTCTTCTTCTTTAATTTAAATTTATCTACTCTGCAGGACCTCACTGAAAACCACGTAATGTGACGTGAGCTTTCCTGAATAAATATTATTATTATTATTATTATTATTCTTTTAACAAATAGAAATAAGTATGTGGACATGGAGTTCCTGTGCTTGACTTTACCTAAGGAAGCGCGCGGTAAGATGATGTGTGGATATGCATGCGCGCGCCGACCAGGGCTCAATTTTAGCAACGGATTTCCCATACGAAAAGGTAAGTGCTTGCATACGCTATATTGAGAATTTTCAGTGGTAACAAAAAGTAACTGATCATATAATTCCAGAGTTTTGCACTTCGTTTGAAAATGAGCACGAAGGGGTCGCAAATCTGTCCGTGCATGACAGCGCGCGCAAAAACGTTTCTTGAGTAACAATGAAAGAGTCTCGCGTCAGACTGCGTATCAAACAAACGAATGCCATCACCAAGACAACGCTTCACTTTTTCACAAAAAGTTCTGAGAGAGGAGGTTGAACAAAAAGCTAGCCGTTAAAAATCACGAATTTTGAAACAAATTTAGAAAGTTGAGAATGTCACGAGTGCTACAAACTATGTAAGTACAATGGTTGTCACGTGACTTGAGTTCTATGTGAAAAAAACGCAAAAAGTGAAAATATGGTCACTTTTCAACTGCGCTGTAGAAATGTTCTTCACGAAGCGTTTTTTCACACAAGACTATAAGGTTTTTCTAAGCTATATTTACGTAAAAAGTGCCTTTATAGTTAGCTAGCGACAAATGCCGACTGTAATGTTTTAATCGCTCTTTTGATATTTCATGCAGTTGTGGTTCAAAACGATCTTTGAAGACATCAAGTGACTTGAATTCTGAGACAACTCAGAAGAAAATCATCGTCAGTATTCCTGGGAATAAAAAGGTAAGACGATACAAAAATTAAACGTTTAAGCAATTAGCTTTTGCCTCCGATCACAGGGCTACTTTGGAATAGCTAAAACTTTTATTTATGCTACAAACTTTCAAAAACAACGTACCTTAGCCATCTAAAACCACCTATAAGTGATTCATTGTCTTTTTTCTTCTAGTATGAGGCTTTCACAGCCCAATCTACTTGTATGAAAACTCAGGATTTGAAGAAACAAAAGAAGTCACGTGATGCAGAAGAAAACACTCACGAGCAACCTACTACTGTTGCTCCAAAAAATCCCCAGCGAAAAATACTGGTCGCTAAAAGAGGTATTTAAAGTGCCATCATGTGAAAATATATATTATACGTATACAGTTACTTTTGCGAGATCGATTTATGTATAGGCTAGCTAGGGTACGTCTTTCGAAACCTGACCACTGACGTATTTCCCCCAAACAAAATGATGCGCAAACCTTGTTTAGCGTGGATGTTGCACAAACTGGCTCAGTACCCCCTAAAAACTATCGATCCTGTGCAATTATATCTTTACTACTCTTTTTAGCCTCTGAATCACGAAAGAGAAAATTCTTCTCCAAATATTTCCAAGGTGATCTGCTTGGAACAGGCTCTTTTGGAAAGGTATATGAAGGGTTCAGGATCCAAGACCAGTTACCAGTGAGTTTTTTAATTATTGGGATGTGATTGTTGCGTTTGTTTGATGTGATTGTTTGATGTGAAAAGATGAATGAATGAATGAACGAACGAACGAACGAACGAACGAACGAACGAACGAACGAACGAACGAACGAACGAATGAATGAATGAATGAATGAATGAATGAATGAATGACCTACAATGAATGAATGAATGAATGAATGAATGAATGAATGAATGAATGAATGAATGAATGAATGAATGAATGAATGAATGAATGACCTACAATGGATAAATAAATTCAATTAAATAAATCAACGAATTTTTTGATTTTCTAGGTTGCAATAAAACACCTACCTATAAAGAGTGCCAAAAAAGTTCAGGTAAAAATTTTATTCCTTCACGAACCCTAGTTTTTATTGCACAATGCAGATAAGACCAGTCTAGGGCCCAGTTGTTAACGCTAATCCTTGGTTAAAATGAATGGTTTTCTTTAGATTTAATCTTGGGTTAACGCTAATGGTAGTTTAATTCGAATAACTGGGCCCAGTTCCCTGTCTTTTCCATTCTTATGGCGTGACATTTTGTGACATGTTAAATGACATGACGCCGGTCACGTCAACGACTGTCCCGAGAGGGGCGCCGCGGCCAAACCCCTAATCCCATGAATTCGTGTTCTTTCAGATTGATCCATATCGAAGCCTTCCCGCTGAGGTCTACTATCATCGTCATCTCCAACACCCCAACATTATTAAGCTACTTGATCACCACGTCTTTGACGGCAATCACGTGCTAGTTCTGGAACGACCACGTGTTTGTACTGATCTGTTTGAGTACCTATTTCAACAAGATGATAATACCATCAGCGAGGAAGAGAGCAGAACGATATTCCGCCAATTGCTTGATGCTGTGGTTTACCTTGATGGACAAGATATCGTACACCATGATATCAAGTCCGAGAATATACTGATGGATCTCAGTGATGAAGGCAAAGTCAAGTTGATTGATTTTGGTCTTGCATGCAACTCTACTAAAGAACCAATCACAAACTTCTTTGGTAAGTCAGGAATTAGCAACTTTACTCTTTCGTGTGACTTTCCGTGGAAAGCTCACGGGTCGCGCATGCTAATTGTTTTCTAACATGCAGTCACAAAATGAAAAAAAGGCTCTGATATACAATGATATGCAATTTTTCTTGTGTAAACGTTGCGGACAACAGTTGCGCGTAGTTACAGAAGAAAACGTAAAATAAGTAGAACTCGATGACTCGATACTGAAACTGCAATAATTGCGCGCATCTGCTGCACCTATGTACTACGTGTACTTTTGCAGAAAAAATTGCATTGAATATCGGGAACTTTTATGAGCACTGCATGGAGTATAGGGGGAAGTCGGTAGGTCAGGGTACACTTGAGCACGTCACGCTAGATCCTAACCTTGCGAGCAGAAGAAACATAGTTGCGCATGGTAGCTTGTGAAGTGATTATGAATTAATTTCAATGCAAAGTTTTCTCGTCTTGTTCTAAATCACTAAACAAAATACAATACAATACACCTTGATTAGTTTTCTCTTACTGTAACAATGGTTTCTCAATTCCAGGTACTCCTGAGTACAGTCCCCCAGAATACCACACCCGTCATCAGTACGATGGTTGCCAGGCAACCGTATGGTCTCTAGGGTGTGTACTCTATGATATGCTGACAGGGGATCTTCCTTATGAGAGTGCTGAGCAGGCAGCCTTACAGCTTCTAAAGCTACCCAATCATCTTTCACAAGGTAAGCCCTTTTTTGCTAATAATAGTAACTTAGGGCGCTGTTACACAGTGCAATTTTGTTTGCAATTGCAAATCGTCTTAGTTGCAATGGCGATGTGAAACAAGTTGCACGAACTATTGTTACACGGTGCAACGGAAAAACGGGTGCTGCAACGATTGCAGTTGGCTTGTTTTGCAATACGTTTGCGCAATCCAGGGTGAGTTATACGCTGCAATGGCTCGTGCAACTTGTTTTGCAACGTCATTGCGAGACAGGCCAGCTCAGTTGCTCAGATGATTACAGTTTGTACAGTGCTGTAACGGCGGCTGGCGTTGGAAATGATAAAAATGATGTTTATTATATTTGAAACGATGTTTTATAGAGTACCTAATACATTTGCTAAAAGGGATGATACTAATTTGGTCCCCCACCCTTGAAAGCCTTATCCCCTCACCACTCCCCCAGAATGTCAGACTATGTAGGTTACGGTAATACGATGCGACATCACGCGAACTTTTCCTGCTGCTTCTCAGCAAAGCTAGTAGCTTCATATTTGTTTTAGTCCTGCAACAATTCACTGAATATGGTAGCATTGCAAATTATAGACCAGGGCCCTGGTGTTAGAAGGGTCATATTCTAGATTAAAATAAATCATTTAAAAAACTGACCTGGGACAGCGCAAATCGTCTTTCAATAACTTAAATAACTGGACCCTTCGATATAAAGCCCATATTTTACACTGAGAACAGACTGTTGGCAGACAGTTCTTCTTTATCTTTCAGGGGTATTTTCGTCAAAAACGCTCAAATGGCGCTAAAACTCAGCCACAAGGACGAAAGCGGCAAACTTAAGAGATCTATGTAAAAAAAAAGACATGATTGTTGCAAAATGTTGAAAAAAGGAGGATGATTTATCGTCACATACATTTGCTATAAATATGCAAATATTGAGCTTGGGCTCCCTGTCATAAAATTTTGATATTTCATTTTTCAGATGTTCGCGGTTTCTTGAAAATCATGCTTGAGAAGCTTCCAGAAAACCGAGCAAATCTCCAGGACCTACTTAGACACCCGTGGCTGATGATGAACGCCTGAGGTACATCCAAACCACTGGCATGGGCAAATATCACATTCTAAATAAGAGTCTATTATATATATAGAAGAATAATCAGCTAGAATAACTCAACTCGGTTAAAACACATGGTGAGACATAGACTTGTGCTGATAAAAAAACTGATTTGAAAAAAAAATGATTTAGTCATTAAAGGTGACATAAATAGCTCGTAGGTTTTTACAAAAAGCTAGTATGAAAAATAATAATCAATAGCAGTTTGAAAATAGGATGGTTTTATTCTATAAATTTACCAATAAATACATATTGTAAATAAGAATAGTAATTTAGAAATAAATATATATTGACAGGAATACAAGGCTTAATTTTCTTGTGTTAAAATCCTGTTGGGGTGTCTGGTTATAGGTTGGGTGTCCCCCTGCAAATTCGGGTTTGGGTGTCCAGGGGCCCGTTTCTCAAAAGACCCGATAACTTTACGGACCGTTAACCTGAATAAATCGAATAAGTTAACGTGTCCGTAAAGTTATCGGGTCTTTTGAGAAACGGGCCCCAGAGCGCTTAGTATAGGAGGATCTTTGCTGACGTCATGTGTTTACATTCTGCTTCATTAGCATACGGTTAAAAATCGATAAGATTACAAACTGAGTCCAAAACTTTTAAGAGCTTTTTAATACAAGCAATCTACGAAATTTTCAGCTCTTTGCATGCAATATTGTGCGAGATATTCAGCTTCCAATTTGCTTTCACATTTCTGGGTGGCAAAAGCGCTAATGAGCTCATACATTCTCTGTAAAATTTAGAGTTTTTAAAACTGCATCACGCAAAAACTATTGCTTGTGGCACGCTCAAATTTTCAAAGAAAGCTAGTTTTGCCATGCTCTTTCAATATTCAGAGGTGATTTGGTGTTTATTTGGTTTAAAAGAGAAATGCCTATGCTAATGAGCAAAAATTGTAAACAAAGATCGGCCTATAGGTAATATCTCAAATTGGAATTGATTCACCCGAGTGTGTTTTTCAAACAGTATCAAAATTACACGAGCCCGTAGGACGAGTGCAATTTGAGATCTTTGAAAATCACACGTGTGAATTAATTCCAAATTGAACGAGAAATCGTATGATTACTTTTTGCTGCCAAGAGAGCGAGCCTCAGCGAGCGAGCGCCGGCAGCATTCCTATTTTAGCCATCTGATTTGAGAAAACGGTCACTCTCTGTCACTCTGTGGATTCAACCACCTACCAAACCGGTTAAAACCAGTTTTATATTCAATAGCAGTTAGCCAATAAAAACAGTAAAAGTACTGGGAAAGTTGAACAAACCTGTTCGCAAACCAGTTCTAGGTACTCACATGTGCTATTTGGAATTTCCTGGTTTTCAAGTGTTTTGACTGAACTTTGTGCAAATGAAGTCGTTTTTCTTTGGTACGAAGAGCCAAGTTGATATTAAGATTTCTTCGGAAAGTTTTTGCTCAAATGTTAAGCATGCCACATAATAGAGCGCTTTGCCTCCCTTTAAAATTCGTTTGGCAGCACTCACATAAGCATTGCTTATTAAATAAACTGGCTAGTTATAATGTTATGCATAAAAAAACTAGACGCACACGTGCGTTCACTCGTGCCCCGGGAGCCCCTTTTAGGAGAGGCTCCAAAGACCGGCCCCGTTCGTACTCTTCCCCGAGCCGTTTCACGCATTCTTCACCATTCCGGGAAATAGTTAACCGTAACATAAAGACCTTTTTTGAATCGGCTAACTTAAACTAAAGAATATCTGATAAGTCAATTTGTCTGTCAGCAGGTATTAGTGTTTGCCTTTGTCTTTCTATTATCATGCATCGGTAGAGTGATTCTCATCGGACTTTGAAACAATTACTAATAGTCAGTGTTTAATAGTGTCTAATAGTTGTATTGCAACAAAAGAAAACAATGGGTGCAGAGTCTATTAGTGTCTATTAGCTTAGCCGAACTATTTCACAGTCCGGTGCAAATCACTCTATTAAATATCTCCGACATGCAAAAATATTACCAGCGAATATACCAGTTTATTCAACTTTTTATTTCTCAAGGGTGTTAAGGCTTGGCATTTTTCAATTTCTCAAAAATTAAGCTTTTCTAAATATCTTCGTGTGGTTTGAACTTCTGATGTTCAAATTAAGCATGAAGGTAATACTCGAGATCCTTAGGATATGAAACGCTAAATCAATGGTAAAGGATGGTCACGTGACCGGAAATTGATTTAATCAGAAATTTGCAAATGGGCTGGCGAAGTTTTGGCTTTTCAAAAACATTTTCAATTAGAACTATTAAGCTAGTCAGGTTAAACAAGAATCAGTCCGGAATGGTCGACTTTTTCTTATTTCAAGGAAGATAATGAACAAAGTTTTGTTCAATACCTTGGTCACGTGACCTATTTTGTAAAATATTTTGCCAGGAAAATGAGAAAGTCATCTATTCCGGACAGAAACCTGCTTAGTGGCTCCTAAGAAACGCGTTTATAAAGAAAAATTTTTTATTAAAGTAAAACCCATTGGCCCATTTGAATTTATCGATTTTTACGTTTCTGAGGTCACGTGACCACTCAAAAATGTAATTATCATACTTGAAATACGGAGAGCCCTAAGATACACCTAGGTGTCAAATCTCACTTTTCTAGGTATAATTTTAACAGAGTTATGCCAGAAACTGCAATTATGGAAAAAGCCAAGCCTTAACACCCTTGAGTTTACTATGTATCTCAATTATTTGCTCTAAAGACTTCTACAACGGCGTTTTGACACAATAACAAATCGTGTATTTTTGTGGTTACTGGCTTTATGCCAGTAACACACTATGTCATGGGCTTCAAGGGTGCGTGCGTGCGTGCGTAATTCGGAAATCCCCGAAGTAGAGCCGAATTGTCAAGCCGAAAGATATGCGAACTTCGTGCACCCGTCCGAGGGTGTTGAAGTCGATTATTAACTAGACGCACTCGTGCGTTCACTCGTGCCCATGTAAAAGAAGCCCAAAATCGGCTCGAAAAGGACATTTAGATTAGCTACCGCTAGAGTAAGAGCGATTGACATGTTGCCGTTAATAAACTTTTTAACAAGACGCATGTCGAACCGTACACTGGTTGCCTGTAGTTCAACAAGCCGCAGTAGTAAAGATCTTTAATTTGTCTGTCAACAGCTATTAGTGTTTGCCTTTGTCCTTCTATTATCATGCATGGTATATCTCACATGCAAAAATATTACCTGCGAATATACCAGATTATTCAACTTTTTATTTCACTATATATCTAAATTGTTTGCCGTAAAGACTTCTACAACGGCGTTTTTGACACAAATCGTGCATTTTTTCGTTCATGTTTCAGATGTTTTATCCATTACGTGACCAAACGCATCAGGTCAAATAGAACATTAAAATATATTGAAATTCAAGTCGAAGTAAATTAACCCCTACCCTCACCCCCAACTAGGGACAGGCCTTGAAATGTGTCTATATCTTTATTTGGATTTGAGGCCAGTAACCACATGGCCTCATAGAGGTCTATTTTTTCGTTCATGTTTCGGATGTTATATATGAATTAAGAGGAGATTTTTTTCAATAATGGCGAAAAGCGCCAAAAACTACACCTTCGTGCGAGTTTTAATCCAAATTTTCGTTCTGGATTAACACTCAAATCCTTTTTCTACCGGTAAAAAACTGATGTACCAATATAAAACAGCTGTTTAAAACGGATTTTTGAATTGTACAAAGACTTTTTCTTGAAGTTGTGCTGGGATTAAGCTCTTTCAAGCTGAATATAAAGAAAACATACAGTAAATGAGCAAATGAAGGCCTAAATATCATTTTCGATCCAAATTTTCGCTTTGGATTAACACTTTGATTCAACTTTTATCGGCCAAAACTACTTACAAACAACTTAAACTTTCTTATAGAAATGGTTTTAGTTCTGTACAACAGCTATTCTTCAACTCAGGAGTTTTTGTCGTTCACTGCTCGAACTTGAAAAAAATCCCCTCTTAAAGCATTACGTGACCGGTCAAACGCGTCAGGTCAACATGCAAAATTTCGATATTAAAAATTTAGTACAAAAACCTCTCAAGATCTCTTGAATGAGAAAGTATAATTGACTTGCCTCTATATGTGTTCGTTTAGCAACATGTAGGGTGAGAAATTCGTGGATTTCCAGCTTCGTTTGAAGTACTCCATTTAGAGTTCGATATTTGGTCAAAGTATTGAAAATCAAGCTTAAAATGACAGCCCATTTGACGCTCTTATAAGTTTCTAGGTATATCTCGAGTTAAAAGCTCCATTTTACATTGTTTTACACCTGGAATCGAAGAGGCGTAAGCTAGTCTTTGTAATCGGCCATCTTGCATTCCTAAAGTTCCTGGCTTGCGTTTGCAGTCGCTCAAAGGTGATGAATGAAGCTAATGGCATTGTTTTTACGTTCTTAACCAATCAGAAGTGCCTCAGGACGAACATAGACAAAAAAAACATTTGCAGTTTATAACTCGTTCCCGGCCAACGGCCTGGGCACGAGTAATTACTCGATTCTAATTGGTCGAGAACAGTGCAGTTCAAGTGTAACACAGTGCAGAAAGCTATTACATTTGAATTTATAGCTTCAAAATCGCATTAACATCAATTTTTGCTTTTTCTGCTATTGTAAACATTGACAAGCATGAGTGTTTCAGTCTTTACAGAACATATCAAAGCTTAAATACAAATAGAAATCATCGCCCAATATACCTTTTAATTTGATTAAGTTAGCCTGTAATGAACTAACAGAACCTATCACCTATATCATTAATCAATCGATCAAAAGTGCGACCGTTCCAGCTTCACTAAAAATTGCATGCGTTACCCCAATTTATAAAAGCGGGACTAAATCCAGTCCGTCTAATTACAGACCAATAGCAATACTTCCGTCTATTAACAAATTACTTGAAAGAATTGTCTATGATCAGCTACTAGACTACTTAGATAAACATCACATACTAAATGATAATCAATTCGGGTTTAGAAAAAACCATTCTACCGAACAAGCGATTCTAGAAATTACCGACAAACTAAAAACATCAATTGATAACAAAGAAGTGACATGTGGTTTGTTCTTGGACTTTACAAAAGCTTTCGACACGGTTAACCACCAGATACTGATCCAGAAACTTGAAAAATATGGTATTCGAGGGCATGCACTGCGATGGTTTTCTAGCTACCTCTTTAATAGAATGCAATACGTTAAAATCGACCGTGTTCAATCCGACCTTAAAAATGTATTGTGCGGAGTCCCACAGGGCAGCACCCTCGGACCACTACTTTTCTTACTGTATGTCAATGAAATCCCAAACGTTTCTCGTAAACTCAACTTTAAAATGATATGTTTGCTGATGATACAAATATCTTTTATTCAAACACAGATCCACTGATAGTTCAGGAAGTCATGAATTCCGAACTTAGTTTAATTTTCCAATATTTGACAATATTGCTCAATGAACAAACTAACAATAATTAAACCTTTCAAAAACCCATTATATGATAATTAAGTCACCTAGGAAAAAAGTGCCCGACTTTAATATTTTTCAAATAGAACGCAAATAATTCATCAAATACCTCGGTGTTTACCTTGACCATCATTTGAACTGGGATCATCAGCTAAAAATTATTCACAGCAAAATCAGCAAGAATTTAGGAGTCATTCGGCAATTACGTCACTATGTTAGCTTCAAAACACTAAAGGACATTTAGTACTCATTAATCTATCCTTATCTAGCATACGGTATTTTGTCATGGGCAGTACTTATAAAACAAAACTTGCCAAAATTCAAAAACTTCAAAATAAATGTATTAGGTGCATGTTTTTTGCCAACAAATTTGAACATGCTATTCCGCTTTTCAATGTATCCGGTCTTTTAATAGTAAAGAACATTTTCATCTTCAAAAGTGCAAGTTTTGCACATAAACTTATGAACAACAATTCAAAAACACCTGTTGCATTTAGGAATATCCTTAAGCAATGTAAAGATCAGCACTGTTATAATACTAGGTACGCTTCTCAGGGGAATCTGGTTCGTCCTTCTGTCAGGACCAATTACGGAAAATTCACTTTCAAGTTTTCCATTTGTGAAATTTGGGAAAAAATTCCTTCTGCTATCAGGCAGCTCCCTTCTTTTGCTCTTTTTAAAAGTCGCCTTCGGCTTCACTTACTTCTTGCCCAATCTGAAAATGGTTGATCTCTTGCTTCCATCTCTTTCATGACAAAATTTTAAAAAAATTAAAATTAAATTTATTTATTATAAAGTGTCCACTTTAGCTTGTCCATCGCTGTTTATTTTTTTCCGTGGGTGGTTGCCAACACGAAAGTTTTTTGGCAACCACACACACCTCCAATAAAGTATATCTTAAATGTAAATATTTAAAATTGTAAAAATGTATTTTCTGTATATATATATTGTAAATGTATTTTAAATGTAAATGTATTTATCAAATGTAAATATATTTTCTGTATATATTGTAAACGTGTGTGTGAATAAAGTTCAGTTCAGTTCAGTATTTGTCTGAAAAATTGCAAAAAACTTACGCGCGATACTGACGCCATCACATCTTAACGAGCGCGCGCTCAAAAACACATTCAATCCGGCGCCCGGCCCAGCGACGACTCACAAAATACAGGAAATATATATAGTACCCTGCTGAAAAAGTTTTATTCCAAAAAAAAATGTTTAGCCAGGCCCATACCTTCAATTTCTTGGCATCGTTAATATGGGTGGGACTAGTTTTACAGGCTTTGGAGACCTTTAGTCTGGTATTCACGAGCGACTGATGCAAAAGCAATAGGATCATACGTAGACTCAGTATGCACTGTTCATTGTCTTTTATTACACCTAGGTGAGAAATGCAGCACGGAGTCTGCGTATGTTGCTTCCGCTTCTGCTTCATTGAAAACAAGCCTTTATAAGGTGCGGTAATACGAGCAACAAAATCGTGCATCTTGTCGTGCAACATTGTTTGTTGCAAGTTGTAGAGCGATGTTGCTCGTATTACCGCTACGCGCGCAACTTCGTCTCACATAAGGTTGTTGCATGTCTCGTAATGAAATCGCCTTGTATTCCTTCGACACGATCACGTTGAGCTGCGCCCTTCGCCCTGCGAGGAAGGGCGATGAGCTACCCCAAATTTATTTATTTTTTAGGGACCGGTCATTATTTATCGCCTGGGGGGTGCGGAGGATTTATTAACAGCGCCATAAAATTTAACAGATTCCCCCCTTCAGTATCATAATATTGCAGTGATCCCCCCTCTTATGTAGGGAAAACTTAAGTGATCCCCCCTCATATAGATATAGTTGAAAACGGTACTTACAGTCTCACATTGACATCATCCTGGCAATTAGACTTTTAATATCACCTTAAACTCTGCTAGTGAATTGAAGTCACTCATTGATAGTAAACGCCAGAAACTCTTTTTTGAAGACCACACCCTTAAACCATTTGCAAGTGATGAACTAAATTATATCGAAGAAGCAAAAACACAACTTATTGTTTTGCACGAAGAACTTCAGTCAACCTCAACTAACCTAACAACTACTCACACTGGCCTGTTGCGAAGATTTCCTTCATGCGTGCAAAAATCAACGAAATCAAGAAGGAAGAAGGAAAATAGAAAAAAGTCAGAAGAACCTCGAGAGCACATACTCTTTTAAGAAACTTGTCCTCAATCGAGATCGCAAACAAAATTTTCGAATCACTCGAGAACGGTTTATTTACAAAAAGAAGTGTTGGTTCCATCAATGCCAGCTTCACGGCAAAACTCACCAAACATTTCCATCTAGACCCTTTGTTGTGGCTCATTGAAAAGGACATATTTAGCGAAAGTGTCACGAAAAACCTACAAGAGGTATTATCTATTTTAAAGGCAAGCGGTCCTCGTGAGTGTTCTGATTCAAAAACGATTCAAATGACGGCAACAGTGAATTAGAAGTTGATGAAACTGACGAGGCTGAGCCAAACGACGATGTCGACTCCTCCAATGAAAATGCCGTGAATTGAAGTCACTCATTGATAGCAAACGCCAGAAACTCACCAAAATCCAGCAATATCATGGAAAATGAATCGTGATCAAGCCAGAAAAACGAGTGGAAACGTAACATGGAAATAAACAAAATGAACAGTACTGAATAATTTTGCATACACAAAATTTGTATTGTAAAACAAAGTTGCTCTTGATTTATGGTTTACGTTTATACTTGTTTGCATTTAATATATCAAATTTTTTTAGATCGTTGATGCTTGCAATCTATATAAAAACTTTCTAACATTTTCACTGCTACTTGAGTACCTGTATTGTAAAAAGAAAACTGACCGTGGCAAAAAATCCAATTGTAAAACTGAATTTAAAAGATGAAGTACATAAATAAAAGAAAGAAAGAAAAAACAAGAACATGTAGCAAAGTGAAAACAAAATATAGAACCAAATATATCAAAGTATGGATTAAATAGTAGAGAAAATAAGAATGAAAGAGAGAAAAAAAGGAAGGGAGAAATATATAAAGAGCGAAAGATAGATAGAAAGACCCAAAGATGTGAAAGAAAGAAAGAAAGAAAGAAAAGTAAGTAAGAAAGAAAAAGAAATTGCGTTTGTTGGGTTTTAAAAATCATATTTTATATGGTTCTGTTAGTACGTAATGAAAAGTTTCCATGCATTTTGATATAAAGATGAGAGAACTGAAGTTTTTCTAATTGATGCTAGTATAAATCAATTGAATTAATAATATTATCAGTCCCCAAATTGTATGTGATCCCCCTCTTTCATAACTTTCATTTCCGTTTGATCCCCCATTTTGCTTTCATGAAAATTAAATGATCTCCCCCCCCAAAAAAAATCCTCCAGGAAACCCACATGTTCCCAGGCTATTTTTGTAGCCTTTTCAAGTTTTGTTGAGGGAGGGGTCCCATAGGAATTTCTAGCTATCATAACGTGTTAGTTCACAGTTTGGTATCCCTGTGTGAACTACTGCACCGGAAATAAAACACCCCGCCAGTAGTTTCCGAAGTGATTCACAGGAAGTAAAACACCCCACAAGTAGTTCACACAGGAAACCCACAGTCAAACCAAGCACAAATTTACCATTTCAACTTGATTCTGATTGGCTAAAATCGGCGTGAACTAGTCCAGAAACTACTGACAAAAGTATAAAAAGGCCAGCCTACCCTGGTGAGGTTCTTTGTACATTGGAATCTTCGAACTCGTAACCAGAATTAAACACATGATCGAACGAACTTTCTTCAATTGTGGAACTGTTGCGATTGAAATTCAACGTAAACAAGGAAATTGGGCAAATATTAAGCTCTAAGTTTAAGCTTGAGCTAACAGTTTCCTCGGTAAGCTATATTTACAATTGATAGCTGATGTTTTATATGAGTAGTTTTACTGAAATGTTCATAATACGCGAACTCTGACCTTCAAACAGTGCGTTGGAATTTGGTTTCTCGCTTCCCCCACTTCAAACAACCAACCAAAAGATACTCATAAAGATCTCTAAAATCCTAGGGAGATCGTGTAACAGTGCAATATAATTTCGGTTTTTAGTTTAATAATAGATATGAGATATTCGTATTCTTGATTTTCAGTATGATGGCTTGTCTCACGTCCACCAGCATGGCGGCAAACTTTTAAGAACATAATTTCAAACACAAACGTGGCAAATATAACTTATTTTAACTACAATTAGCAATTCAAAGTGTATATAAACACAAAATACTGTGATGTGAAAGAATTTGTAGTGATTTCCCTGGCTTTTCAGGCGCGTGACTTTGCGTTGTGTGACATAACACCGGCTACAACTCTTGCCGAATAAAACATTTTGTGCATCAAATTATTTCGATATAAGTTCAAAAATTATCTAAAAACACAGTTTCCTAGACCATATTTTAGAATAAAATCGATTGGATGTGAAATTAAATTTAGCTATATTTTTCTTGAACCTATGACAACGACTTGATCAGTGTCTTGATCAGTTCGCATGATTTTGAAAATTGTAGTAATGTGTATATTGTGGGTGCTAATAATGCTCAAAATATGCAAAGTGTAAATGGTATCATAGGATTTAATGATATTAAGTTTCGGTCGTGTTGGAAACTACTCGGTCAAAATGCTAGATCCGCCCCTGATATAGAGTTAACCAGCTAAAGGAACAACGAGCACGTTATTACAAATCAGTAACGCAATTCAATCAAGCCGGCAGGTATTAGTTTATGTAACCAAATTCTTTTGAGTTAAAATAACCATTCAGTAATTGGTTGAACTATCTTCAAAGAACGTAGACTACATTCAATAAATTATAAGCGTTAAATACTGGCAGAATACTGAAATAATCAAATCTTGGTGAGAATATATAATGAGATTATTTGCTCTCAGCCGCAGTGAAGACTCAACTTTAAATAAATCCGAGGGAAACTGGTGGCTAATCTTGGGATTTTATCAAGTGGCCAATGAGAACACCGTATGTTATCATGTGACAGATTTGAAATTGCTTGGCGCGTGGCGGCCATTTTCAGTTGAACGTTTGAAGTGGGTCAAGTTGTGCTTCGGAAATCTCTTGTTTTATGCTAAATTGTTTTTCTTGTTAAATAGAGCAGGACAACTTAAGAAACGTTTTTCTTTAAAAATGTTCATTGTTTTAACGGATAAATCTTGGTGTTTTATTGCAATGGAGCCGAGAAGTAGCGATCTACAAATGCAGGACAAATGGCGGTTATTAGTCTTGAAGGATAGAGTGAATTACGATTACTCCAAAATGGTAAGTAACTGTAAGGTTACTGTATTTTCGATTTACTTTAGCGCCATATGAAAACTTTCTTATCTACTGATTTACATTTGACTTGCGAAAGACAGTAGGGATCGACTCGCTGAGATTGATTCTATTCGTCACTTGGCGCCTTTAGGAAGTTTTTTTTCCTTCGAGCTTTCGGGAGAAGGGTTTGGTGAATCCTTCTCGTCGCAGCTGGGTACAAAACTCTTATAACATCTATTGGACTTGTGTATTTATAGGTTTTAACGGTAGAGCATGCAGAGTCTTTCATAGAAAGAGATATAAACTTAAAGCCTATCATTATGACTGCATTGATTTATAGAATAATCCTATTGATTAGACTCTTTTGTCATTCTAGATTTAGGTACAGAACGTGATGACCAGTTTTCTTCAAATTCCTTGTAACTGGTAAGTGATATAAAGCTATGTAAGTTACTTATAGTTTTCTTTCATGAACTCCACTGTTCTGAATTCAGCATGTAACATGTTCCACGGCTAAGTGTGATAAAACTTCAGTCAGATATTTTTTCCTAAACCATTTCATTAAACACACAAAAAAGGAACTCAAATGACATGTAGGTCTTTGGTTCAACTAGAAATGTTCTATTTTTTGGAGCATCAAATAGTGTTGTAAACAATAGTGACATGATTCCATTGACAGTGCACTTCATGTGTAGAAGAGTGTAAAATATTCTTAAAGAAGATCAAGGCTGTTCTCTAACTCAGATTCATTTATAAAGCCCTTAAAGTTACCCTACCAAATTAGCTTTACAATGAATGCTCCATGCTTTATTTTCATTCACCTGAGTACAGGTACTGGTTGCCTCAGGCACCCAGGCACTGCTTTAAGAGCACAGCCCCACATGCAGATGATATAGGTCCTACATGTTTGCTAATGATTATTTTGCTTTCTCATTGTAGATGGGTACTGATGTTGGACAGTCGTTGCAAACAGTGGCACAATTATCAGCTGGTACACTAAATCATATCCTGCCCTTGACAGTTAATATTATTTGACTATTATTTTGAGCTGTTTTACCAATTCTTCAGTTTTAGAAAGCAAAATTTTTCTTAGAGAAAGAAGAAAGAGGTCATTGCAAGAACAGCCTAAGTGATGTGTGATTAATTTGATTTAATTATTTGTTGATTTCCTATCATACATAAACTCTCTGCTCTGTTTGTATTGTTATTCGTGCTGTTTGCCTAGAAGAATTCTATGAGGGGAATGACAATCTGATCTTTTAGGCCTCACAATTTCCTTTAATGCAGTATTAGCATTAATTTCAAAAGATATTCTAAGTATGTATACACACATTCTTACAGCGATTATTTGGCCTCAAAGGAACAGTTGAACACATAATATTCCATAATTAACTGAAGGCTAATACTCCATTAAAGGGAGTTGTGAGGCCCAAATGAACAAATTGTCATTCCTTTGGTGGAATCTTCTAGTGAAACAGCACATATAGGAATACAAGCAAATTGGAGAGTTAATGTATAATAGAAATGAACAAATAATTAAATGAAATTAATCACACATCACTTAGGCTGTTCTTGCAATGACCTCTTTTCATTTTTCACTAAGAGAAATTTTGCTTTCTAAAAAGAATTGGTAAAACAGCTCAAAATAATAGTCAAATAATATGAACTTCTTGTACCAGTGGTAGTAGAGGCCTTTCACTTTGCTAGTTTGTTATAATTTTCTTTCTGTCTGATCCGTGTCTTTGTTTGAAAAGATATATCAGAGTTTTCAAGCAGCAATATTGTAAAGAAAAAACTACTTTGAAAATAATGTTTTGTCAATTAAATGACAATTATGTTTGATTTTGTTGTTTTATCTTTGATATGGGTTCTTTGATATTATATACCATTTTTGAAATGGTTGTTATTACCATTTAATTTTTCTAACCAAAATAGAATTGGTTGAATGTACAGAAAGCAACCAAAATAAAATTGGTTATCTGAGTTGCATCCCTATAACATTAAAGAATTGGTTGTATTAACCAATGTGTTTGGTTGTTATAACAAATACATTTTGGTTATTGTAACCTGATTTAATTGGTTAAAATAACCAAACAATTTATGTTTGAAATAACCATTTATTAATTGGTTATCTCAGTTGCATCTATTTGACCAAATTTTATTGGTTGTTTCAACCAGTCACTTTTTACAGTGTTGTAGAAGACAAAAAAAGGATCTCCCTTTTGAGGGCTCTTCTTTTGTCTTTTCTAACTAATCCTTGATTCACTGAATCACAAAATGCCTTTTTTATATGACAATGTTCTTGCAGTTAGGTGCGCGTACTTATGTTTTATACAATTTTTAAAGATGTGTCACTTACCATTCACTTACCCTTTCACATGCAACTAACACTTACGACTGATTGTCTTGTCTTTGAGTGATTCACTTCTCCTCCGTCCATGATAAAGCCAAGATATCTGGGGCGTCTCAGTATTTTAGTCTATTTTATATGAATATCACATTAATTGTATTAATTTTATATGTGTAAAATATTTAAAAATAATAATTATAATAATAATAATCGAGGAGAAAGTTTTCATTCATTTATTACCCTTATAATACAAAACAGAGACGGATTAAGAGGGGGTCCTCCTCAGACGGCTTTGTTTCCTATTTTCTCATATGTGATTTTTCGATTGCACGCTGTTTATTTACTGCAAAACTAAAGCATCTGCGAGAAAATAACATTAAAATGTTTTAATGTTTGTATCGTTGAGCTGAAACAGGGATTGATTCCAATTGATGAGGTATAGAAGACCATAAAACTTACCTTTCCATATGCAAAACAGAAGTCAAAATATCGTTGTCGATGACGTAGCTGTCAAATTTATAACACAAAACAGAGATATACAAACACTTTATTTGACTTCCGTCCCCCCATACTCGAGGCACACACTGAGCGATATCAAACTTCTATTTCGTTAGCGATTTTTTACGGCTAAAGGCGGCGAAATACGAGACACAAAAACCCTCAACTTGTCGCGCAACATTGTTGCGTTGCAGGTTTTTATATTATAAAAGCAATAAACGATAGATTTCCGTGGTTTATCGGGGAAATATACCACTTGGGATGTTGGGAGAACACTCGAAAAGGCCGAAAATCACTCGCCTACGGCTCGTGATTTTTTAGGCCTTTTCTCGTGTTCTCCCAACATCCCGCGTGGTTTATTTCCCCGATAAACCACGGAAATCAATCGTTTATTGCTTAAATAACTTCTTAAATCGCCTGGATACCCCTCTTTTTTCCTTTTGTAAATTATAAACCAAAGAAAAATCTAGAATTATATAAGCTTTTTATAAATTTATAATTGAAGAATGATAAAAAATATTACATATTATATTTAGCAATCATAGACTAGAACATCCTAAATATATTTTAAAAAAAACATTATTTTCTTTGTTTTCGCGGTTTTATGGTATTGCCCTAGCAGAGAATTATGCTTAGAGTGTTTTAGGAAAAAAAGTTTGAAACTTATTGGAAGTATAGAGGATTTTTAATTTTTTTCTTTGGGTCGTCAAAAATGCATTTTCCGCAACATTTGATGACGTATAACTCATTAAAATGCGTGGTGACCCCCAATTTTTTTTTTGGATTCTAACAGTCTACAATGGGTTCTTTCACACCCATATAGATTTTAGAGAAAATAATTACTTTCACATTAGAGGGCTCCGTCCTTAATTAGCAAACTTAATTGAGAATTAAACTACGAATGATTTACACGTAAAAACTATAGAACATACATGACGTAGTAAATTTACGTGGTCTTCTCAAATTGTAATATTTGTCGGTGTTCTGGTAGATACTTGTGACGTGAATTCATGAATGCAGTTTATCGGCAAGGATATGTTCAAGCTTGCGTTTTTTAAAATGGACTAATGGTGACAAAGTTGCGTCTCGTGTTGAGCTTCTCAACTGTGCTCTCTGGTGCTGATAGGATCGATTTTTTCATGCTTCTTGTTTGTACACGCTCGCTTTCTTGCTCTTAATAGCAACCTGGGGATCGATCCCACCCCATTTCGGTGAGACGTGTTCCAGGAGAGGCCTTAATTATTCTAGAACAATACGTAGTAATTCCAACGTACGTCCATCGGGGGGCCAGCCTAGTTTTTTACACTCGCGTAGAATTCGAAGGAAAAATCTCTCATTGGCCTTCTTAGTCATCTCTTCTACATATATGTGAGTTCCATTTAAGGTGACTGGCTACTATTGGAAAAAATAATGAAAAATCGTTTACTATTGAACCACAATTTTCTGAAGCGAAATTTAATAATGATCCCAAAAACGAAAAGAAAAAAGGGGTGTCCCGCGCTCGTTTTTGAGATAATCAGCATTGAATGGATGCCTATCTCCGAATTTTTGAGGCGAAAATCGCTCAACCGGAAGTGACTAGAAAAGAAATACACAATTCACGAAATAACAGTTCTACAACTACTTCAATTGCACAAATATTAGATTATGTCATATTCTTCGTATTGGTATGGATAATTTTGATGTGGCAGCGAAAATACCTTAATTCCTTTTAAATATTTTGTTCGTCAGGTCTCAACAAAAATTATCGCAAGTTCGAACAAATTTCCCTACAAAAACCCATTTTTTCATAAGCTAGAATAATGAACTTTTTTTCAAAATTTGACATGACATACATTTATACATGCGTTTTCAATTAAGCGAATAAAAATTATATAGTCCCGTGGAAAATTAGCTTGTTTCATGCCCATGAAATTGCTAAAAGGCCAAAACAATGCCTTTTGGAAGTGCCGTTTCCCAGCGTTAGTGGCCATTCGCTAGAATCTCCGCGCGCTATGACGTCCTACGCGCGAATGTGCGCTGTAGGCTAAAATTTCTATGGTAGCCAGTCACCTTAAGGTTATCTTGGCTGAAAACACCATTTGATTGGGCTTATACTCCCTAGATGGATGCCAAACAAGTCCAGCCTATACCCAGATATTCCGCCAGGCACTCGGTACTGCCCACGGGATAGCAATCTTAACAGGGACACCACGAGTTGTTGCTATGGCAACTATGATGCAAAGGAGGCCATAATTTGCCTATCAAGCCAGGAAATTATTGTCATGCATTAATCACTGCACCTCAAAAAAGGAAGCTATATTTTGAACACGTCACTTTCCTTGTCCTTAGGTGAGTGAGGCGTCCAGCTCAGCCCCACTACCCACATCAAACTGCTAATAGTATCGATATAGTACCATCAAACTATAGTACCATTGCATGTTAAATAATCTGTGTAGCAAGCGTTTCTTTGAGGGGAAAGAATGTTGTTGAGTTTGTTGAGTTGAGTTGAGTTTGTTGTTCTGATGTAAGTGATAAATAAACAATAAATAAATTTGGAGTAGCTCATCACCTTTCCTTGCAGCACAAGTGCTGAATCAAGAAAAGCGCAGCTCAACGTGGTCGAGTCGGAGGTATATAGAAGGCGCTTCAATTATAAGACAATCACACATTTACATACAAATTAACTTACACACACACGTAGCAGTCACCATACGACCCATGTCTGATCATGGAGCACAGCTTAGGTCGAAACTAGTTCGTTTTTACTGAGGAAGGAAAAACTGGAGCATCCGGAGAATTCAAAAAACCCCAAAGCAAGGGAGAGAACAACAACAAACTCAAGCCACATGTGATGCCTCATCCAACGGAGCATGGGATCACAGCGGTAGCAGACCGGCGCTCTTACTGCTTGGCCACCCTTGCTTCCCAAAACAAGGATGATAGCAACCATTGAGTCTAAGTACATTGCTTCAGCCTTGTGGTTGCGTGCATGGCTAGTGTACACCTTCGTTGTAGAGCTATGTAGACAGAAGTCCAAATATCGTTATCATTAACGCTATAGCATTTTTATTATTTTATTCAGTGCATAATTTGATATCATATTCACATGACCCGTACGTGCATTACAAGTAAGCAATATTATCATTAATATTATTAGTATTATCATTGTAAATACATAAAGATCAGAATATAAGGATAAAATATGTGTAACAGTGAAATCTGTGTCCCAGCCAAAATAGCACGCTGCCTCGTTTTCTATTTCTACACAAATTGTGAGATGAAAGAAAAAGAAACAAAAGTAAAAGAAAAAATTATCCTAAGATATAATTATACTGATTTTAAAGTCAAAAAGCAAATCGCTGTGTTTGTACTACAAACACTATGTACTTTTGAGCAGTAATAAACAGTTGAGAATTTCGCTTGCATGATAATTTAGTTGATTCATGCAAGATTATGTCTACCTTTTTCCTGTCAGAAAAGTTTGTCGAGTCGAGTCGAGTCTATCGGCATTGCCAGGAAATGAAACTAAAAAAGGCATCCACTTCCATCCGTTAAAGCTTTTGCGTTATATGTAATCTATAATTTTGTTTTCAAATTATGATGCAAGTGTTTTTACACTACAAAATGCAAGTGTCAGTTATGTATAGTCAATTTTAAGAAGGCGCTGGTGGTTTTGAAATATGTACATGTATTAATGTAAGTATAAAAGTATGAAACACTTGGTTTTAGTCCATGAAACTGCAGCTCCATTTGAGACAGCAAAACGAAAGGCTGAATCGTTCGGGGCAAGTATTTCCCTGGTGTCAGGTTCCAACCCACTGATGAAGACTTGAGAGTGTCCTTGAATCTCCTCTTTGACCACCACGGCAGATGTTATAAATTTGCGATGAGGCACCGCAGAAATGTAGCTTATATACAGAAAACTATAGTCCACAAATCTAGTGTGTTAAATGCATAAAAAAGAAATGCATGTATGTACTATTTCGTATGAATTTCCAAAATTTGTACAAGCCCACCTATCGTGAAATAAGCCGCCCCCTGTCAAAGACTTAAATTCCCCGTTATATTATATAATCATTTCTGAATAAGTTTTCATTTACGGTAATATTATTTATCCCCGGCGCTTCAACATCTTTTCACTATCCTCCCACATTTGAAGGATTCTCTCTGCATCTTTTGTTGAATGATTTAAGCTTCTGAAAAAGCCATCCTGACTCAAACTTCTAATAGCTTTCAAAACTTTTCTTTTATCATTTGGCAGCTTTAACTCCCGATGGGCTGCTTCATTCCTTTCTTCTTCAATATCGCGTATAAGTCTCTCTATTTTGTTATTCCAGTTGAGATCCTTTTTAATTTCACTCAAACGTTCGTCAATACTGTCTCTTTCTCTTGTAGTCATGTCTTCCCATCTTTGTTTCTCTTTTTCTATAAAAAAAACGTGATAGTTTCGTCTTGAGCCGAAATGTTGCGATATTCTCTTCGGGAATATATGTAGAAAGATGTTCTGTTGAAGCATTTTGCACAGCTGTCCAAGAACCAATTTGTTATAATCCCCCTTGAGAGCCTCGTACCTTTCCTGAAGTGACCGCAATTCGTCCTCTACCTGTTGAAGTCTAGATCTTAAGTGTCTCACTTCATCTCGCAACCTTCCAATTTCACGTTTCTGTTCTATTTCTGTTTGTGTTTTCTTTTCAAGCTCTTTTTGCTTCCTTTTAATCTTGTTTTCCAGATTCTTTGCTAGCTTTTCCTTGTCC
Organism: Telmatactis stephensoni; assembly: GCA_029948255.1. Classification (NCBI taxonomy): domain Eukaryota; kingdom Metazoa; phylum Cnidaria; class Anthozoa; order Actiniaria; family Isophelliidae; genus Telmatactis; species Telmatactis stephensoni. The sequence goes on from JALIZF010001509.1 coordinate 92,375, forward strand.
TTTAATCTACTTTTTAATTCTTGAATTGTGCTTTCCTCATTGTCGCCTGATGCTTCTTGGTCGACGTTTTTGTTGTTGTCGCTTGTAACATTGGGGTCGTTTCCATCGTTGCCACATGGAGTTTTGGGGTCGTTTAAATCTTTGTCACTTCTAGGTCTAAGGTCATCCCGACAAATTGTGCTACGGATTTTTGGGTCTTTTCCGTCTCTGTTGTACCTTGGAGATCTCTTTGCCTAGGAATGACAATAACAAAAATGATCATAACTTACAAAATTTCCTCAAATCTGCAAAAAACGTGCATGAAAACTGTAAAAGATAGATATAGGAAGTGGATACGAGGACTACGGTCAAATCTTTCCCTACATAAACGTCACATCCCAGCGTATCCACGTATTAATCCATTAGGTGAATTAGGGGTCTTTTATAAGATATGTAATGCCAGCGTTTGATGCATCGCCTTTAAGTATGTACTTTGCCTGCCAGAATGGCAGATTTTGCAACCATGTGATCAGTTGATGCAAAAGGCCTATTAATCAATCAACAGGGTCAGTTGTTTGAAAGCGCTAATGAGGGTCAAATCATGAGTAAACTGGATATTGTCCCTGATTTTGAGTAGTATACTCATAATCAGGGACAACATCTAGTTTACTTATAATTATCAGGCATGCCTTATTATCATCAATGTGCATGTTAGGGTAAAATCAATGATTTTCTTTTGGCAATCTTGGGCTATAGCTCTAATCCACTTCCCAACAACTGAACCCTGACTACAGGGGCGGATCTAGGGGGGTGTCCATAGGTGCGCCGGACATCCCCCTAACGCCATAAGAGATGACGTCATCAGATTCCATTGTTAGGAGGCCGCTATCTTGGATGCGCCGTCATCTCTCAAGAGGCCTATTTGGGACACCCCCTTTGCAAAATCCTGGACCCACCCCTGGACTATGAATGTATCTGGAACGAAAGCGCAGAATTATGACGTTTATCATTTCAAGTTTTGTTTGCATAGTTTAGTCCCTGGTTTAGTAAGTATTGAAGTAATTAGCAAAGGGCATGGTAAATATCACTATTACCCTGTGAAAATTGTTTAGATGGTGTTCAATGAGTTTTCTTTTCCGCGACGATCTTGAAGATTTCTCTTTGCTTTGCGGATCATTATCCATGGTGAACTGAGAATTTTGAATGACGACTTGACTTGGTATCTGTTTAGAGATAGGTAACGCGCGGTGGTCATTACGTTTACTGATACGTGCTTATCTATATATAAAAAATCGTAAGAACTAAAACCCATCTTCATAAATAGACGAACATGAAACCAACCAACCAACCATGCAACCAACCAACCAACCAACCAACCACTCGCAACCAACCAACCAACCATGCAACCAACCAACCAACCAACCAACCAACCAACCAACCAACCATGCAACCAACCAACCAACCAACCAACCAACCAACCAACCAACCAACCAACCAACCAACCAACCAACCAACCAACCAACCAACCAACCAACCAACCAACCAACCAACCAACCAACCAACCAACCAACCAACCAACCAACCAACCAACCAACCAACCAACCAACCAACCAACCAACCAACCAACCAACCAACCAACCAACCAACCAACCATGCAACCAACCAACCAACCAACCAACCAACCAACCAACCAAAACACAATTAAATAAGTGATAACTCCACGTTACAACACAACATCAACCACTACAGAAAAAATCTGAGCCCCAGGTGGGAACTGAACCCACGACCTTCCGATTAAACTAGACGGATGCTCTACCACTGAGCTACTGGAAACGTAGCTCAGTGGAAGAGCATCAGTAGCTCAGTGGTAGAGCATCCATCTAGTTAAATCGGAAGGTCGTGGGTTCGGTTCCCACCTGGGGCTCAGATTTGTAGTGCTTGATTTTGTATTGTAACGTGGAGTTATCACTTATTCAATTTATATGTATCTTTAATTCTATGCACAATCAAATAAATAAACGCATAAACAAAAATAAGTAAATAAACAAATAAACGCACAAATAGTAAATAAATAAATAGTACATTTATAATTTAGAGGGCAAGATTATGTGATTCTGGATGGCCAATCAAGGAAGGTCGTTTTCCCCCTGATTCGGGGGTAAATTACTTGGTCGCCTAGCAACATTCATGCCATGAATGAAGGATGAATTAAGAAATATAAAACGGTTTTCCGTGTTTATATAGCCTGATCTAAACACGTAGGGCTAAATCCGATTATCATAAAAAACGTCTTGGCGAAAGTTCAGGTAATCCAAGCAAATTCTGGAAGACCCTCAAATCAATTTATCCTAATAAACCTAAGAACACTTACTCAAGTCAGCCTTTTGAAGTTAATGGAATGAAGACAACTGATGCGTCTCAAATCTCAAATGGTTTTTGCTCTTTTTTTACTACTACTGTCTCATTATTGAAACAAAAAGCAATTCCTTTGAGAGACTTTGTGTGGAGGGTACCACCGTCCATATCGAAGCGAACCGAAAGGAACTTCAGTTTTGAATCTGTGACCAAAATGGAAGTACAAAAGATTTTGAAATCAATCAAGCGTACAAAAGCTACAGGCATTGACGATCTTCCGCCGGGTCTGATCAAGGATTCGTCACCTGTGATATCAGGTCCGCTAACTTATATTATAAATTTATCACTACAATCTGGTATGTTCCCCACTGAATGGAAACTGGCTAAGATCATTCCAATACACAAGTCAGGATCATTGTCAACCTTTGATAATTATAGGCCTGTCTCCATATTGCATTATATTGCCTGTCTCCATTATATCAAAAGTGATTGAAAAGTCATCCACCGCCAAGTCATGAAATTTCTAAATGACAACAAGCTTCTATCACAGTTCCAATTTGGTTTCAGACCAAGTATGTCTACTGAAATGGCTGCAGCGTTACTAGCCGATGACATCAGAAAGTATGTTGACAAAGGACTATTAGTTGGAGCAGTCTTTATCGATCTAACTAAGGCATTTGACATAATTAGTCATTCTAAGTTAACTACTAAATTATCTCAATATGGAATTAACGGGAAGGAACTGAGATGGTTTGAAGACTATCTTTTCCATCGAACAGCTAAAGTAATTCATAGTAGCCATTTATCTCAAGAATATTGTATCACAACAACAAAAAGATTTTAGCTTTGTTATGTCGTCATCTTCTAATTCCAGTCGTGTCATGCAAATAGGACAAGTAAATCGCTGCCTTCGGCTCCTGCAAGTTTCCTTCCATCCCTTGATACAATTAAAGCACAAGCTGTGACTACTCGGAAGCGTCTTGGGCTTGTTAAAGATGTCATGGCAAATTACACACGAATTTCTGTTGGTTGACTAGAACCAAGTTTTGAAGAATTGATTCTTTGATTTCTTCAGCTTGATCCTCAATAGTGGTCTTATCATGAGCACTGTGCACTGTTGCAGTACATCTTTGACATATACGTTTGCTACAAGTTTTGCAAAAGTTTTCGAGCTTGAATTTGTCGTGGAATCTTTCAGGACATCGTTGATGACTGGTAATGTAGGCCTTGACATGTTCGCCAAGTCGCCAAACAAAGTCACTTGATGATCCTCTCTGAGTTTTTTAACTTTATTGTGGGCGTTCTTGCAGTCAGCGCAAACCATGCCTTCGCACTCAAGACAGAAGGCAACTAAAGTAACGTGTTTCTCGCAGGAAACACAGTTCGGTAGGTCTAGCTTATCTTGTTCACTTACTTCGTTTTTCATTGCAATTAGCAGTTTTTGTAAGGTTTCGAGAGGGAATGAAGAATTGAGCTTGTCGTCATCTTCTAGGATTTCTATTTATTATTAACTATTAATTGAATAAAAATTCCTTCTATTGTAAGCAGGCCTTTGCTATTAGATATGAAAATATTAATAGTATTTTTCTAGTAGCGTAACTGAACTAATCTGTCTTGAATGATTACCTGTTTGTTTTCAGCCGTCAATACTGATGTCTGCTGATTAAAGATGTCCTGGCAGATGACACGCATAAGTACTTTTACTGAGCTTAAAATGAAGTCAGTATTCAGTTCAGGCATCTTATTGTTTGGGTAGACATCGCATAATTTCCGCGTACCTGATCGATCAGCAGGGAATCTCTTATCAAAGTCTATTACCATGCAACCATGGTGTCACTCCGAGTTGATGAAGTTCTACAAACTTCTACAATACAAGAAATCTGTGAAGTGTGACTCTAATAGAGATGGTCACACTAACACATCAACATTTATTTTGGTGGATATTGTGATTTGTACATAATTCAACTTAATCATGTGTCAGTTATCAATGAAGGTTAACATGTTGATCTCAGTAGAAAGGGTTTGAATAACAAGAAAAAACACAATTTCCAGTCGTCTCACCTTTTGATTTTGATTAACGTTTTGATAAGTCCCGTCAAGAAGGAGTGTTTTTATGACCATATAAAAAGCACAGCAGCAAATCAGCTAAAAATGTAAATAAAATATTTCTCTCTCTGTTGGTGTGCACTATGGTATTATCTTCCGGGGATGGAGGGAGAGTACTCGACAAAATTTTACGATTGGAGACTCCGTCTTGCATTGTAAGATTGCGCACGCACGACTTGAAAAATTTTGCTTCATATTGAACACCAGTACGTCTCACATCGTTTACTAAGCATTAAGGCAATAGAGTTTGCGGGTGAAATGCCTTGTTTTCCTTGAATAATCTATATGTAAATTAAAGAAAACTAGCCTAGCATTTTTCTTTTCTTTCTTCTATTGTTAAAAACGAACACATAATGCCTTAATCGACAAACTTCTTTTAATATCAAAATAAGAGTTCTCTTAATATTTATTGTAAGATTACCCTGGTCTCCAGGGATTTTTATTCGTTTTCTTTAGTGAGCCCTATCAAACAAATAAACGCCGACACAGAAGAGGAACCCTTGAAACCCAGGGTATTGTAAGATCAGAAGATCTGGGAATTGTAATAAAAACGGGCTTCCAATATCTTAAAACTGAGGAAAAACTCACCAGTTGGAAAAGTCGTGATAAGCCATCTATCTAGCTCATTATGAAAAGGCATTCTCTGTTAGGATACGCGATATGTTTCTTCATCTAATTTAGATTAAAATTTTGTATGATTTCTTTCCTTAAAACCTCACGTTGTTCACTTGTTATCCTTGTATCAGGATATTTATAAAATGTCTGCAGTCTAACAATGTCCAGGAGCTGCACGTGTGCAAGCTGTTCGTTCAATTTTCTTATAAAACTAGAAAACCTTTCTTCAAACAAGCTCTTTATATCCACAATTTCGAGCACATCTTCTTCTTCCAAACATGTGGTCATTGCTGTGCGGACCTTCTCAAGATGACTCAACACCTCTTGACCACACCCTAGATACCCTTTACAAACAAGAAAACGTTCTGGGTGCCACAGGTAGCCCACAACTGGCTTTACGAAGGTTACTTCCTGGAATACGCGATGTAAAACAAAAAGAAGGCCAACAGCAAAGCGTGTTAAAGATGTGAAAGCACGACATACAAATGTACCACCAGGACATAAAACCTTGATTCCACTAATGCAACTTTCTAGGAACTCTTTCTTGGACAGTAATTCTAGAGGTTGACTGACATTCTTCCAGGGGTAAGGGGGAATGGAGTTAAAATGTGGTACAATGAACAGTTGAACTAGCTGAGGTTTCTCCTTGTCTTCCATGCTCTCTATGACACTACAGTTATCTACTTTGATGTCTTGGGATTCAAGATAACTGGCAAAGCAATTACAAGGTGAATACAAGTTCATCACCATTGCTTTGGTACCTCGTTTATCATCTGTAAATCTTACAAGACGATCTAGAACTACAATAGAATAAGCACCGCAGTAACAACAAGCTTCACTGTCAGTTGTAAATGGAGGAGATGCTTGTTGTAATAATTGAACCAATGAATTTTCCTGCGAGGAATCCAAGATAGAAGCTTTCTCTATTGCAGTATTCAAAGTGGTAATGTAATATGATGAGCAGAAACGTGAATTCAAAACTTTCTTGATGCTTTTCCCAACTGTGATAGTGAAGTTCAGCTCAGCCATGTCGTGTGTTTGAAGCAGCCACGGTACATGGTCTGGTAAAAGTGGAGTCAGTTGAATTCCATCATTTGTCTGGGACAGCCCTAAAATAGGGAAAAAAACGAAACTATTGACTGTGTTTCAATTTCATCCCGAGACTTTACACTTATATCACATCCTACAAATTTAGAGACTCTAAGACCAAGAATTCAACAAAAATTATAGATTTAAAGACACTATACAGTTGCCTACTGGGTTGGGTTGTGGTTGACCTGGGTTGACCTGGGTTGTGGGGACCTGAGATATGAGGACCTGTATTTTGGTGACCTGAGTTATGGGGACCTGAGTTATGAGGACCTGAGTTGTGGGGACCTGGCATAAATTGTGGAGCCCTGCATTTCAGGAAACTATGTTATAAGGAACTGACTTGCAAACACCTGCATTATAGAGACCAGAGATATGAAGACCAGAGTAAAGGGGTCCTGTGTTATGAGGACCTGAGTTATCGGGACCTGAGTTATGGGGCCTGAGTTATGGAGACCTGAGTTATGAGGACCTGAGTTATGTGCACCTGAGTTATTGGGACCTGAGTTATGGGGACCTGAGTTATGAGGACCTGAGTTATGGGGACCTGAGTTATGAGGACCTGAGTTATCGGGACCTGAGTTGTGGGGACCTGAGTTATGGGGACCTGAGTTATTGGGACCTGAGTTATGAGGACCTGAGTTATCGGGACCTGAGTTCTGGGGACCTGAGTTATGAGGACCTGAGCTATGGGCACCTGAGTTATGGGGACCTGAGTTATGGGGATCTGAGTTAGGGGGACCTGAGTTATGGGGACCTGAGTTGTGGGAAACTGAGTTATAGGGACCTGAGTTATGGGGACCTGAGTTATGGGGACCTGAGTTATAGGGACCTGAGTTATGGACCTGAGTTATGGGGACCTGAGTTATGGGGACCTGAGTTATGGGGATCTGAGTTATGGGGACCTGAGTTATGGGCACCTGAGTTATGGGGACCTGAGTTATGAGGACCTGAGTAGTTGTGGGGGCCTGTATTGTGGGGTCCAAAGTTATTCTTTTTAACTTCCCATAAACTAAATTTTCAAGGAGTTTGAACAGAACTGGAAAAAATCCAAGGACTTTTTCAGGCACCCTTGAAAACATAAATGAAATTCCAGGGGTTTTCATGGATTTAAGGAGTAACACAAACCCTTATGATAGTATAAAATATTACAAACCCAAGTGTAAAGTTGTAATGCAATAGTTTCCAACACTAATTGCAGCAACTTTTTTTAGAAATGGGCATGCATTAATTGATGTTGTTGAAACATGTTTCTTAACAGTTTTGTCACCCAGGAAACAATTTACAGATAATTTGTTTATCAAAATATATTTCCTCATTTAGCCAGCACTTATTGCTGGGTTTCATCCATTCCTTTGGGAATTTAAAGGCAAAGAACTGGTAGCCATGTTGGATGAACAAACAAGAGACCCTAATAAGAAATCTTTTGTTGAAGTTCATCAAAGATGGCTGCCGTGACGTCACATGCAACCCAAGAATAAAGGATCAAATGTTTATAATGGCCTTTTTACACACAACTACAAAGTGAAATACCTGTTAAACTTGTACAGCCTGATGGATTAAATGCAAACACTGCATGTTCTTCATGGATGGAATCCAGCCAGCTGTTGTCATGGTGATGTCTGTCATTATAGGTCCCAGTCTTTTTCCTGTTACTGTACTGTTCATTTGCATTGACATCACTGGCTTGCAAGTGCTGTATACCATTTAAATAACACCCACTAATGATGCGGTCAGAGTCCTTTAATGGTCTTACATTGAAGAGATTGCCATAGTGTAATGCCACTTGTTTCCTCATCTGAAATATGTATTGTTTCTCCTCTTTATCCATGTGATAAAAATGCTGGATATTTTCCATGATCTCATGTTTTTGCTTTTCAATAAAAAAGTGTTGACATTCCAAAAGTTTTTCAATGAACTGTGATGGAATTAGCTTCAAAGGAAATAGTGCTTTCTCAGGGGTGCTACTTTTGTAAGCACTGGCATGCAATATTTCTTGGTATTCCATGGGTAAAGTTCCACAATAATCTATACACACTACATAGACTTCAGAGTTGCCACCTTTGCTAGTTCCTGAGAAACAAATGTAATGTGTGTTAAAGATCCATCTGCATATAATGATATTTTCTATGGCAAATGGATTTGCTCAAGTCCCAAGTTAAACAAATTTCATATGACAACTTTCTTGCGCTATGCTCTCGTGTTGATTTTCAGACAGCACATGACTAAAAAGTATTCAAATGTGGCCATCTTTGCAGTGCAAAATGCTTTGGTTGAAGACCACGGGGATCTTTACTGTACTTTACCATACTGAAATTTTCTTAATCATGAGCAACTTAACAAGAGAAATTTTTTACACACTGTAAAAAGCAAATTAATATGCCAGCTTTTCAACAAAATATAAAATGTATTTCTTATATGAAATTTGGTCATATTTTCTTATAAGCATTACATAGGCAAAAATATTGAAATATATAAAATTAAGTTAAAACTGCTTCAAACTGTATGTCAGCGCAGCATGATATATATTTCTCACACACTTATTATGACAGTTGAAATGTACTGTGCACACACTGGAATTGTAATTGTTTGTTGTCGTTTGTAATCATTTGTTCATTCCCTGAAGATGGATCTGCCAATCCAAAAGCTTGGAAATTATGTATTGAAAACATTAACGTAGACGAGGCAAAACTGTGAAATATACATGTAAATAAAAAATGTTTTTGCTGAGGTGGGAAGTAATTGCTTCCTCTCAATTGAAAATGACAGTACACCTTTTGAACTTCTGCCAGTCTTCATGCACATGGCATCTTTCCTCCCAAACACCTTAGTTGAATCAGTTGTACCATGTAAAAAAGAAAATATGTTGATAGCAACATTGCTATTTGATTCTCAAACCAAAAGTACAGAAGCCAGAAATCTTCTTGTTTTGCATACTGTAATGTTGCAAAGGGCCTGTATTTTTCAATGCTGATAAACAATTCATCTACATATGTCAACAGGTGGAGAATAGATTGCAGTACACCATGACTGACATCACACTCATTGTGATCAAGGCTCTAGAGTGATTTGGTTTACAGTTAACTCGCCCGAAGGTTACTTCGCCCGGTACGAAGTCGCCCGGAAAATCGTCGCTTCGCCCGGACTCATGTAGTAAACTCGCCCGATCCCCTCGCCTGATGCGAAAAATCGCATATTCCGTTAGTTTTTGTCTTTTTTACATACTAGATAAACTCATCTATATTTCTAAAGTTATTATTTTTGTTTTGAAATATTTTCTCAATGGAAAATAGGACTCAAATTCAGAGTTCGAACCGACGCGGACTTGCCGATTGAAGGACTCCCAGTGCTTGATTGCTTGAGTAGCTTTGACCTGATCCTTTCCTTTAACCCGAACAAAGAGCTTTCTGTTTTTATAATTGACAATGGCTCAAAAATAGACGAAAAGGCTAAATATGACTTGCAGTTCTTCAAGATTTGGAAATGTTTACATGCTTTCGATGAATCAAGCAGCGTTCCACATAGTGAATTGAAAGCCGTGTTTTTGGTTTGAAAAAGTTGAAGTTTAAAAGAGGTTTACAGAATAAGGATTTTGCTGGTAAACAAGAAGCTGTTAACTTGAATTATCTGTTGGCTGTTCACCGATAGCTTGTGTTAAAACATCTCTACACTGGCGTAGTTTATACGAAGGATGAACAGTCAAGTTGTCTCGAGGCGACGGTCTGCAGTTTTGGAAATCTTCGCCTGTCTTTGTAAGTAAGAAACAAAATTTTGTTCATTGAAAAATAATCCTATAAATTGATTGAAACTAATCTCAGGCAAGAAGAAAATTCCTGTTGTGAATGAATCCTAGTTCCTTCAGTTTTTTCCTGTAACTCAGGCTATAACAAACTACAATTTGACTGGATTTAGACGGCTAGCGTTGTTTGAAAGTATATGCTCATTCGAGTCATTTTCTTTGAACATTTACACATTTTTTATTGCTATTGTCCGACCATGAAGCTTAGTTTGTAAATTTTAAACGAGACTGGAAAGATGGAAAGTCTTTTGTAGTTTAATTTTAAGATTTGGTTTTCCTTTACTAACAGTAAAATTTGCTGATATACTCATTCGTCAGAAAACCATGTCTTTACCGGTGAAATAGAGCATAGATTTTGGTTGTCTCTCAGCCAATCAGAACGAGTGTTATAATTGAGCTATATTATAAACAAGAATAAAGTTATTACTACTATTATTATTTGAAAACTTAAAGGTAAACTGTGAATACACAGAGATTTGTAATGTTGCAGCAATGAGGTTCCCACTCTTCTAGTATTCATAACCTGACAATATCCTGGCCTTGAATTTTTGCTGATTTCCCTGACTTGTCAAGGACAGTGGGAACACTGATCAAAGTTGTATCATGTCACACCTTGACACCTTGTTGTGCAGAATGTTAGGTTGGATAGTGATTGACTTTGCATTCATTTAGTCCATTTATACAAATGAAAATAAGAGACATCTCATTGTAGACACAACGTAAGTAAGATGCAAGCTCTCTAATATACAGTAAACCATAATTTTAGTCCTACTGTATTAGAAGTGAACAAAATAAGAATCAACAGCTCAAAACAAAGTTCCTCACTACATTGTATGTCCTGTCTTGCGTCAAAAGTGCTGTTTATTTATACAGAGAGGTTTCTGTCTTATCTAAGTTGTCTAATGAAGATAAGACAAATCTTATTTTTCCTTCCTTAAAATTTGGCCCTATTTTGATGAACACTGTAGAGTGAGTCTAAAGCTAAAAAAGGCAAGCTCAGAATATGCAGAGATTTGTGATTATTTCTTACCAGGTTTGATGAGATGTACCTCTTGAAAAAGACAGCACAAGAGATACAACATGCTAATCATGTGATACTCCAGTGCTGTGAACATCTTGAACACATAGTTACCACCCTGGCATAGAATTTCAATGGCTGCGAGTGTTTCACAAAATATCAGCTGACCAACTACTTGTTCCTGTTCACCAGGGTCATCAGCACAATTGATGCTTCCATCAGCTGTTACCTGATTAGATAAATACAGTATATTAATATCTAATAAGGCTTGGTTTATAGCTATTTGCAAAAACACTGAGTAGACCTCTTCAAAATCATCAAACCTAGAAGCTGATACCGAAATGGCTCCTGGCTACACGTCTAGTACATTTGTAATATATGGATTATATTCATATGTTTTATCTGTGAATTTGCTACGTATCATGTTGGAAATACCAAGAATTTATCTCGGTCACTGTTTGAAACATCCACGTCTATGCACTTCTTTAAAATCATCTAATAAACAAACTTCCCAGTGTTCCTTTCGGTCTCAGCTTCTATGCTTTGAAAGGGTCAATGTTTGTGCAATTAGCTATATACATGATCACTACAACTCTATGTTCATTATGACCACAGAAAAGTTTGGAATTGAAAGCAATTGAAGCAATCATAGCCATTTCCATATAATAGCTACAGTCACTGATTGTTGGAACAATATCTATCTCTATGATTGCAATAGCTGTGATTGCTATGACCACTGCAGTTGTTTGCTAAACATTTGGTAAGGGGGGCATACCAATAGACATCTTTGGGAATCAGAAGAGTTATTGTCACTTCCCACTTTGGGGTAGCACGATTGAAGCCCTTTTGATGTGGAGCAGTGATTAGTTTTAGAGAGATAACAACTAGAACCAAGATAACTTAAATGCTAGCTCTCTTGCTAGAACATAATTTATAGCTTTTTGTGAGAGGGGAACATTCCCTCAAGTACTGAGTCTATGAATGTCCAGTTATATAAATGGTGTTTATGTTTTAACCGATGTTTTTCTGATGTTCTAAACTGATAGACCCAGCAACTAAGGTTTAAACATCATTCAAATATGCTGTGTCTAGATGCCCAGCACAACTTTAAAAAGACTAAAATAATGCCCGGCAGTTTGAATTTTTTTTACAAAATTCAAAGCATCGAACCCTTCTATCTTTGTTTAGAAATGTCAAGCGCTTCTTATGAGCTTGACGGATTTGAAACTAAGCAAATTCTTTGACCTGGGCACAGAGTACGAAACACTCATTTGAGGCACAATAATTTGCACGGTTGACGACTGCCGGTCACAACATTCAAAGTACCTGGCAAATGCCTGGCAGTTGGATTTTTTTTTACTAAAATCAATAAAAAGTTTAGATTCAAGGCATCGATTCCCTCTATCTTTGTTGGGAAATATCACTTTTCTTGAGCTTATGGAGGATAGCGTGACCACTTTACTGTGGGACATTCTAATGACGTCTGGCTTCTCACTCAAGAAAAGTGCTTGACATTTCCCAACAAAGATAGAGGGATTCGATGCCTTGAATCTGATTTTTAAATGTTTAATTTTTTTTTTTCTAAAAAATTCAGACTGCTGGGCATTTAGTCTTTTGAAGGTTGTGACCGGCATGCAGTCAAGTGTTCTTGTACTCTATCTGAGCTCAAGAAAAGCGCTTGTGTTTTCTGAACAAAGATAGAGGGAATCGATGCCTTGAATCTAAATTTTTTAATTGATTTTTGTAAAAAAATCCGACTGTTGGGCATTTAGTACTTTGAATGTTGTGATCAGCAGTCATCAACCATGCAAATTATTGTGCCTCAAATGAGTGTTTTGTATTCTGTGCCCAGGTCAAAGCATTTGCTCAGTTTCAAATCCATCATTGCTCACAACTAGCGCTTGACATTTCTAAACAAAGATAGAAGGGTTCAATGCTTTGAATCTTAGTTGTTATTGATTTTTGTAAAAAAATTCAGACTGCCGGGCATTTAGTCTTTTGAAGGTTGTGACTGGCTGCCGGGCATCTAGACACAGCCATTCAAATAATCAACTCTAAGCATCCTGCTGCCTGTGTCTGGCAAAATTTCTAACAAAACGACATTTTCAAGGCTTTTGTGGAAGCAAGAAAAAGCAACATATTTAGTTAATTACCATGTGAACAGATCCCATAAGTTGTTGACAATTTTCCTTCAGGGATTTAAGATTCTTCAAATTCATGAGATCTCCTGTTCCATCACAACCAAAGTCCCAGTGTTCCATTGTCTCCAGAATGAACGAATCATCATCAAGCATAGCATTAAGATCGTTGCCTTCATAATAAGGGTTAAGAGTTGTGCCAAGCCACTTCCAATGAACTTGCGGCACATTATTCTTCAAGTAATGGTTCAGACTTGCAATAAATGCACCAGGGGCCTCACACAAGTGAACTGAGTTGAGCTCTTTTTTCTCAATGGACTGTGTTGGTATTAGCTCATACGTTCTTACATGTATAATCTCATGGAATTTGGCCCACGCCTGAGTACACATTTCTGCACATGCCTGCTCTCTCAAACTCCTGACTACAAATCCTGCTTTATGCATTCGTCTAGTATGTTGATGCCACTGTTCAATGTCCATGTCATTCAAAAGACTTTTCGTTGAGTTTAAGTCTTCCTTCAAAACTAGAAACTCAGCAATCGTGAAAGGTTCTTCCTTGAAAAGATATTCGCTGCCAGGCAGTGTCCATGTTTGTTGTTTATCCTTCAGTGTGAATTTCTTGTTAAACAGTTGAGTTATTTCATGGCGTATAGAAGAAGCTGCATCTTCAGCCAGAAATTCGTTACGAGGTTGAAAAACTTTTCTTCTTCTTTTTCGAGACATGATTTAGAGCGAACAAGAATCAAAATTCCAAACTCTTGTCAGCCATCTTGAATTTGCCAGGCCAGGCTGCTCAGTCGGAAATTATGCAAAATCGATAATTACTGGGCTTCCTGTATCAACACTAATTCAGCCAGAAAATTTTTTTTTTTCTGTTTAATCAATTCATTTTGTTTGTTTCTTGTTCTTGATTCTGGTAAACGTTTGATTGCTATTCGTATAGGTAATCATACGGTTTCGAGTTCAATTTGGAATTAATTTGCACGAGTGTGTTTTTCAAAGATTTTCAAAATTGCACGAGCCCGTAGGGCGTGAGTGCAATTTGAGATCTTTGAAAAACACACGAGTGTAAATTAATTCAAATTGAACGAGAAATCGTATGATTACTAATTAATAATATACATGAAAAATTTCTGTCACAACTCGAGAAAAGTTTGATCACTCGGTCAATCGGCGAACAGACAGTCGACCAACTATTGTTTTGCAGCTTAAGAAAACTCTAAACTTTCTTTTTTCTATAGCTAAAGGCCAAAAATGTTCTTTTTTTCCCGAGGAAAGTTTATCAAATCAAAAATGAATCGCTTAAAATTTTAAAAACTTACAGTTTTGACGAGTCTAGCCAGTCAACCTTCTATGTACGGTGGCCGGTTAGGGCCATCGTGAATTTTTTAAACTTCAACTTTAATTTTTATTTTCACTGGCTGTTTGAATGCAATTTAATTTTTTTTTTTTTTTGACATTTATATATTTTTTATCGCTTTATAACACGAGATCTCGCCTTTTAACACGAGATTCTCACTTTATAACACGAGATCTCGCCTTTTAACACGAGATCTCGCCTTTTAACACGAGATCTCACTTTATAACACGAGATCTCGCCTTTTAACACGAGATCTCGCCTTTTAACACGAGATCTCGCCTTTCAACACGAGATCTCGAGATCTCACTTTATAACACGAGATCTCGTCTTAAAACACGAATAAAATTTTACGGGCTTCCTGTGAATACATGGGAATACACGGGAATACAGGGGAATACAGGGGAATACAGGGGAATACAGGGGAATACACGGGAATACAGGGGAATACATTGGAATACAGGGGAATACATGGGAATACAGGGGAATACATTGGAATACATGGGAATACACGGGAATACAGGGGAATACACGGGAATACATGGGAATATATGGGAATACAGGGGAATACATGGGAATACACGTGAATACATGGGAATACATGGGAATACTTGGGAATACACGGGAAAACAGGGGAATATATGGGAATACATGGGAATACAGGGGAATACAGCGGAATACAGGTGAATACATTGGAATACAGGGGAATACATGGAAATACATGGGAATCATGTATTTTTGTATATACATGTGCCTAGAATTTCAATGGGTTATATTGATGGTGAATGAAGTACTTACCGTTGGTTACGGAAACGACCGCTGGCCACTTAACGATGCACGTGCTTGCAGACAATCCCAGGGGGAGGGGGCAGGCAATCAAGGCGAGATCTCGTGTTAAAAGGCGAGATCTCGTGTTAAAAGGCGAGATCTCGTGTTGAAAGGCGAGATCTCGTGTTAAAAGGCGAGATCTTGTGTTAAAAGGCGAGATCTCGTGTCGAAAGGCGAGATATCGTGTTAAAAGGCGAGATCTCGTGTTAAAAGGCGAGATCTCGTGTTGAAAGGCGAGATCTCGTGTTGAAAGGCGAGATCTCGTGTTAAAAGGCGAGATCTCGTGTTATAAAGCGATAAAAAATATATAAATGTCATTAAAAAAAAATTAAATTGCATTCAAACAGCCAGTGAAAATAAAAATTAAAGTTGAAGTTTAAAAAATTCACGATGGCCCTAACCGGCCACCGTATCTATGTCAGTACGATTTCTGAAGTCAAATCTTTACGGTAGCAAAATCTGTATCTATCTTTTCTCTTCTGTCCAAATGAGGATAAAACTATATATTTCCAGGTTTTCAAATACCATCGTGGATATTTCAAGAGAAAAAACTGAGTCTGTTCATTTTATATTGTACAGATCTTGCAAATCTTGAAAGTTTGCTGACGAGTTTAGCAAATGGCGGCTGAATCTGTCTTCGTATCAAAAAGCAGTTTTGGGCTTTTTTTCTTTGTAAAGATAGAGTCTAGGCTCCTTCACTTGACAACGTTAGACTCCCAAAAGTGAATAAAAACTTTCCGCTTTATAATCCATCGAGGTAATAAACACAGATACTCCAGTTTACTGCACTAAATTTGTCAGAGCTTCACTTCACTTTGACTGACAATCGCTTTTGTTTGAATGGTGGGACATTTGGCAACGCGCGCTGTTTGAATGTACAAATTCCCGCCAAAAATACTGGCGATAGCGAGTCAGAAAATGTTTTTTAACGTAAGGATATTTCTTTGTTTTTTGTTTGGTACTATCAATTTTTACGGCAGTGCAATTACTTTTTTAATTTGCACTGTAGTGCAATTACTTTTTCCTGCCGTGTTAAGAACGTGTCCACCTAAAATCCGTGCAATCTGAAAATTTGAGTCTACATGGTACCTTTCAGAATTTTATAATATTTTGTGAGCACAATGCCATCAGTCTAACTTAGAAGCTAGCCGAATATTTTTCAGAACGTGCAAGTAGTTTACGAGATATAGTGGTTCTAACCAAATGCCACCACATTTTGATTAAAACTGAGGTAAATTCGCCCACATATTTTCAGGTCCGTTTGAAGAGGATCGGGTGTAAATATTGTAATAAAACTTTTCCCCTTTATAAACAATACTATTCTCAACACACTCAATTAGAAATTAAAAAGTTTTCTTTATAATTGTCGACAATATAATTTCTTTAAAAAAGACACTTGAAAAGTTTGATTTTCAAAAGTTAAATTTTACTTGAAAATTGTCTGTAATATCTCAGATGCGGCCAAGCATATAATCAAAAACACATTTTTTCCATCAAGTTTATTCATCCATAAGTTAATATATGTAATAAAAAATTTGTGAAGTTTCGTTTTTCTATGGATACGGAGCAAACATTCTGAGTAGCATTTCGTCCACAGGTAGCCCAAACACTACTTCCGTTACGTTTTGGTGTAAAATAACGAGTTGAACTTTTAAAGGAAAATGGCGGAAAATAAATCTGTAACCTTTGTAATGTTGTACGTTTTCTACCATTTTTGATAAAAAAGCGATTTCTTGAAAGTCCTTTACAGTAATAATGATAAGGATGGAAATTTCACCTTGAAACTGAACTCATAAAAAGCCCTCGAACGACTCCATATTTTTTAGACACAGTTCGCCAATTGTAGTTTTAAAATACTACAACATACTTATTAAACAATAGAAAACAATAGCATTTGCATAAAAGTTGCACAATTTAGTATTACAAATATTTCACGGATTTCACGGATATACTGTTTGCACTCTATTTACTGGGTTAATTTCTGATCGAAACTACTATCGAAGTCCGACGCTCAGCCGTACACACTGCATTTGAGGTGCTGTTCTTCCATATAGCCGATGATTATCTTCTCTTAATTCTTTAGTGCGTAGTGCGTTAGCTGGTTGTCTTCTCTTCTGATTCTTCACAGCGTTAGCTGACGTGTCACCCTCGCACGGAGATTATACCGGCGAATTTCTGTTTCAAGAGGTTCCAGATCTTCGTCTTCAACATTGATATCCTTGGGCTGGGGCAGTTTCCCACTCTTCTTTAAGGTTGCTAGTCTAGAAAAGAAGCTTGCAATCTGCTGCGCCGTGAGCCACTCGTCTTTGCCGAACACGCGTTGGTTAGTGCCATCCCGATATAATGAGCGCATTCGTCGTGAAGCATCAGCTGGTGTCACCTTTCGGCCAGTCTCTTCGCCAATAAGAAACAGCTCTAAGAGGTAGTTCTTTACTGAATCAGGGAACCTTGATTGCTTCTTTCCTTTGAGGGCCCAACCACGTGGCAAACTCTCAGAACTATTGCAGAGGACAGAAGCACTGGAACTGCTATGCGACACTGGTATATTGACCTTCAGAGAAGAACACTTCGCCGCCCACTGCCGTCTTATGTGGTCATATTGTGTTTCACAGTGGAGTTTGTATTGGTGCTTCCCCAAGTCTAGATGACTGACAAGGTAGCGGCTCGAGCGGTATACTTTGGTGCATCCTTCCTCTGGACATGTAAACAGGGTACTTGAATTCTCCTCGGTCTCACTATCCTCACTACACATATCTGCTTCAGGTTTTCTATGTCGAGATGCAGGCAATTTTAACGCGCCTTTTGTGGTGCGCGGTTGGCGGAAGGGCTTCAGAACCTTTACACCTGTCAATTGCAGCGTTGATTTTACAGAATGAGCCTCTTTTCGTGATCCTGCTCCCACACCATATGCACGCCAAACCATAATACTACCATCTGCTTCGTACTGGAAATTGTTTAGTTGACTTATCCCCACCCACTTAAAAGATGTCGAATTTTGCTTTTTTGGATCAAGCTCGCACACAGCAGCCCAACACCCTTTTACTCCTCCATAGGAGTCGATTGCCTCCTTCAGCTGTACGGCAGTAGTGACGTCATACCCTGAAAAGGAACATCGGCAGGTTAGGGTTTATGGGTAAGTAACCTTAATAATTAACTTGGTTATTTTCATACACTCAATTACAGCAGTTTTGTAAGAATGACTGCAGCTAGACATGGGTAAAATCTTACCACAACGTTCCATATGCATGGTCCATTTCTTGCTTCCGAGAGGCGGTACGCCATGGAATTAATTAGGTGCTTATCAGTGAAGCGGTCTTACCTTCGTTTAGATATCTCTCTATGTGCGCCTTGAGAGGGGCGATCTTTCGGTCGCACACATCTTTACCACTATTGGCTTCGCTAAAGCTGTAGTTCTTCAATACCAAACCTTTACATGAAACTATAGATGTGGCACTGGAAAGGAGCGCAGCATTATGATAACAGCCTGCGTTATCACTTCTTAGAAACAATTCCTCTACTGCAGGCTCCATGTCAGCTATCTCGGATACGACGCTTTCCAGTACAGAGGCTACAGCGAACCAATCTTGGGTACAGGCTTCAAAAATGTGCACCAGTGTACGGACCTATTTTCAGAGTCATAGTACCATTATTAGTTCAAATGTGTATCTATTATTTGGTTAATGACAATAGTATTCCTTGACCAATGAACACGGGATTATAAAGTGATGCCGTTTGACCCTTACAGCGATGCAGTCTTCCTGAAAAAGTATAAATATTAATTACCTCAAAGTCAGTTTCCGTGTCCTCGGTGCGCGTGATGCAAGCTGATACATGCCAACTGATGCCTTTTTTCCCAAACCATTCCGATTGCGATTCACGGAATTTTTTTGGGAGCCATTTCATCGCCCAGTCCATCACGATGAGACATTGGTTTCTTTCCAGGTTATCAAGGACTTGAGCTTTAGCCTTCTCTTGGTTAATCCCTCTTACAATGTGTGCCTTCCATTCAAGTATCCGGCTGGTTGCATGCTGAACGTCGAATTGCAACTCCTCTTTCTGTCCCTGGTAACTAAAGCAATATCAAACAACCATAAATTAGGTATTACGGAGTATCGCACACCTTGAAATAATGACTGTATACAAATGAGCATGTAATTAACATGTATACATGGCTCACTAACTTTGTCCATAGGTACCGAGGGTGCATTTAAAGCTTTTAATCGTTTTCAATGATAATTACCCATGTGAGCAATCGACCGCTCCCAGAACTGATGAAATTTCGTGAAGCACTGACTTGGTATCTTAGCATCTGTCACACACAATGGAATGCTGATGGCCGCAGGTGGCCTGGAAGTGTCTGTCGTCGGCAGACAACGCATACGCCTGGCAATGATCGGCGCAAGGGCTTCCTTCGGTCACATGCAGCTTGTAATCGGCTTTTAGATATTTCTTTGCTGATCGCAGTCTTTTAACAGTGCTTTCAATCCATTCTTTAGACCTCCCTAGATGTACAATAAAAACAACATGACCGCGGATAATCATGGAACCAGCCAACTAATGATGCAATAGTCCAGTTGCGAGATATGCTTCACCTGCCACATACAAAGGACTCAGAACAAGGCAACGTGCTAAAACTTTTGTCTTGTTACGAATAACTGAGCTTTATGCACGTAGCCTTGTCCTTATAATTTTTTATGTGGCAAGTGAAGTGTAACTCGGAAGTCGGCTATTAGGCTTGCATACAGCTGTAGATTAGGCAAATGTACTGACCTAGGGATCCGATAGTATGAACTGCTGATTCCAGAGTCTCAAACGCTGACGACCCTTCGCTTGCTACGCTATCCAGACCCGAGAGACTCTTCTTTTTTGATGCAGCACATACCTGTTGAATTATTTTAAAATAGCAGTTTTATGAATAGACCTATATCGATATAACACTAATAATAAACGAAATTATATGTAAACCGGTAACTTAAGTTACTCACTTTAAGTATAGTGAAAAGTGTTGACTTTGCAAGGGGCACGAACTCCATTTCGCGGCAATAATTCTGGTACAGCGCAACCATACGGGAGCTTAGTACGGTGCGCACCACATTTGGAATCTCTAGTACTTCACCAGTTGACATTTGGAGCTTTTTTGTACCATACGCCACATCTTGAATATAATGCGGACAACTGACAAAGTCGAGAAAGTGATCAACCTTTTCTCTGTCTAACCTATAACGAACCACAGGTTGACGTTCTTCGCTCACGCCGGCGCCAACAACTGCTGCGTGCTTTCTCGCCTGATCTATCCGCCATATGGTTAAGCCAGGTACCATCTGCTGTAGCTGGGATTTCGTGTAGTGCTTCGCAAAAATAGACAACACTGTCATCTGCGTGTACCAAGATGTCGATTCTTCATACAGGGAAATCAGATCCTTTATCACTTTGTCGCTTGGATGTTCTTCTTCTGGTCCCACCGCCTGAGTAGTAACCAACTCAAGCAACTCTTCAGACTGTCCTGGTGCAATGCAGTTTAGGCTAGCGTTTATAACTTCTGTCGCCTTTCTTTTTATGTAGTACCGTGTACTTTTCGCGCAGTCGGCCAGCGGTTGGTTCAACTGGAAACGAACTGGACTGACCCTGCCATCTGTCAAAGTGCTAATGTGCCTATTCAGCGAGTGCAGGCCAGTGTACTCTTTGCGCATAGGTGTCGGTATGTATTCCCCCTCGTCGTCATCCTCAAAAGTCAGTTGGGACATTTCGTCTTCTAAAGTAGCAAGATCAGGAAGCTCCACTTCCTCTCTATACATACCCGGTCGAGTCTTCCAAAAAAAAAAAAAAAAAAAAACGAAACGAAAAATTAGCTAATAGGGGGGTACAATATGTAGTCCAGTTTCCAGTTACTGGAGACCGCTGAGCTTCCTGACAAAAGGCGCATTTATACAGGGTTAGCTTCATTTTCAAGAAAGACCCAAGGGAGTAAACTCGATTTTTTTCTGTTGTTAACAAAACAAAACAAAACCAAAAAATCGAGTTTACTCCCATGGATCTTTCTTGAAAAGGAGGCTAACCCTGTATAAATACGCCTTTTGTCAGGAAGCTCAGCAGTCCATGATAGTAACTGGAAACTGGACTATTCTAACTAGTCGACGGCTAGATCCGGCTAGCCATTTTTGGATAGTCTCTTCTAACGGAAAGATATTTGGTAATCAGATATCAAATTCCTATCACATCTCGTCCCGTTTCCCGTAATTAAAAACAACATTTTCTATCCATTTATTCATCAATTTTTATTGCGCGAGGCGACAAGTTATAAAACTCACTTTTGGTCGTGTAGATCTCTCTAGGGGCACATCCTCATCCTTTTTAGCCTCCTCACCTGTATCATATAAGGCTCGCTCTGCGGTACTCTCCTAACAAAACAATATTTGTATTCAGTAAATATATATAGAGTGGGACGTGACGCGTCAGTGTTTCCGGATCCTATCCTAACTTTTTAGAACTAATATCTTGAACTTGTCGTATGCCGTGCTTACATAGTTTATATTCCACGAGTTTCTTGAGCCTTGAGCAATGGTCTAGCTTTGGCGTAATGCGGTTTCTTTGGGCCCACAACAACTGAGCTGTGAGCAAAATAAAGGCCAGTACTAGCTACAAGTTCACAAACAGAAAACAACAATGGTTTGATTTGCACTCCCATAGCTCGGTGTTCGAAATACCGGAATTCAATTTAAAGTTTTATTCGTATAGAAAATCGTGAAGCTAAATTCTATTTGGAAAACTATAAACGGCTTTGAGAGGTGAGCACAAGCGCTATGATTTCACAGTATTATTATTCTGTTATACCTGTATATCACCTACACAGTGTACTGTTTCGCTATATTTTGTCATACATTTCCTGCATATTCCTGAAAAAAAAACTTTGATCAATCACAAGGGCTTTCACTAGCCAGATAAACACAGCTTTATAAGTTGTATATGGATATGTAATTTTATTGTAATATATATAATTTGTAGAAATGTAAGAATATAGATGGATCGCGACACAACGTGCAATTTGTGTTTACCTTGTCCGGTTACACAAAGCATGCCGAAGTGAAGGTAGATTTTTTTGGACATAACTTTCGATATCCCTCGGAAAGGTTTCTGCTTGCAGTCATGCTCAGGGTATTTGCACACTTTGCTGGGCCGCCATCCTAATCCAAATTCGCTCCTGTGCTCGGGACAAATGGTATAATCTTCTACAATCTCGTCGAACAAGCCAACGCGGGCCAAACATAATTTGCCTTCATCCTCGACTCCTTCGGTTGAAGTTTTGAAACAACCATTCAAGTGTTCCTTTGTGCTATTTGAACACTTCTTTAGCATTGAAATAGACTTGACACTCTTGTATCGAGAAGAAAGTTTACAGTCTTTCTTTGAAAATTCGCGAAAGGAACAAATAAATTTCTTATCTCCCATCTTTCCGGCGACACATTAAATACAATTTCGGCGCGGGAAAGTTTGTTGTCTGGCACTTGGTGTGGCACATGTCACGCAATCATAAAAACGCCAAGGCTTGGCAAAATAACACGAAAGCACCAAAAAAATATTTTTTCGTCAAACCTTTATGACTTCATTACTTTCTTTAGTATAATTAATATCACCCATATCATTTTCATCTTCTGCAACTGTTTATTAAAAATCAGCCCAACATAAAAAGGCATAAAACACTGTATCAAGAAGGATAATCCGAAAATGCTCATCGCTATATAATGTTTAGATAAAGAACGAGAACGCAGTATGATGGTGGAAATTTTATATTTCGACTTTACGTTTACAAATTAATCATCAGAATGAATAACAAACAAAGCAAACAACTAATAGGTCATATTCTTATTCTCAGTATTGGACTGGAACAAGAGCATTTATGCTCTCTACTGGAACTAGCTTGCAATAAAGGCTCATATGAGGGAATATCATTCAAAATATTTGCATTAGAAAAGATTCCCCTGCATGAGCCTCTATTACAAGCTAGTTCCAGTCCAATACTGAGAATACGAACATGGTCTATTTACTATCAGAAAAGCTCCACTTTCCTGCAGCCTTTTAGTCTAGAATTTAAAGATAACGAAAAAAGGCACGTATTTTTCAAAAAAAAAAAAAAATAATGATAATAACAAATAAATAAAACAACAGAATAAATTCGAGTGCAATGCGAAGATTATTAGTCGAAACTCGCTACTCAACCTTTCTCGAAATTTCCCGAGTAAAAACGTTGTCGTGGAATGTCACGTGACCATCATAGGCAGGAAAAATTGTCGAATTTCAAGTGCGAGTTCTCGATGGAAAATACAAACTTCACAAACTTTTTCCCCCGTGATTGCATAGACCAAAAGTCCTCTTATCTAAAAATAGCCTTTAATTGAATAAGAATATCGCCGCATTTTCGCTGTGGCCCCGCATTTTAATGCTACTTTTACTAAGTTTACAAAATAGTGAAAATTGTCTAAGTCCAATGAAAATTAACAATGATAAAGACATCATTATCAAAACTTTTTTTTTGCATTTATGCAAAGTACTAGGCATGATCTTTCATTGGGCAAAACAAAATTTCCTGAGACTCAAACTCGGCTGAACAGGAAACATCTTCAATTTACCGCATATTTGTCCCGAATTTTGTACGTTTTTGACTACAAATTTTAAATTTGTGTAACTCAGCCAAATTTTAATATTCTGACAAACTGTTTAGCCAAATGTGTAGGTTCACTGAGCTGAACAAGAAAACCAAATTTGAACGAAATCGGTGAGGGGTTGTGTAGACTCGTCTGCATGGTCATTAGACGGATACGTTCTTAACGATTAACATCGCTGCTCTCAACCAATCAGAATCGAGTAAATTTTTCATGTA
Source organism: Telmatactis stephensoni (assembly GCA_029948255.1). Taxonomy (NCBI): domain Eukaryota; kingdom Metazoa; phylum Cnidaria; class Anthozoa; order Actiniaria; family Isophelliidae; genus Telmatactis; species Telmatactis stephensoni. Next base: position 116,534 of record JALIZF010001509.1, read on the forward strand.
TATTATTATACTTTTAACAAATAGAAATAAGTATGTGGCCATGGAGTTCCTGTGCTTGACTTTACCTAAAAGCGTGCGGTAAGATGATGTGTGAATGTGCATGTGCGAGCCGACCAGGGCTCAATTTTAGCAACGGATTTCCCATACGAAAAGGTAAGTGCTTGCATACGCTATATTGAGAATTTTCAGTGGAAACAAAGAGTAACTGATCATATCATTCCAGAGTTTTGCACTTCGTTTGAAAATGAGCACGAAGGGGTCACAAATCTGTCCGTACATGACGGCGCGCGCACAAACGTTTCTTGAGTAACAATGAAAGAGTCTCGCGTCAGACCGCGTATCAAACAAACAAATGCCATCACCAAGACAACGCTTCACTTTTTCACAAAAAGTTCTGAGAGAGGAGGTTGAACAAAAAGCTAGCCGTTAAAAATCACGAATTTTGAAACAAATTTAGAAAGTTGAGAATGTCACGAGTGCTACAAACTATGTAAGTACAATGGTTGTCACGTGACTTGAGTTCTATGTGAAAAAAACGCAAAAAGTGAAAATATGGTCACTTTTCAACTGCGCTGTAGAAATGTTCTTCACGAAGCGTTTTTTCACACAAGACTATAAGGTTTTTCTAAGCTATCTTTACGTAAAAAGTGCCTTTATAGTTAGCGACAAATGCCGACTGTAATGTTATTTGTTTTAATCGCTCTTTTGATATTTCATGCAGTTGTGGTTCAAAACGATCTTTGAAGACATCAAGTGACTTGAATTCTGAGACAACTCAGAAGAAAATCATCGTCAGTATTCCTGGGAATAAAAAGGTAAGACGGTACAAAAACGTTTAAACAATTAGCTTTTGCCTCCGATCACAGGGCTACTTTGAAATAGCTAAAACTTTTATTTATGCTACTTTCATTTGCGTGCTTCAAAAACAACGTACCTTAGCCATCTAAAACCACCTATAAGCGTTTTTTTGTCTTTCTTCTTCTAGTATGAGGCTTTCACAGCCCAATCTACTTGTATGAAAACTCAGGATTTGAAGAAACAAAAGAAGTCACGTGATGCAGAAGAAAACACTCACGAGCAACCTTCTACTGTTGCTCCAAAAAATCCCCAGCGAAAAATACTGGTCGCTAAAAGAGGTATTTAAAGTGCCATCATGTGAAAATATATATTATACGTATACAGTTACTTTTGTGAGATCGATTTATGCATAGGCTAGCTAGGGTACATTTTTCGACTAACGTATTTCCCCAAAACAAAATGATGCGCAAATAAACCTTGTTTAGCGTGGATGTTGCACAAACTGGCTCAGTATCCCCTAAAAACTATCGATCCTGTGCAATTATATCTTTACTACTCTTTTTAGCCTCTGAATCACGAAAGAGAAAATTCTTCTCCAAATATTTCCAAGGTGATCTGCTTGGAACAGGCTCTTTTGGAAAGGTATATGAAGGGTTCAGGATCCAAGACCAGTTACCAGTGAGTTTTTTTTAATTATTGGGATGTGATTGTTGCGTTTGTTTGATGTGATTGTTTGATGTGAAAAGATGAATGAATTAATGAATGAATGAACGGACGAACGAACGAACGAACGAACGAACGAACGAACGAACGAACGAACGAATGAATGAATGAATGAATGAATGAATGAATGAATGAATGAATGAATGAATGAATGAATGAATGAATGAATGAATGAATGAATGAATGAATGAATGAATGAATAAATTAAATTAAATTAAATGAATCAACGAATTTTTTGATTTTCTAGGTTGCAATAAAACACCTACCTATAAAGAGTGCCAAAAAAGTTCAGGTAAAAATTTTATTCCTTCACGAACCCTAGTTTTTATTGCAGAACGCAGATAAGACCAGTCTATAGGGCCCAGTTGTTAACGCTAATCCTTGGTTAAAATGAATGGTTTTCTTTAGATTTAATCCTGGGTTAACGCTAATGGTAATGGGCCCAGTTCCCCGTCTTTGCCATTCTTGTGGCGTGACATTTTGTCACATGTTACGAGAGGGGCGCCGCGGCCAAACAAGACCCTAATCCCATGAATTCGTATTCTTTCAGATTGATCCATATCGAAGCCTTCCCGCTGAGGTCTACTATCATCGTCATCTCCAACACCCCAACATTATTAAGCTACTTGATCACCACGTCTTTGACGGCAATCACGTGCTAGTTCTGGAACGACCACGTGTTTGTACTGATCTGTTTGAGTACATATTTCAACAAGATGATAATACCATCAGCGAGGAAGAGAGCAGAACGATATTCCGCCAATTGCTTGCGAATTGATGCTGTGATTTACCTTGATGGACAAGATATCGTACACCATGATATCAAGTCCGAGAATATACTGATGGATCTCAGTGATGAAGGCAAAGTCAAGTTGATTGATTTTGGTCTTGCATGCAACTCTACTAAAGAACCAATCACAAACTTCTTTGGTAAGTCGGGAATTAGCTACTTTACTCTTTCGTGTGACTTTCCATGGATGGCTAACGGGTCGCGCATGCTAATTTTTTTTCTAACGGTCACAAAATAAAAAAAGGCTCTGATATACAATGCAATTTTTCTTGTGTAAACGTTGCGGGCAGCAGTTGCGTGTAGTTACAGAAGAAAACGTAAAATAAGTAGAACTCGATGATCGACTCGATACTGAAACTGCAATGATTGTGCGCATCTGTTACAGAAGTGAACATACTGCTGCACCTATGTACTACGTAGTTTTTTGCAGAAAAAATTGCATTGTATATCGTAACTTTTATGAGCACTGCATGGAGTATAGGGAGAAGTCGGTAGGTCAGGGTACACTTGAGCATGTTCGCTAGATCCTACCTTGCGAGAAGAAGAAAAACGTAGTTGCGCATGGTAGCTTGTCAAGTGATTATGAGTTAATTTCAATGCAAAGTTCTCTCGTCTTGTTCTAAATCACTAAACAAAATACAATACAATACACCTTGATTAGTTTTGTCTTACAGTAACAATGGTTTCTCAATTCCAGGTACTCCTGAGTACAGTCCCCCAGAATACCACAGCCGTCATCAGTACGATGGTGGCCAGGCAACCGTATGGTCTCTAGGGTGTGTACTCTATGATATGCTGACAGGGGATCTTCCTTATGAGAGTGCTGAGCATGCAGCCTTACAGCCTCTAAAGCTAACCAATCATCTTTTACAAGGTAAGCTTTTTTTGCTAATAATAGTAACTTAGGGCGCTGTTACACAGTGCAATAAAACTCGTCGTAGTTGCAATGGCGATGTGAAACAAGTTGCACGCACCATTGTTACACGGTGTAACGGAAAAACGGGTGTTGCAACGATTGCAGTTGGCTTGTCTTGCAATACTTTTGCGCAATCCAGGATGAGTTGTACGCTGCAATGACTCGTGCAACTTGTTTTGCAACGTCATTGCGATCGATCGAGACCGGCCAGCTCAGTTGCTCAGATGATTACAGCTTGTACTGCAACGCTGTAACGGCGGCTGGAGTTGGAAATGATAAAAATGATGTTTATTAGAAACGATGTTTTATTAGTACTTATAAAATAACTCTTATATAACGCGCGCTCTGATTGGCTGAAAACCCGTGTTTGATGAGAGTATCAAACACGCTCACGTCAATTTGTTTTTTCGCCGATGTTTTCTTTTTCCTTTTTTCGTCTTTTTGCGTGTTTGTTATTTTATAAAAGAAATAAAAAACAGTTTCCCGTGTCCGATAGCCTGATCAAAACACTTGTGATGTTGGGAGAACACTTGAGAGCTGTGAAAGCACTCGCCCCACTACGCTCTCTCGTGTTCTCCCAACATCACGCGTGTTTTGATCAGGCTATCAAACACGGGAAACCATTTTTTATTCCTTAACTAATACATTTTACAGGTATTTGGGTTGGTTTTGCTAATCGAAAAGGGATGATACTAATTTGGTCCCCCACTCTTGAAAGCCTCATCCCCTCACCACTAGCTCCCCCAGAATGCCAGAATATAATGTAGGTTACGGTAATACGATGCGACATCAAGCGCAACTTTTCCTGCTCCTTCTCAGCAAAGCTAGTAGCTCCATATTTGTTTTAACCCTGCAACAATTCACTGAATATATGGTAACTGATTGCAAATTATAGAACAGGGCCCCGGTGTTAGAAGGGTGATATTCTAGGCTAAAACACATAATTTAAAAAAAATAATCCTGAGTCATATTGCAAATCGTCTTTCAATAACTTAAATAACTGGATCCTTTGATATAGAGCGCATATGTTAGAGCGCTTTTCGTATGGGTGGGAAACTGACCGTACCAGTTATAATTACGGTCAATGCACGGTACGTTTACGGCAGGAATTTCGAATGTTTTTATAGACATTACGGTACTGACACGGTCACGGTACGCGGTACGGTCAGTTTCCTACTCATACGAAAACCGCTCTATACTGAGAACGGCAGACTGCTGGTAGACCAACTAACGTTTCTAGTTCATAAAATTTTGATATTTTATTTTTTAGATGTTCGCGGTTTCTTGAAAATCATGCTTGAGAAGCTTCCAGAAAACCGAGCAAATCTCCAGGACCTACTTAGACACCCGTGGCTGATGATGAACGCTTGAGGTACATCCAAACCACTGGCATGGGCAAATATCACATTCTAAATAAGAGTCTATTATATATAAAGAAGAATATATAGCGGGAAATATAATTTTTCATTGAAATTAATCCAACAAAATATCCTATGAATTTCTCAAATTATCAGTCGGCCGAAGCTAAGCAAAATAATGGGTCAAAACATTGTAAGTGAAAATCTTAAAACCAAATATGAGCACATTGAAGCTGTTCATTATGACACAGCCGAACTATGAGTGTCGAACATCTGAAATTTCCAGTGCGCATGCGCAAACACTGGTTCTCATTTAAAAAATTCTATAATCTTTGAGGAGTTTTCAGCTAAAATAATTATTTTGACCTTGAAAGGTTATTTTTTGTCACAATTGAGCAATTTCTCGATTTCTGATTGGTCAAGAGCCATGGTGAATGAGAGTACATACCTTAGACCTGATGGCGTCATCTGTCCGGCAAAGCAAAGTCAAACTTTTTGAAGCGGGTTTTTTGGAAAAAAGACACTATTTTTCATTCAGTTTTTATTATGTAAAATGATTACAAAAATCGAAAGTCTGAATGTTACGTTTTCGTCAAGAAAATCGATAGCTTCTAACAAAACCGCCAGATTCACAGCATTAATTTACAGAGCCCGATGAAAATTTACAAAATTTCGCGCGACTTTTATCCACAGAGATGCCACTTTTAAAATGCCACTTTTACTAGGTACGTTTTATTTTTTGCAAACTTTAGGAAAGCGATTATATTACGTTTACTGTCAATGCAAACCAGTCACTGACATTTCACAGGGCTGTTTTTGCCTCTGATAAACCACAAGGAAAGAACAATTTCCTAAATCCTTTGCTCCACAAAGTTACATATGGGTTTTCGAGAAAAATGTAAAATAGCGAAGTTGTCAGCAAAAATGTCTGTACGAAGACGGAAAAAAGAGCTCTAAAAATTGTCTGAAAAACGCATATGTCACTTTGTGCACCTTGATGAATAAAGCTAGCCATACTATGTAAGAATTGAATAAAAATGTTTTGAAACTGCAAACATTATAGACATTTTCTGTCCCGATGACGTCATTTGATGACGTCACGCGACGACGTCATCAAACTCAAGAAATTTGTGACTGTTATTATCTTATAAGTATCACTGCTTGATTCCAAATATTAGTCGACTTACAAAAATATGAAGTTTCCCTAGCAACGGGCTCCAGAAATAGGTTCCTTAAAAGCTCAGTCTTCATGCATATCAGTCAAGAGAAAATTACCTCATTTTTTCTTGTATCAATACAATACAATACGATACATACAATACAATTTTATTTCTGCATTATGTGAAAAAATCTATACATTACAATTTTTTTGTTCTTTTTCAAGGAAAAGTGGCGTGTTTAGGATTACAAATAATATTTGAGTAATGCGTAGGCCCTAAGTAAACTTAAAGTTTACGATAGTTTTTAATGCTCAAACTCAGTTTTTGTTGGCAAGCATAGTGAAGATGATTTTATCCTGGTTTTCCCAGACCAGTTTTCCCAAAAATCTGGGTGATAGAGGCTTTAAGTTTTTGAGTTAGGGCCTAAACACTGACTTCTATGCTCGCTCGATATTTTTTAATGGTAGGTGGGCTTGCATGATATTTTTTTCACAGTTTAAGGTGGCCCGTACCTATTGATTTGTTTGTCAGACATAATTTTTAATCGCGTCTTTTTACATCAAAACCTTGTCCGATTTTTAAGAAATTTGCAGCCATTTGTCTACAAGCCTTGAAATTTGTACCGGTAATTAATTTTGCAACAGATAGTAAGGTGTTGTTTTGAATAAATTAACAAACCATGAGGGTTTTACCTTGGCAGCTCAAACGTCGACTCGATTTAGTTGCTTACTTTTGACGCTTACTGAATTATACCTAGTGCAGCAAAGACAACGACACTTGGCAAAAGGTATGTTAACATCTTGTTCTATCCCATACCTAGAAAATTTCAGGAAATAATTCGACGGAATTTGTAGAAGTCGAAGGAATACAAATTCGCAAAGTTCACCTCGTGTCACAAAAATTACTCCCCAAGTTTGCTTGAGGATAACATTGGCGTTTAGCTTCTCATCTCTCCATATTTTGTTCACAAGTTACAATAGGTATTTGTCTTTCTTCTAGCATGCAGATATGGTTCTCGCTGTTTTTGAAATTCTGTTGAGATTTTGGCGGTAGTTTTGACTACATAATTTTGCGTCGTAACAGGCAGCGCAAATTTTGTATCGCAACTTCTAAGGATTTAATTGGCGCGATACATGTTGTATGTAGTCCTCTATGCCTTTATACTTGATTAACGAAATATAGGAAAAAATTCACCTTGGAATTTTGGATTTATGACCAATTTTTTTCAAAAAACTACTTTTAAAAATCGTCTGATATCTCAGATTATTTGATCTAATTCGCAGAAAATTAATTACCGGTACAAATTTTGAAATTGTAGACAAATGGCTGCAAATTTCTTAAAAATTGGACAAGGTTTTGATAGTGTAAAAAGACGCGATTAAAAATTATGTCTGACAAACAAATCAATAGGTACGGGCCACCTTAAGTGCTTGCTCGATACTTTTTGGGGATTTCCGCAACCCCCAACTATCTAATGGTCTGTCCCTGAATTTGATAGATAAAGTAATAATATTAATGACTACATATTGTTGCTGTCTTTCCTCTAAGTATGATGTGAAGAAATTGAAAGCACTGTCATGAATACCAAGTGCAGATAATTTCAAAATAAGGATGTGGTGATCTACAGTGTCAAAAGCTTTCCTGAGGTCAACCTGAATTATGCCATTAATTAACAAGGCCATTATCAATATTTTGTAGCCACTCATTAATCTGACTTATCAGACAGGTAGCAGTAGAGTGTCCTCAGTGCATGGGCGAAACCCAGATTGTTTAAGTAAAAGCTAGTTTTCTAATTGAAAGTCTTACATTAGGTGGCGGAGGCCTATAGGGAGGAAAGAGGAAAGGAGAAAATAAAAGCTAGCCTTCACAATAGGTTAATTGGGTCACACAAACTGAACTCAAGAAAAAGGAAGGATTACCTTTAGACTTTATAATTTTAAAAGGTTTGGAACTGACCTAAAAAATTAAAGTTAAAACTTTAAAACGGCTGAATTTTCGGTTACTCGCTGTAGCCTTCTTCAGAACTATAATGATTACTTGCAAGAGTATGTGATGATAAATTTGAATTTACCACAAAAGATTTGTAAACCCTTGGGAAGTCTATGTGTTCGTTAATTGAATTTGAGTCCCCAGTGGAATGCCACGACTCCAAAAATAAACGTTTCTTCCGGTTAGAAATATTACGCTCCAATAACTCCATGACCTTTAGACTTTTACATTTCGTTAGGAAGGCTTACTTTCTAACTTTCCCTCTCCTCTCTCCTGCAATGAGGTGTAAATACAACTGCTTAAATTAATTGAAGATTAATTGAAATTGTAAAAACTGATATCGTATCTACAATTCTACTCATTGGAAAAATCTATGAAAATCAAAAGATTTTTCCAAAATCTTACAAAATATTTCTATATGCAGTACATGAAATATTGTTGTACGTGCCCCTCCGCGCCACGAGAGAATAGTGAGTTAAAATATTCTTTTCTACTAAGATTTACTTGCATTTCCTTCCTATGAAGGCAGGGACACCACAACGGCGCGAAACCAATTGACAGTGGGCCCTGTAATAGGCCAGACCACACACACACACACACACACACACACACACACACACACAGACACCGACAACTTCATGGCCTACTCTATCCGAATAGTGGTGTGGGTTCTTTAACGTCCCTCCAATGCTGGGTTATAGATAGTGTGGAGAGACGGGACCTACGGTTTAACGTCCTTATCCGAGAAGACTTGAAGGTCTAACCATTTGCAGATGTAGTTACAAAGGCAGCACCTTCTCCTCAGTTATTTTAAGACCCTGAGTGTTGGTCCGACCGGGAATCGAACCCCGGTCTCCCGCACACTAGTCCGGCGCCCTACCAATTGAGCCAACCGGGCGGCGGTCAGAATATAGCGTTGTGGTGTTATGAAGAGTGCGTCAGATGTTTTGAGCCTCAAAATAACACAACAACAAACTACACATTTGTCTACTCAAATTATACGGAAACACTAGTGAAAATAATATTGTTAGCAATATTTCCATACTTTTTATACAAATACAAAGCTACATTTGCTGCAAAAATCATATTACAGCTGTAGGCGTAAACTGACATTACAAAATATACTGTTGCTGTAGAAACAGCAATAACACTAATAACACTAAGATCTTTCTTATTACTAGAGAAGAGTTTAATTCCCCTCTCCTGCTTGTCCATCAAGAGAGCTAATATCCGATAGAACAAGATAGAAGACAAGAAAACTATCTGCATATTAAAATTGAAGTGCACGTATCATAGATATAAATTGCTGTACATATGTTCACTGCCACACTTGTACACGCTCGCCATTTCGTTCTAAACTTCAACACCTTTTTCATAGAAATGATATTCTAAAGAAAAACGTACCTTTTAAGTTGTGGTTACGAAGGTCTGAAGTATTAAGAGAAGATTTGTTTCCACGACGAGCAATAATGGCGAAAAGCGCCAAAAACTAGACTTCGTGCGAGTTTTAATCCAAATTTTCGTTCTGGGTTAAAAACTGATGTACCAAGATAAAATACCTGTTTAAAACGGATGCTTGAATTGTGCAAAGACTTTTTCTTGAAGTTGTGTTGGGATAAAACTTTTTCAAGCTGAATATAAAGAAAACATATAGCAAATGAGCAAATGCCAAAAGCAAAAGCCTAAATCCTCATTTTCGATCCAAATTTTCGGTTTGGATTAACACTTTGATTTAACTTTCATCGGCCAAAACTACTTACAAACAACTTAAACTTTCTGACAGAAATGATTTTAGTTTTGTACAACAGCTATTCTTCAAATCAGGAGTTCACTGCTCGAACTTGAAAAAAATCCCCTCTTAAACGAAAGCTACTTTTTAGTACACAGTTCAGTGAACATGTTAGAATTTAACTACTAAGTACACCATATAGATGTGAATCCGCTAACTTATTATAAGGTACGTCAACTAGCTGTCGTCATGGTGACACATCTCTAAAACAAAGCAAGTTATAGTCAGCTATCGGCCTGCCAACAACTCCCTAATTCGCACTCGGACCACAAGTATTTCCCAAATACTGTAAGACTGTAAAATAACCCGCTAACAGGAACCCTTGCTATTACGGACACCAAAGTACCGTCCCGAAAGGGTTATCCCGCAATGTTCTATTCCTAAAATCGTCTTGTTCTATTTTTAATATAAAGCTAGTTTTCTAATAGAAAATCTTTCATTAGGTGGCGGTGGGCTGGGGAGGAGAGAGAAAAGGCTAGCTTTAGCTTCACAATAATTTAATTGGGTCACAAAAACTGAACTCAAGAAAAAGAAAGGATTACCTTTAGACTTTTACATTTTGTTCAGAAGGCTTACTTTCTAACTTTCCCTCTCCTCTCTCCTTTTCCACAAAGTCTGCTAAAAATCTCCTGGAATAAGGTGTAAATATGAATATAACTGCTTAATTAAATTAATTGAGGACCAATTGATCTAGTTAAGATATCCTATCTACATACAATTCTACTCATTGGAAAAAAGAGAATTAAAATAACGTGAAACACAACTAGTCTTTCTAAAGCGTTTTGGTGCAACACATCTTTTTCAAATTAATGAATATAATTTCCATTTTTTATATCTCACAAGTCTATGCAGTACGTACATGAAATGCTGTTGTACGTGTCCCTCCGCGTCATGAGAGAATAGTGCGTTAGAATATTTTTTTACTCTACTCAGATTTACTTGCCTTTTCTTCCTACAAACATGTACAAAGCCAGGGACACCACAACATCACTTTCACGTCAATTGCACAGTTGGCCTCTAGTGTTATAGAACAGACCACACACACCGATAACTTCATGGACTACTCTATCCGAATAGTGGTGTGGGTTCTTTAACGTCCCTCCAATGCAAGGCCTAGGTACTGATGTGTAGTAGATTTTTGGAGAGACGGGGACTACAGTTTAACGTCCTTATCCGAGAAGACGTTAAGGTCTAACCAGTGCAGATGTAATTACAAAGGCAGAACCTTCTCAAGTATTTTAAGACCCTGGTGTTATGAAGAGTGCAGTGTCAGATGTTTTGAGCCTCAAAATAACACAACAACAAACTACACATTTGTCTACTCAACTTACACGGACAAATACTAATGAAAAATAATATTGTTCAATTGTGCAGTTTTTCGGCATACTTTTTATACCAATACAAAGCTACATTTGCTGAAAAAATCTTATAGCGGCTGTAGCCGCAAACCGACATTACAAAATATACCTGTAGAAACAGCAATAACACTAATAACACTAAGATCTTTCTTATTACTAGAGAAGACTTTAATTCTACTGATGCATGATGTATTTCATGGTCATTTATAAAGCAATTCTACATCTACATCTACATCTACATTTATTGATGATTGACTGATCTACTGTTGTTAAATATATCCCATGGTAGCCTGATTACATGCTCTTTGGCGAAGAGAGAAGAAAAAGAGTAACAAGAAAAGCTTCACACTTCGTGCCTTCTAAATCTTTCCGCTCCTTTTCACCTTTCAAACACCCCCTGCTCTCCCCTGCCCTCTCCTGCCCTCACCTCCCCTGCCTGTCCATCGGAAGAGAGCTAATATCCGATAGAAGATATTCATATTAAAATTGAAGTGCACGTATCACATATTTAAATTGCTGTATATATGTTCACTGCCACACTTGTACACGCTTGCCATCTCTTTCTAACACTAACACTTTACCGTCTGGAGTAACAACTACATTAGCGGGTTTATCCATTTGACCAAGACTTGAACCATGGCTACCAAAAGACTCTAAAAGCTGGCCCTCTTGGGTCCAAATTTGAACACGATGTTTCCTACCATCACAGACGAGTAACTTGTCCCCTCCAAAAACGGTAAGTCCTCTTAAAAAATCAATCTGACCGCCTTCCTTTCCTTTGTCGACAATTTCGTACAAGAAAGTACCACTGGCATCATAAACATCAACAAAGTACTTCTCGAAATATGTTACAAAGTACTTGCCACTGCCATAAGCAATGTACCATGGTGTTTTGTCTGCAGTTGGAATTTCTTGAACGACATGTCCAGATTCTTTACTCAGTAACTTTATGCCTGACTTGGTTTTATCATCAAGGTGCATACAGCACACTGCGATGCGATCATCGGTAACACACAATTCACGCAGTGTCACTTGTTCTTGTCTGTAGATAGTTCTAATGTAAGCACCGTCGTCCATGTCAAACTCTTGAATCCTACCACACTTAAAACCTGGATTATCTGAGACAAGGACATGGTTTCCACACATGACTACTCCCCATGGATGATCTAGTAGTTGACCATCTCCCGTTCCTTGTCCACCAAACTGTCGTACATAGTTCCCATCAGCATTAAATGTAACAAGGCGATGATTCAAATGATCAGTAATGATTACTTCTCCATTAACACTTACTGCCAGTGAAGAGGGAACATTAAACTTTTTTTCTCCATCTCCCATTTCTCCAAAGATTTTTACTGGTTTTAAGTCGAGTGTATCTGGAAAATAATATGTGGAGAAATATTCACAAAAAAGGAAAGAAAATGCTAAATCTCCATCTTTTAAAGTTTTCTAATTTGCATAACGTAACACAAGAATAACGCGACAAATTACCGTGCGCAAAAACTTTCTGATGCCCCGCGGAATTTCATGACACCCCTTTTGAAAGATACCTAAGGGTATAGCTGTATCACGTTTAGTGCCTGTATGCAATTTGTTACGATTGGTTGGTCTTTTTGGCCATAACAGAACAGAATATAAGGCGGGAAAAGGAGAGCAGTCTACATGGGCCGGGGTTAGAATTCCAGTCATAGATCAGACACAAAGACTTTTTCACCAAAAATCTCTAATTAGTAGTACATTTCTAAATTCAAGGAATGCATCCAGACACACCCCTGGGATGATCTGGATAAATTCTTTGAATTGATAATGACCGGGGAAATGAAAGCGATATCGAGCCCTATGGATAACAAAGAAAACCGTGTTTGATATGAAATAAAATCTTATACAAACCATTGGTATTAACCTAGGGTTGAAAGCTACGCCGCTCTCGACCTACTGGGCCCTATACTTGTGCTTTTTAATGCACTCTATTCATTTATTCTCCCAACCAAAACTCAGTCTTCTATGCAATTTACATTATTACAGTGGTTTAGGGAGGGTGTGTCTGGGTGTTGTGAGTTAGTGTTGGTTAATAAAACATTGACCCTATCTATGGGGAAAATTTAATAAGGACTTGAGGAGTAAAACAAGCCTGACAGCATTTAAGAAAGCTGTACGTAATCTTAATGTTCTGAACATTTTAGATAACAGTTGCAATTGTAACGCATGCCTTAGATAAGGTTATATAAGACATAAGAAATGCAAACTGATTTTACATACATTGATAGATCGATTTCCGGCGAGTGCTTTCCCAGCTCTCGAGTGTTCTCCCAACATCACGCGTGTTTATATAGATCAGGCTATATAAACACGGAAAACCGTTTTATATTTCTTATATAAAATAATCCAGCAATAATCGAGGCAATATTTAGATGAAAAGCGGCTTTTTACTTGCTGATCAAAATAGCGAATTCGCTAAAATACAAGAAAACCGATACATATATCAGGATTGGATTATTCTTAGAAGCATTCACTCAAGGAAAAGGATGATCTTTTATTGAAAAGTCATAAGAGTGGTTGAAAACTATCAAATTGTTTTCTCTTTTTGAAGAAGAAAAGCACTCGAGAGAGCAACTATCATAGCCAAGTCGGAAGAAACCTTAGCGCCTTAGCGAAGTCATTTCTTTTGCAGAAAACTAATTGCTGTTTATGAGGCCTTAGGATACCTGGTTGGCTAAATAAGACTAATTTTTCTGAAATAAGATGGTTAGTGTTCAATGTTTGTTGCTTACAAGTGTTTTGATATACTTTTTGTCGAGCTTGAGGTTGTTGTAAAGCCTTTGTCAATAAAAAAACAACTTTCGCGATGAAAGAGCTACCCTGCGTACCAGAGGCCCGAGAGGGATTGGGGAGGAGAAAGAAACCGAAAGAAAATATAAAAGACTCATACAAAAATATTTTTCCTTGTTTACCTGCACATTATCTCAGTTGTATTCAGTTATGTAAATGCGATAAGTAAAAAATAAAGTAATTTAAATTTGAAAATGTTTTATCTGGTCTTTTGCTGCTTATTTTTCTTTGAGCTCAAGTGTTTTTGCATGCTATGTTTGTTGAATTTTTTTTAGAAATTTTTCTTCCTATCAACAAGCTTGCTTGTTTGCTTTATTGTTTGTTTGTTTGTTTGTTTGTTTTCCTATTTCTATTTGTTTGTATTAAGTAATTGGGACATGTCAAGCATATTTTGGTCTGCTAGATTTCAGTTTGGTAGGGATTGATTCCGGCAGTAGTATTTGTGTACTCGCGACTAGAAATTTTTGGCTGCTCACACTTTCCCATTCTAGTTTGTTTAATTTGATTTCTGCTAGGTTTTTTGATTCCCTTGCAGAAAGTATTTTTTATGCTTTGAAAATGAAATGCTTTAGCCGAAATAAGTGTGATGTTCAAAGAGACCAAAGCAAATGAGCCTTGTTTGACGTATTTGACTGATTGATGGCGTAGCGTGTTTAGATAGCCTCATCTAGAACGCTTCTGGGCCAATCAGAGTGTGCGTACCATTCAAACTATTTTATAATAACAAATATATCGAAATATTTATATTCATATATTTTTAATATCCAGTTTTATATTTCTATAGCTTATTAACCTATTATACATTTTACCCAAAATTGTATTAAACATAATTTTGACGAGATCCCAAGCCATATCATCTTTTTGTATCTTAGATAAGGTACTATATTCAAAATAAACAGTACAAAAAAGCGCTTCCTCAGCCGTTTTTAAACTATGTTATAGTTATAGTGAGGGGTTTGAAATATGCAAATGTGTCACTCACGCACTCGAACATTGTTAAACTATGTTACTGCGCATGCTCCACGTGATTGAAGTCAGGCCGAATGTAACGTGGGTTCTGGGTACGCCGCAACTATCGTGCTCCAGCTATTTTTTTGGTACGAGACTCCTGTGTTATTCAAATCTCGATGCATCAGGATTGTATGCGACACTTGCTTTGGAATTGAACTGTTTAATGGATGGACTAAATCAATGATCTGCGACCCCGTTCTCACAAAGCGTTCATACGAGTACTCGTTGCCCAACTATTTAAGCCATTTCCAAAAGCCAGTACCTTTTTACATGCAATTGTTTTAGTTTACAAACTGACCGATGTTTGTTGGAAAATACCTACCTTCATCCCTTTAAATCTCAATCTCTAAAAGCCAGTACCTTTTTACATATAGTGTACAAAACCGATGTTTGTTACAAACGACTCTACGAGTATTCGAGTGCTTTGTGAAAAGTGGGCCAGATTATTGTCTTGGCCAATTTCAAGAGAACAACAAGTGGTGAATCAAGAGAAATGTTTAACCAGCATTTACCTCTGAAGTAACGACAAGTCTTTCTATAGTCATCTTCACTCATCTCAATACTAAAGTCGATCTTTTTACCCTCTAGCTCGGCCAATTTCTTCAAGTCTTCCGTCACCAGTACTTTCTCTAAGTCATCTCGAAGTTGACCTGACTTGTACCTTAAATAAATGAATTCACATAGTAATTTACTGATCACGAGGCTCGACCCCTTGTTTGTTTCGCGCAGTAAAACATTGGGAGGAGGGGGGATTCGAGCTATTAGACGGCTTTTTCTGAGGGCTACTGTTTAACTAGATTAACAACCTCAATTTTTTTTAAATCGGTATAAACCTGTTTCAAACATAGTTCATGTTGGTCTGAGATGGCATATAAATTGCTTTTGTGTTTCTTGACTAAAGTACGTACAAACATGATACTAACTCAGGACTCGCGCGGATCGAGCTCATAGCTTATATTCCAGTATTACAACAGTCTACATATCAAAATTTATTTTGCAGATAGTTATGAATCATAGTTCGGCTTCAAATAACGTATTCAGACCTCCGACCGTCAACGTTTTTTAGTACATGTATATACCAAGTAGTATATTGCTCGAGACAATCCAGAACCAGCCTTATCATACTACACTGGTCCAGAACCCCCGCCCACCATAAAACCAGTTTCTCCTAGTTAATGACTCCAGAGAGAGAGAATCCAGAGCTAAGTCTTTTCCGCTTAAAACTGGTCGAGACAATCCAGAACCAGTCTTATCATACTAGGGACCTTACGATTTGAAGACGGCGACGGCAACGTTAAGGATTTTTACTTCCGGTAGCTCACTGACCATGCGCGAACTTCTCAGGCGGCGTTTTAGCTCGACGCGCAGACGTCAACCACAGGGAGCCCAAGCTATACTTCTGAGTGATATCTAAAGAGGAGAAAATGATTTAAAATAAAGTTGAAACATCTCAAATGTTGTTGTGTATTATTTATTTGATCTAAAAAAACGATTTTTAAAAATCCCCCTCCATGGCAATAATATATTATTACTATGGAGGGAGATTTTTTAAAAATCGTTTTTTAGATCAAATAAATAATACACAACAACATTTGAGATGTTTCCATTTTATTTTAAATCATTTTCTCCTCTTTAGATATCACTCAGAAGTATAGCTTGGGCTCCCTGTGCCGTCAACTTGCCCTGCTGGTAGACGTGTGTGAGAATACGCGAGCATGGCGAAGGAAACTACATCTACAAAGGATGAAAGGTAAGATTTTTAGTTCTTTCGACAATTTTTTACAATGGCCAAATCGTATCAAGGTTTCTGTATAGTTAAACTGATAAGTGTCGTGAAAATGATTTAAAACTGAGAAAGTCAAAAATAGTAAAAAAACCGACTTGTCAAGGAGCGAATTCATGTAGAAAATGTAGAACTGTCAATTTGTGCATTGACTGCCTTGGGTTATGAGTAAAACTCTGATTATAATTTTAGCCTTTTTTTGTTCTTTACTGTCTTTACTGTCTTTACTGGTCGAGCTAAGTCAAAGAATACAAATTATTTCATAGCTATAGTCAAGTTTATAATTTATGAAGACCTTCAGACCACAGGTAGCCCAAGCTCACTATTAGTGGCTATTTATAAGAGAATGTATGGCACTCAATATCACTCAAAATTTCTGTCTTAATTTTAATAAAATTCCACGAGACTTCTAGAGTATGTTGTTCATGCTTTCTTCTAACCTCTGAATGAGTTTCAGTGAAATTCGTCGATTTTAACTGCTCGCCCTAAGCCACTCAAAAATGGAGAGAAGGTAGGAAGCGATGGCCGACTCGAAGCCATCATACTGCTCAACTCCAGTCCAAATATCTTCACGAAAAATCGCTCTAGTTCAAAAATTCCTTCGCACAGGGTTGAAACGATAAATAAGCCACGTCCTCATGCCAGCCAAATCGAAGCAAACGCCTTTCCAAACGAGCCACGGGACTTGAACTTCCAAAAAATGCTCGCTTACGAGGAGAAGAAAATGCGTGACCGACAAAAGTTGTCACAACCAAACCGTTAAAAATTAGAGAGAGCCTGGGATCGAGCTACAATTTCTACTTTGACGGACATATTTTAACAGTTCTAAAACCTTCGCTGCGGTGTTTTGAGATATTTTACAACCGTATTTGACTTCAAGAATCTTGTAATGTAGCTATATCTTCTTGGATTAGGAATAATATTTATCAAATTTGCCTAGCAAAGTAGTAGTTGTTGCTCGATCCCAGGCTCTCTCTATTTTTTAACGGTTTGGTTGTGACAACTTTTGTCGGTCACGCATTTTCTTCTCCTCGTAAGCGAGCATTTTTTGGAAGTTCAAGTCCCGTGGCTCGTTTGGAAAGGCGTTTGCTTCGATTTGGCTGGCATGAGGACGTGGCTTATTTATCGTTTCAACCCTGTGCGAAGGAATTTTTGAACTAGAGCGATTTTTCGTGAAGATATTTGGACTGGAGTTGAGCAGTATGATGGCTTCGAGTCGGCCATCGCTTCCTACCTTCTCTCCATTTTTGAGTGGCTTAGGGCGAGCAGTTAAAATCGACGAATTTCACTGAAACTCATTCAGAGGTTAGAAGAAAGCATGAACAACATACTCTAGAAGTCTCGTGGAATTTTATTAAAATTAAGACAGAAATTTTGAGTGATATTGAGTGCCATACATTCTCTTATAAATAGCCACTAATAGTGAGCTTGGGCTACCTGTGCTTCAGACAATCTTCCACGTGTTTATGCTCGCCAAGAAATAGAAAATACACCCATGGCCCAGAATAAAAAAGATAATTGATTTCTAGTAAAAAATATTCCTCTAAAATTGATTCTCTTGGAAAATTGGATTGCATTCTTAAGGAATAATGAATGTTTATGTTTATTTAATACACCTGGGCAAATCTCAGTTTGCCTCACTTCGGTCTAATTTAGGCTGATTGTATTGGTACAGGTTTATTGAAATGACTCTATAAAGGATAAACATAATTCTAACTAAATACAAAAAAGCATTAATTGACCAATAGAAAACAAGTGATCTAGTTGCTGTAGTAATTTGTATTATTTTTACTAATCACTTACATTGTGTATTGGAATGCATTTCAATGCATTTTTTGTGGATACTTTTGCTAGATCTTTAATAGGCCCTTCGCAGCACGTGCGAATGAGCACATTTTGGAAGGCAAAACAATGGTTTCCAGCAATAGGACATTGAAATTCTTTTGTGTTTGCCCTCCAAATTGAGCTGCATTCCAACATGCTGCAAAGGGCCTATTTGATATCTCATTTTCCCCTTTGACTTTTTAGCCATTTAGCCAACAAGTGAAATGGACCGACAGAAGAGCATGAAGTAATAATGTTGAGAGAATTGATGGTTTTAGATCCGGCCATGGCAACACAGGAAAGGATCAGTTGATAGTGGAGAAGATTGGGAATATCAAAAAAGCTAAAGAAATAAGAAAAAGGTCACTTGAAACCTTCTGATCAAAGAAGGTTCAAGCAGAAAAGATAAAGATGGAAATCAAAGTGGAGGAAGTAAAAAAAGATAGCCTGTGGTCCCCCCTCCCCTCCCCTCCCCTCCCCTCCCCTCCCCTCCCCTTCCCTTCCCTTCCCCAAGAGCCTGTTCACAGGCTAGAAAAAAGAAAAAGGGCCAGTGGATCTGATACAATGGCATATTTGAAACAGCGAGCAGAAATAGAGGCAGAATTGAAATTAATTCTTGCTAAACGTTCTTGCTTAAGTTGAAATCCACCGACTGTTCATCAAGAAGAAACATTGAATTTGTTGCCATTTAAGGTACGTTAATACGAGCAGCAAAATCGTGCAACTTGTCGGGCAACATTGTTGCGTTGCAAGTTGTAGAGCGATGTTGCTGGTATTACCACCCCGCGCACAACTTGTCATGCAACAAAAATCGATGTTGCAGGTTGTGAAAATTTGTTGCACAAAGTCGAAAATCCTGATTGTAAGGTTAGAAAAAATTTATCGCAGTATAATACACAATAATCAGGATGTTTTGCGGCCGATCCGATTTTCGAATCAGGAATCTAAAATCGTTTGAAATCATTTCAGATTCCTGTTTCAGAAAACAGAAAATAGGTTATTTTAGTCTTTCAAACATGATTTGAAACTTCAAAAGCGCAATTCCAAATATCACATTTTCGGATTTCTGTTTTTTGAATTAGAAATCAGGAATCGTATTATCTTACCTATATTACAAAAAATACCCGTAGAGGGGTAGGCCGCTTCATTTCTTACTTCCGGTCAAGAATGACCTCGCCCGAAAAAATTTCAAATTTTAGTTTCGAAGTTAAAGATCGCATATTTTTCCTTTTTCAAAGACCTCGAGGGAGTCAATATACTAGCTGAAGGGCTGTGAAATGTTTTTTGTGCCAGAGGCTTGACGAGTCAAATGCACTCACAAACGGTTAAAAATGCAAAATTTTATCAAACGTACTGCTGAAATAGCTAATTGTATTCTTATCACCACGAGAATCAAGGACGTCCTCAGTAACATTTATATTTATTTTTATGGTGCAGAATATTATTTGCTCTGTCGAATTATGATTGATCATTCCAGTTTCAGAAATCGAAATTTTGCATGCGAAAACACTTACAGTTATGCAAGAGATACAAACAAATTGCGATTTTTGAAAATTCGTATCTCCTTGATTTTTCAACTGATATCCTTCAAACTTCACAGTTTTACTGATTTTAATATGCTCTTTCCAGCTATGGTAATTGTTTTAAGTTTGGGAACTTTTGGAATTACATGAAAAAGCCGTTAGTATGAAATGATTGTAGCTATAGCAATTCACAAAATACGTCATTTACACGTATAAGATTACGGAATACGTCTTGGTAAATGTCATATTCGGATTTAGCATGAAAAATTAGTTTAGAATAATATGTTCCAGGCTCTACATCAAGATGTCTTTCGCACTTTTTGTGATCGGCTTTTTCAGTTTTGCGCCTAATCTAGATAGGGTATGGTTTTTGGCCCTGCTGTCTTAAACAGGGTATGTATTTTACCCAAAAATGTCTTAAACAGGATCTATAATTCTGAAAAGAGATCGCAAGCCACATCACGTTTTTTGTGTAAAATACTCCAAAAAGCGCCTCACCGTAGATATCGTAATGGACGGCTCTGTTATCTCTCTTGCAGCCGTTTTTACCTCATAAGGCACTGAACTAATTCACCTCATATGGCATTGAACTAATTCACCTCATATGGCACTGAACTAATTCACCTCGTAAGGCACTGAACTAATTCACCTCATATGGCACTGAACTAATTCACCTCATATGGCACTGAACTAATTTACCTCATAAGGCACTGAACTAATTCACCTCATATGGCATTGAACTAATTCACCTCATATGGCACTGAACTAATTCACCTCGTAAGGCACTGAACTAATTCACCTCATATGGCACTGAACTAATTCACCTCGTAAGGCACTGAACTAATTCACCTCATGGCACTGAACGTATTCACAATTACCTGCTCCACAACTCCATAAAGGCGTTCAGGTTCGCTGCCTGTAGTACCAGCACTAAAGATCCTCTAATCATCCTTATTAACTTGTTACCCACTGGTAGAGCCACTCTATTGATCATCTCTATTAAAGTGCTTGGATCATCGCTGTATCTATGTAGAATACATGCACATCCAACACCCCAAACACCTACACCCACAAGTCTCAAGCCGGTTCGCAAATTAAATTCTACAAGAGATTAATTTTGGTGTGTTAGTTTTAAAGGTCTCTACACAGGTAACCCAGGCTTGACGAGTGTCAATTTACAAGAGAATGTATGGGGATTTTTGAATCTTCAATAAATGACTCAATTAGTTAGGCAGGGAAAAAGTAGCTAAACCCAGACGAAATCGACTGAAACGTCGTCAGGGGACTAAAGAGGAATAAAGCAAGACACTGATAAGTTATTGTTGAATTTTATTACAGTTTGAGTCATTTATTGAAGGTTCAAAAATGCCCATACATTCTCTTGTAAATTGACACTCGTCAAGCCTGGGCTACCTGTCGTCTCTACGGCCTCCAATATGTACACGGCCAATAACAAAAGTACTTTTGAGGTTTTGAGAAAAAGACACGAAAAGTGTACTCTGGGCAAGTCCCTTCTAAGACCCCAAACCAGTGTCGAGGTAATAGGATAACCGGCCTAGACGTGACCTCTAACATAACTAATTATTTACATCATTTAGCAAAGCTAATTCACTGAGGTCCTATTAGGGGTTTTGGGATATTTAAGGAAACACTTATAGGGATACGGGATACTGAGGAGAAAAGCTATGGGGATACAGGATCTTGGAACACAATTTTATGGATACGCAATATTTGAGTTTCTTCACAAAATCTAATTCATAACGTCAGAAACTCCAATTGGCTGAACCGTTCTAAGCTACTTTACCATATTTTTTTTTCCGAAAGGCTCGCGCTTCGCACCCGCAACCCTGGCTATTCTCAACTTACCAAATCGCTGGCGGTTTTCCATTGTCTGTACTCTTATTGACAGTGAATTTGATAATGATCTCAAGTATGTTTTAACATACTTAAAAGGCGTGGTTCAAGCCTAAATATGAAGAAAAATTTTAAAAATCATATTGTCTCTTTATTTTCACCAAACTTCACCAAATTTTGTCCTTTATTAGAGTGTGGCATCTTCTGTTCCCTTAAGTTATCAAAACACCCAATAGCTTATCACGTGACTAACCATGTGACAATGACTTAGAGATTAATTAAAAATGCGGTCGCCAATTTAAAAGAAATAAAGTAACAAATAGTTGCGAAGATTCTCGTTGCTAGTCAGCTACATAACTGCGTTTGGAAAACTTGTCTCCCATTTTTTTAACAAAGAAATTTAAGAAAACAGTTCACGTGACCATTTCGACAAAATACGTTTTCCAAATTTTCATCATAGCTAAACTATGGGACAGGTTTTCCAAACGCTGTCTTTTTACAATGGTTGTTCTTAACATTAACATTTAAGACTTTGGCTAGCAGCATGTGAATTTTGATAAAATTCAACCCAATTTCATGTCTTAGTGGCGCACGCTGACGGAGATCCAAAGCACTTTCTGACGTGCAACTTCGTTGAGAAGTAGTCTGATATATGAACAACATTTGGACAGTACAAGAGTTGTCGTGCTGTCTTGTTTTTAAAATTATTTAATCGAAACTGACAAGAAATTGTTAATTTGGGGGTTAAAAAATTGCGCCTCGAATATTTCAAAATCTGTTTATACGAATTTCTCCAAAATTCATATGCTGCTAGCCAAAGTCCTAAATATTTACGTCTTGTGTGTCGTTTTAAAAGTTTAGGTCAAAAGAAAGAACTATAGCCGTTTCAATTTGACCGGTTATGCACTAAAGAGATTGTAGGGGACAAAAATATTAAGAAATGATGGCATTTATCGAAAAACGTTGATTATGACATAACAGAAGTAGTAGAAACTCTAAAGAATTTCTTCAAAACCATTCTTATGAACTGTTATCGGAGTTTATAGGTACTATACTCGTTTTTTGGCGAATTTTTCCAGTGTATCTAAGACTTGCTTTAATAATTTTGTCCCCTGACCTCGCGCGCGCGCGCTGAATAGTAATGAATTCTGGGAAACTCTGGGAAGGTGGTTTTTGAAGCCAAATAGTTCGATAAATTCCATTTTGTTCAATTGCTCTCAATCCCTCACGACAATTCTCGACCACAGGAAGCCTCGTGGTCAACCTCGTGTTCATGACAGTATACCCAAAGGCTTCTGGGTAATTTGCCGATTTGCGACGTTGATAGATAGATTGATAGACCAAAAAGGTAAACCTAGACTCGAGCTACCACAGGTAGCCCGAGTAATAACTACTTATTAAACAAGCGCGAGGTCTGTACAGAGAAATATCAGACCGAGGTCTTGGCCGTACGGACCGAGCCGTTCAATCAAGACCGAGGTCTGATATTTCTTTGTACAGACCGAGCAAGCGAGTTTAATGAGTTGTATATTATATGGTATATTTTTTTCAATTTTTATCTCCTTTTTTTAGCATTTCGATATTTTACTTCCGGTTTGTAGGAGCGCGCGCGTCTACGATTCGCGCCTTTTTGCACGTTTGCAAACAATCAAGAATGGCACAAATCAAGCGAACATGTCAAATTCAAAGACGGTAATTTTGGAAATAATTCACAAACAAAGATTTCTGTCAGCATTACCTTTTCAAAGAAAGAAGAAGAATCTTTTTTGATAACTCTTGGAGCTGATTTGAAATTATAAAGTGGACCTTTAGAGGCATTCAACACCGCATTTTTACTTTGACACGATAAGCTTACCGACAGGACTGGTTTGTCAACTTGTGATGGACTCATGGTGCGTTTTCCAAACATTAACGACACTAAACTGGACCAAAAATTTGTGTTTTCTCGTAAAGATTTCAGTGAAGTTGCTGATCTGCTTTAATATTTGCTTTGACTGAAATTTCCAACAAAATGCTTGTCACTTCCATAACCCAAGAGGCGAATAAAAGCCATTATACTAAACATGATGTAACGACAAAAAGGTAGTCCTTTAACAACTTTAGCTATAAGAGCATCACTGGAAACTGAGAATTATGTCAATTTGAAAAATTTATATATATATAAGCTTAAACGTTAAGATATATTTTATTTTTTTTGTTATTTAGCAAAAATATCACTTTCAGTCTATTTGATGCTAGTACTATTTAATGGAGTAATGATTACTGGACATATATAAACCTAGCTAGCAAATATGAGGTTGCAGGAGAGGGGGGTCATCACTGAAATAATGAATAAATGAGGGAGGGTCACTTGCTATTTACATACCCTGCTTGAAGAGGGGGAGGGAGGGGGTTAAAGAAAATTTGATCTGCCGAACATATCTTTCCCTTCCCATTTACATAAATAATGACCGGTCCTTTACTAAAGAATCGAGATTATCTACTATCCATGTTTTGGTGAGGTCAGCAACAGTTAAATGCCAGGACAATTTAGACAGAACATAGCGACTGTATAGCAGGAGTTTATTTTTAGGATGTAGAGGCTTCATATCAATGTCAGACATCAGGTCACGCACGAGGGAGATCAGTTCAGTCATATGTTGTTGATTAGACAAATCAAAATCAAAGAATCTCCCTAAAAATCGAAAAGATTCTCCTAGTTTTACACAGGGTATGACAACACCATTTATTACTCGTGCCCAGGCCGTAGGCCGGTATGCTGTATTTCATGATCATTTATAAAGCAATTCACTGATCTACTGTTGTTAAAAATATCCCATGGTAGCCTGGTTACATTCTCTTTGGCGAAAAGAGGAGAAAAAGAGTAACAAGAAAAGCTTCACACTTCGTGCCTTCTACGTAAATCTTCCCGCTCCTTTTAACCTCTCAAACACCCTCTCCACTCCCCTCAGCTCCCCTCCCCTCCCTTCCCTTCCCCTCTCCTTCCCTCACCTCCCCTGCCTATCCATCGGAAGAGAGCTAATATCCGATAAAAGATAAGAAAACTATCTGCATATTAAAATTGAAGTGCACGTATTACAGATATAAATTGCTGTACATGTGTTCACTGCCACACTTGTACACGCTTGCCATTTCGTTCTAACACTAACACTTTACCGTCTGGAGTAACAACTACATTAGTGGGCCTATCCATTTGACCTAGACCTGAACTATGGCTATCAAAAGACCCTAAGAACTGGCCCTCTTGGGTCCAAATTTGAACACGATGTTTCCTACCATCACAGACGAGTAACTTGTCCCCTCCAAAAACGGCAAGTCCTCTTAAAAAATCAATCTTACCGTCTTCTTTTACTTTGTCGCGAATTTCGTACAGGAAAGTACCACTGACATCATAAACATCAACAAAGTACCTTTCGTTATATGTTAAAAAGTACTTGCCATTGCCATAAGCAATGTACCATGGTGTTTTGTCTGCAGTTGGAATTTCTTGAACGATATGTCCAGATTCTTTACTCAGTAACTTTATGCCTGACTTGGTTTTATCATCAAGGTGCATACAGCACACTGCGATGTGATCATCGGTAACACACATTTCACGTAGTGTCACTCGTTCTTGTTTGTAGATAGTTTTAATGTCAGCACCGTCCATGCCAAACTCTTGAATTCTACCACACTTAAAATCTGGATTATCTGAGACAAGAACATGGTCTCCATACGTGACAACTCCCCACGGACAGTCTAGTTGACCATCTCCTTTTCCATATCTACCAAACTGTCGTACATAGTTCCCGTCAGCATTAAATGTAACAATGCGACGATTCAAATGATCAGTAATGATTACTTCTCCATTATCACTTACTGCTAGTGAACAGGGAACACTCAACTTTACATTTAAGTCGATCTTGCCATGGAGTGTCTTTGGAGAATCCTGGACAGCTTGTCCTCCAATACTCACCAGAACTTGGTGCGGCGAATACGATAAATTTTCCACGTTTACTTTCATGATCAGACAGTTCGTTTTCAACCTCACAACCATCATCATCTTTGATTTGTACATCATGAACCAGGATGTGTAGCAAACTTAGCCCTTTGAATCTCGTTACGATTTTACATTTCCTAAGTGAGCCGCTACTATTATAGTCTAGAGACTACTATTATTAATGAGACTATTAGAGACTCCTACTATTCTTCATTCTTAGTTCAACTATATGGTTTCAGTTTCAGTTTCAGTTTCAGTTTCAGTTTCAGTTTCGGTTTCAGTTTCAGTTTCAGTTTCACTTTATTTGCACTTTTCAGGATAATATATATTTTTTACATATAGAAGACATAGATTTAATGTTGGTTGGTATTTGCTGCCATATCCTTGAGGCTGTACATTGGAAACGTCTTAGATCATAGTTCGTTCTTTTTATGGAGCAGAGAAATGGGTTGGTCGTGCTCTCTTCAATCCTTCCAAAGTCATGCGAGAATTCCGTAGCAGGAGTGTACTGGATGGTTGTATTTCCCTTAAAAGATTGTGATGTCAAAATAGATGGAGGATTTTGCAGTAATTTTTGACATTTTTGAGGAAACTGACTTTCAAGAATAGAATGAGGGACATTTTGATCTTGTAAAGCTTTCCATCGAGCAGTTGAATGGCAGCAGTAATATTTTTTTGTTCTTCGTCATTTGCTTTTGATCGAGGATGAATTTCCAATAATTCTCGACATCTTTGATGAAACTGTCTTTCAAGAATAAAATGAGGAATATTTTGATCTTGTAAAGTTTTGCCCTGGTCGTTCAGTGCATCAAGCAGTTGAATGGCAGCAGTAATCTCTCTTTGCTCTTCATCATTTGCTTTTGTGTACAAAAGAAGCTTTTTGGCCAAGGTGTCATTCATGGTGTCTTGATCAGATTTTGTAGGATCTTCATTTCATCTTGTATTTGATGGTCCACATTTTTCTTTGCTGTGTTGATTTCGTCCTCCATGCGTTATATATTTTGCTTGAATAGTTCTAGTTCTTGTAGGAATCTCTGTTTCTGAATTAATTCTTTGATTTCTTCAGCTTTTACTTCAATAGTGATTTTATCATGAAAATTATGCGGATGTTGCAGTGCATCATGAACACATGCGTTTGTTACAAGTATTGCAAAAGTATTCGAGCTTGCATTTTTCGTGGAATTTTTCAGGACATCGTTGATGACTGGTAATGTAAGGGGTGATATGTTCTTGCTTCAAGTCACCAACAAATTCACTTGATGGTCTCGGAATTGTCTCATTTTAGTGTGGACGTTCTTGCAGTCAGTGCAAGCCATGCCTTCGCACTCAGGACAGAAGGCAACTAAAGTAACGTGTTTCTCGCAGGAAACACAGTTCGGTAGGTTTAGCTTGTCTTGTTCACTTGCTTCGTTTTTCATTGCAATGAGCAGTTTTTGTAAGGTCTCGAGATGGAACAAAGATTTGAGCTTTGGTATGTCGTCATCTTCTAATTCCAGTGGTGTCATACAAGTAGGACAAGTAAATCGCTGCCTTCGGCTCCTGCAAGATTCCTTCCATCCCTCGATACAATTAAAGCACAAGCTGTGAAGACACGGAAGCGTCTTGGGCTCGTTAAAGATGTCATGGCAAATTACACACGTAAGTTCTTTTCTAAACTTGAAACGAATTATTGAGTTCAGCCATCTTATTGTTTGGTCGGACGTCGCCTGAAACGACAATGCCAATTTCCCAGAACCAGCTCAACTGGGAAGCTCTTTGAAGATGGATATATTATTGATGCCTTGATGATAATTTTGGCGCAATAAAAAATGCATGTCGAAATTACTCGTTTCAGAATTCACGAATTAACTGATAAAAAGGATCATTTCATATAAAGCAGTTAGTTTTGTTTCGTTTTGCCGTGTTGTCGCCACAAATTAACTGAAAGTTCAAGTTGTCATTCCTGTAATGAAGATTGATGGTTTGATATCGTTTCAAGGATTTCTAATAAAAAGTCTCGCTATTGTCAGCAGGCCTTTGCCATTAGATATGAAAATATTAATAGTATTTCTCTAGCTAGTGGCGTAACTTAACTAATCTGTCTTGAATGATTACCTGTTTGTTTTCAGCCGTTAATCTGCTTTATATGTTTGCTGATTAAAGATGTCCTGGCAGATGACACGCATAAGTACTTTTACTGAGCTTAAAATGAAGTTATTGAGTTCAGGCATCTTATTGTTTGGTTAGACATCGCATAATTTCCGCGTACCTGATCGATCAGCAGGGAATCTCTTATCAAAGTCTATTACCATGGCAACCATGGTTTCACTCCGAGTTGATGAAGTTCTACAAAGTTCTACAATACAAGAAATCTGTGAAGTGTGACTCTAATAGAGATGGTCACTATGCACTAACACATCAACACTTATTTTGGTTGATATTGTGATTTGTACATAATTCAACTTAATCATGTAATAGTTATCAATGAAGGTTAACATGTTGATCTCAGTAGAAAGGGTTTGAATAACAAGAAAAAACACAATTTCCAGTCGTCTCACCTTCTGATTTTGATTAACTTTGAAAGACGTCATAAGTCCCGTGAAGAAGGAATGTTTTTATGACCATATAAAAAGCACAGCAGCAAATCAGCTAAAAATGTAAATAAAATATTTCTCTCTGTTGGTGTGCACTATGGTATTATCTTCCGGGGATGGAGGGAGAGTACTTGACAAAATTTTACGGATAGAGACTCCGTCTTGCATTGTAAGATTGCGCACGCACGACTTGAAAGATTTTGCTTCATATTGAACACCAGTACGTCTCACGTCGTTTACTAAACATTAACTAAGGCACTACATACAGTTTGCGGGTGAAATGCCTTGTTTTGCTTGAATAATCTATATGTAAATGAAAGAAAACTAGCATTTTTCTTTTCTTTCTTCTATTGTTAAAAACGAACACATAATGCCTTAATCGACAAACTTCTTTTAATATCAAAATAAGAGTTCTCTTGATATTTATTGTAAGATTACCCTGGTCCAGGGATTTTTATTCGCTTTCTTTAGTGAGCCCTATCAAACAAACAAACGCCGAAACAAGACGATAATCCCCTGAAACCCAGGGTATTTTAAGATCAGAAGATCTGGGAATTGTAATAACAACGCGCCTCCAATATCTTAAAACTGAGGAAAAACTCACCAGTTGGAAAAGTCGTGATAAGCCATCTATCTAGCTCATTGTGAAAAGGCATTCTCTGTTAGGATACGCGATATGTTTCTTCCTTCATCTAGTTTAGATTAAAATTTTGTATGATTTCTTTCCTTAAAACCTCACGTTGTTCACTTGTTATCCTTGTATCAGGATATTCATAAAATGTCTGCAGTCTAACAATGTCCAGGAGCTGCACGTGTGCAAGCTGTTCGTTCAATTTTCTAATAAAACTAAAAAACCTGTCTTCAAACAAGCTCTTTATATCCACAATTTCGAGCACATCTTCTTCTTCCAAACATGTGGTCATTGCTGTGCGGACCTTCTCAAGATGACTCAACACCTCTTGACCACACCCTAGATACCCTTTACAAACAAGAAAACGTTCTGGGTGCCACAGGTAGCCCACAACTGGCTTTACTAAGGTTACTTCCTGGAATACGCGATGTAAAACAAAAAGAAGGCCAACAGTAAAACGTGTTAAAGATGTGAAAACACGACATACCAATGTACCACCAGGACATAAGACCTTGAGTCCACTAATGCAACTTTCTAGGAAATCTTTCTTGGACAGTAGTTCTAGAGGTTGACTGACATTCTTCCTGGGGTAAGGGGGAATGGAGTTAAAATGTGGTACAATGAACAGTTCAACTAGCTGAGGTTTCTCCTTGTCTTCCATGCTCTCTATGACACTACAGTTATCTACTCTGATGTCTTGGGATTCAAGATAACTGGCAAAGCAATTACAAGGTGAATACAAGTTCATCACCATTGCTTTGGTACCTCGTTTATCATCTGTAAACCTTACAAGACGATCTAGAACTGCAGTAGAATAAGCACAGCAGTAAGAACAAACTTCATTGTCAGTTGTAAATGGAGGAGATGCTTGTTGTAATTGAACCAATGAATTTTCCTGCGAGGAATCCAAGATAGAAGCTCTCTCCATTGCAGTATTCAAAGTGGTAATGTAATATGATGAGCAGAAACGTGAATTCAAAACTTTCTTGATGCTTTTCCCAACTGTGATAGTGAAGTTTAGCTCAGCCATGTCGTGTGTTTGAAGCAGCCACGGTACGTGGTCTGGTAAAAGTGGAATCAGTTGAATTCCATCATTTGTCTGGGACAGCCCTAAAATAGGGGTAAAAACGAAACTATTGACTGAGTTTCAATTTCATCCCGAGACTTTACACTTATATCACATCCTACAAATTTAGAGACTCTAAGACCAAGAATTCAACAAAAATTATAGATTTAAAGACACTATACAGTTGCCTACTGGGTTGGGTTGTGGTTGACCTGGGTTGACCTGGGTTGTGGGGACCTGTATTTTGGTGACCTGAGTTATGGAGCCCTGCATTTCAGGAAACTGTGTTGTAAGGAATTGACTTGCAAACACCTGCATTATGAAGACCAGAGTAAAGGGGTCCTGTGTTATGAGGACCTGAGTTATGGGCACCTGAGTTATGGGGACCTGAGTTATGGGGACCTGAGTTGTGGGGACCTGGGTTGTGGGGACCTGAGTTGTGGGGACCTGAGTTATGGGCACCTGAGTTATGAGGACCTGAGTTATGGGCACCTGAGTTATGGGAACCTGAGTTATGGGCACCTGAGTTATGGGCACCTGAGTTATGGGGACCTGAGTTATGGGGACCTGGGTTGTGGGGACCTGAGTTACGAGGACCTGAGTTATGGGGACCTGAGTTATGGGGACCTGAGTTATGAGGACCTGAGTTATGGGCACCTGAGTTATGGTGGCCTGAGTTATGGGGACCTGAGTTATGAGGACCTGAGTTATGGGGATCTGAGTTATGGGGACATGAGTTATGGGGGCCTGAGTTATGGGGACCTGAGTTATGGGGGCCTGAGTTATGGGCAACTGAGTAATGGGGGCCTGAGTTATGTGCACCTGAGTTATGGTGGCCTGAGTTATGGGGACATGAGTTATGGGGGCCTGAGTTATGTGCACCTGAGTTATGGGGACATGAGTTATGGGGGCCTGAGTTATGGGGGCCTGAGTTATGGGGGCCTGAGTTATGGGCACCTGAGTTATGGGCAACTGAGTAATGGGGGCCTGAGTTATGGGGACCTGCATTGTGGGGTCCAGAGTTATTCTTTTTCTCCAATGTATAAATTCAAGAGGTTTTCAAGGACTTTGAACACAACTGGAAAAAATCCAAGGACTTTTTCAGGCACTCTTGGAAACATAAATGAAATTCCAGGAGTTTTCATGGATTTAAGGAGTAACACAAACCCTGATAGTATTAAAAGTTGTAATGCAATAGTTTTCAACAGTGACTAATTGCAGCAACTTTTTTTATAAATGGGCATCCATTAATTGATGTTGTTGAAACATGTTTCTTAACAGTTTTGTCAACCAGGAAACAATTTACAGATAATTTGTTTATCAAAATATATTTCCTCATTTAGCAAGCACTTATTGCTGGGTTTCATCCATTCCTTTGGGAATCAAAAGATAAAGAACCGGTAGCCATGTTGGATGAACAAACAACTGATGCTAATAAGAAATCTTTTGTTGAAGTTCATCAAAGATGGCTGCCGTGATGTCACATGCAACCCAAGAATAAAGGTTCAAATGTTTATAATAGCCTTTTACACACAACTACAAAGTGAAATACCTGTTAAACTTGTACAGCCTGATGGATTAAATGCAAACACTACATGTTCTTCTTTGATGGAATCCAGCCAGCTGTTGTCATGGTGATGTCTGTCATTATAAGTCCCAGTCTTTTTCCTGTTACTGTACTGTTCATTTGCATTGACGTCACTGGCTTGCAAGTGCTGTATACCATTTAAATAACACCCACTAATGATGCGGTCAGAGTCCTTTAAAGGTCTTACATTGAAGAGATTGCCATAGTGTAATGCCACTTGTTTCCTCATCTGAAATATGTATTGTTTCTCCTCTTTATCCATGTGATAAAAATGTTGGATATTTTCCATGATCTCATGTTTTTGCTTTTCAATAAAAAAGTGTTGACATTCCAAAAGTTTTTCAATGAACTGTGATGGAATTAGCTTCAAAGGAAATAGTGCTTTCTCAGGGGTTCTACTTTTGTAAGCACTGGCATGCACTATGTCTTGGTATTCCATGGGTAAAGTTCCACAATAATCTATACCCACTACATAGACTTCAGAGTTGCCACCTTTGCTAGTTCCTGAGAAACAAATGTAAATATGTGTGTTAAAGACCCATCTGCATATAATGATATTTTCTATGGCAAATGGATTTGCCCAAGTTAAAAAAAATTCACCTGACAACTTTCTTGTGCTATGTCTGGATGATTTTCATGCACCAGACAGCACATGACTAAAAAGTATTTAAATGTGGCCATCTTTACAGTGCAAAATGCTTTGGTTGAAGACCGCGGGGATCTTTACTGTACTGAAATTTTCTTTGACAAATTAATCATAATCATGAGCAAACTTCATAAGACAAATTTTCTTACACACTGTAAAAAGCAAATTAATAGGCCAGCTTTTCAACAAAATAAATAATGTAACTATTTCTTATATGAAATTTGGTTATATTTTCTTATAAGCATTACATAGGCAAAAATATTGCAATATAAAAAATATTTAAAACAGCTTCACTGTTCTTAGCGATTACCCAGGCTTCAGCCTTTAATCTTAAAGAACTAATAAAATAAATTATATACTTTCATCAAACTGTATGTCAGTGCAGCATGATATATATTTCTCACACACGTATTATGACAGTTGAAATGTGTGCACACACTGGAATTGTAATTGTTTGTTGTCGTTTGTAATCATTTGTTTATTCCCTGAAGATGGATCTATCAATCCAAAAGCTTGGAAATTATGTATTGAAAACAAATAACATAGACGAAGCATAACTGTGAAATATAATAAAAAATGTTTCTGCTGAGGTGGGAAGTACGCTTTTACTCAAAATGACAGTACACCTTTTGAACTTGCTGCCAGTCTTCATGCACATGGCATCTTAGATTTGAGGATTTCCTCCCAAACACCTTAGTTGAATCAGTTGTACCATGTAAAAAAGAAAACATATTGACAGCAACATTGCTATTTGATTCTCAAACCAAAAGTACAGAAGCCAGAAATCTTCTTGTTTTGCATACTGTAATGTTGCAAAGGGCCTGTATTTTTCAATGCTGATAAAAATTCATCTACATATGTAAACAGGTGGAGAATAGATTGCAGTATACCATGACTGACATCACACTCATTGTGATCAAGGCTCTAGGGTGATTTGAAAAGGTAAACTGTGAATACACAGAGATTTGTAATGTTGCAGGGTTCCCAGTCTTCTAGTATTCATAACCTGACAATATCCTGGCCTTGAATTTTTCTAACTTCCCTGACTTGTCAAGGACAGTGGGAACACTGATCAAAGTTGTATCATGTCACACCTTGACACCTTGTTGTGCAGAATGTCAGCCTGGATAGTGACTGACTTTGCATTCATTTAGGCCATTCATACAAATGAAAATAAGAGACATCTCATTGTAGACACAACGTAAGTAAGATGCAAGCTTTCTAATATAACAATAGAGTTGATGTTCCTGGGTGTAAATATGTTTTTGGCCTGACTGTGGTTCATTTTGGCCCAAGCTAGCAAGGGTTAAAATGAGCACTGAGAAGGTCCAAAAGCATATTTTCACCCAAGAATATCACTCTATTACTATTATAATAACTTTATAGGGCATTTACAAAACGAATAAACGACTACATATTCTAAAAAAACGACTTCACGTCGGTGTTTATTTCATAAATTTACTTGCCGAGTTCACAAATGATTCTTAAGTAGCTTGGACTAAAATAGTTTTTGTCGAAATATGTTTATACAATAAAGGTGAAATGGTAAAATAGTGCAAAAATGCAAATATAGTCATTTTGGTAGTTGGGCATAAATGCTTCAAGGGAACTTGTCTCATTTGAAAGACTTAAGCTTACATTGACTTCGGCGCCTGAGAACGGCGTTGCTTGATCCACTTTCAACTTCACTCGATGTTGTAAATGGCTACTAAGCAGATTTAATGCCAGTCAAGGCACTTGGTGTAAGGTCTGTTTTCTTTTTTGAGTGAACTTCGGCGTAAAAACGGCGTAAAATATTATTCAACTCAATTGGACATACAGTGTTTACGTCGTCTCTTCCAGGTTTGAACACCACTGAATTTTTTCAGTCCCCATAAAATTTGATTTTTAGTATTTTTCGGAACCGACTGCTCTTCAACCTTGTTTAAATCTTCTTTCCCGAGTTCTGATGACTGATTTTTTGTTCTTCTAACAATTCTTCTGCCATTTTTCCTTGATTTTGTAAGCACAACTTGAGACTATGCAAGGTTGAAAACGGCGCCAAGCTTGTTGGCATTTGAGTGGTTTCCCTCATTTCATTGGCTAAACAGATTATTTTCCCTGTTTCTTATTGGCTGACGGCAGTGGGCTAAAATCTATTTTAGCCCGCTGATTTTCCCATTTTAGCCCGCAAAATGCGCCACAATGCCCTATAAAGTTATAATAATATACAGTAAACCATAATCAAATTATTAAAATTTTTAGTCCTACTGTTAAAAGTGAACAAAATAAGAATTAACAGCTCAAAACACAGTTCCTCACTATGTTATGTCTTGGGCTAAAAGTGCTGTTTGTTTATACAGAGAGGTTTGTGTCTTATCTAAGTTGTCTAATTAAGATAAGACAAATCTTATTTTTCCTTCCTTAAAATTTGGCCGTATTTTGATCAATGCTCTAGCTAGAGCGACTTGAAATCTATAAAACGTAAGCTCTGATTATGCAGAGATTTGTGATTATTTCTTACCAGGTTTGATGAGATGTACCTCTTGAAAAAGACAGCACAAGAGATACAACATGCCAATCATGTGATACTCCAGTGCTGTGAACATCTTGAACACATAGTTACCACCCTGGCATAGAATTTCAATGGCTGAGAGTGTTTCACAAAATATCAGCTGACCAACTACTTGTTCCTGTTCACCAGGGTCATCGGCACAATTGATGCTTCCATCAGCTGTTACCTGATTAGATAAATACAATATATTAATATGTAATTAGGCTTAGTTTATACATGATATCTAATACTCTATGTTCACATTAACCACAGAAAACTGTGGATTGAAAGCAATAATTGCTCATTGAAGCAAGTCATTTCAATATAACTGCTACAGTCACTGATTGTTGGAACAATATCTATCTCTATGATTGCAATAGCTGTGATTGCTGACTGCTGTAGTTGTTTGCTAGTGAAGTTTCCATATGATGGTTGTATTCACTGAACACACTTGTCTACAATGTAACATGTAGCAATCATAGTGATTAATATACTGTATGGAAACCAAAGTTTACATTCCATCATTTGTACATGTATTAACACATGGCCAGTCATATCACATAACTGGTGGTTTGGAATAATTACAGGGTGTGCACTGGTAATTACTGTTGCTACTCATTTATTTAATAATTATTGCTACTAAATAAATTTGGTTAGGGGGGCATGCCAATAGACATCTTTGGGAATCAGAAGAATTATTGTCACTTCCCACTTTGGGGGAGCATGATTGAAGCCCTTTTGATGTGGAGCAGTGATTAGTTTTAGAGAGATAACAACTAGAACCAAGATAACTAATGCTAGCTCTCTTGCTAGAACATAATTTATAGCTTTTTGTGAGAGAGGAACATTCCCTCAAGGACTGACTCTATGAATGTCCAGTTATATAAATGGTGTTTATGTTTTAGCCGATGTTTTTCTAATGTTCTAGACAATAGATAGACCCAACAACTAAGGTTTAAACATCATTCAAATATGCTATGTCTAGATGCCCGGCAGCCAGTCACAACCTTCAAAAGACTAAAATGCCCGGCAGTCTGAATATTTTTACAAAAATCAATAAAACAACTAAGATTCAAAGCATCGAACCCTTCTATCTTATTGTTTAGAAATGTCAAGCACTTGTTGTGAGCTCAACAGATTTGAAACTGAGCAAATTCTTTGACCTGGGCACAGAGTATGAAACACTCATTTGAGGCACTTAGAAAAATTTGCACGGTTGACGATTGCCGGTCACAACATTCAAAACTTGTAGTAAATGCCTGGCAGTCAGATTTTTTTTACAAAAATTAATAAAAAAAAATTTAGATTCAAGACATTGATTCCCTCTATCTTTGTTGGAATCGATGCCTTGAATCTAATTTTTTTATTGATTTTTGTAAAAAAAATCTGACTGCCAGGCATTTACTACTTTGAATGTTGTGACTGGCAGTTCATGACAAGTGCTTGCCATTTCTAAACAAAGAAGAAGGGTTCAATGCTTTGAATCTTAGTTGTTTTATGGATTTTTGTAACAAATTTCAGACTGCCGGGCATTTAGTCTTTTGAAGGTTGTGACCGGCTGCCAGGCATCTAGACACAGCGATTCAAATAATCAACTCTAAGCATCCTGCTGCATGTGTCTGGCAAAATTTCTAACAAAACAACATTTTCAAGGCTTTTGTGGAAGCAAGAAAAAGCAACATAATAGCTACCATATAAACATTGATAATAGTTACCATATGAACAGATCCCATAAGTTGTTGACAATTTTCCTTCAGGGATTTAAGATTCTTCAAATTCATGAGATCTCCTGTTCCATCACAACCAAAGTCCCAGTGTTCCATTGTTTCCAGAATAAACGAATCATCATCAAGCATAGCATTAAGATCGTTGCCTTCATAATAAGGGTTAAGAGTTGTGCCAAGCCACTTCCAATGAACTTGGGGCACATTATTCTTCAAGTAATGGTTCAGACTTGCAATAAATGCACCAGGGGCCTCACACAAGTGAACTGAGTTAAGCTCTTTTTTCTCAATGGACTGTGTTGGTATTAGCTCATACGTTCTTATAATCTCATGGAATTTGGCCCACGCCTGAGTACACATTTCTGCACATGCTTGCTCTCTCAAACTCCTGACTACAAATCCTGCTTTATGCATTCGTCTAGTATGTTGATGCCACTGTTCAATGTCCATGTCATTCAAAAGACTTTTCGTTGAGTTTAAGTCTTCCTTCAAAACTAGAAACTCAGCAATCGTGAAAGGTTCTTCCTTGAAAAGATAGTCGCTGCCAGGCAGTGTCCATGTTTGTTGTTTATCTTTCAGTGTGAATTTCTTGTTAAACAGTTGAGTTATTTCATGGCGTATAGAAGAAGCTGTATCTTCAGCCAGAAATTCGTTACGAGGTTGAAAAACTTTTCTTCTTCTTTTTCGAGACATGATTTAGAGCGAACAAGAATCAAAACTCCAAACTCTTGTCAGCCATCTTGAATTTGCCAGGCCAGGCTGCTCAGTCCGAAATTATCAAAATCGATAATTACTGGGTTTCCTGTGTCAACACTAAATGTCAGCCAGAAAAGAAAAAAAATATGTTTTTCTGTTTAATCAATTAATTTTGTTTGTTTCCTGTTCTTGATTCTGGTAAACGTTTTATTGGTATTCTACTTTTAACAAATGACTGCTTGACTTTACCTAAGCCCGCGGAAGCGCGCGGTAAGATGATGTGTGAATATGCATGCGCGCGCCGACCAAGGCTCAATTTTAGCAACGGATTTCCCATACGAAAAGGTAAGTGCTTGCATACGCTATATTGAGAATTTTCAGTGGTAACAAAAAGTAACTGATCATATCATTCCAGAGTTTTGCACCGTTCGTTTGAAAATGAGCACGAAGGGGTCGCAAATCTGTCCGTGCATGACAGCGCGCGCAAAAACGTTTCTTGAGTAACAATGAAAGAGTCTCGCGTCAGACTGCGTATCAAACAAACAAATGCCATCACCAAGACAACGCTTCACTTTTTCACAAAAAGTTCTGAGAGAGGAGGTTGAACAAAAAGCTAGCCGTTAAAAATCACGAATTTTGAAACAAATTTAGAAAGTTGAGAATGTCACGAGTGCTACAAACTATGTAAGTACAATGGTTGTCACGTGACTTGAGTTCTATGTGAAAAAAACGCAAAAAGTGAAAATATGGTCACTTTTCAACTGCGCTGTAGAAATGTTCTTCACGAAGCGTTTTTTCACACAAGACTATAAGGTTTTTCTAAGCTATCTTTACGTAAAAAGTGCCTTTATAGTTAGCTAGCGACAAATGCCGACTGTAATGTTTTAATCGCTCTTTTGATATTTCATGCAGTTGTGGTTCAAAACGATCTTTGAAGACATCAAGTGACTTGAATTCTGAGACAACTCAGAAGAAAATCATCGTCAGTATTCCTGGGAATAAAAAGGTAAGACGGTACAAAAACGTTTAAGCAATTAGCTTTTGCCTCCGATCACAGGGCTACTTTGGAATAGCTAAAACTTTTATTTATGCTACAAACTTTCATTTGCGTGCTTCAAAAACAACGTACCTTAGCCATCTAAAACCACCTATAAGCGATTTTTTGTCTTTTTTCTTCTAGTATGAGGCTTTCACAGCCCAATCTACTTGTATGAAAACTCAGGATTTGAAGAAACAAAAGAAGTCACGTGATGCAGAAGAAAAAACTCACGAGCAACCTACTACTGTTGCTCCAAAAAATCCCCAGCGAAAAATACTGGTCGCTAAAAGAGGTATTTAAAGTGCCATCATGTGAAAATATATATTATACGTATACAGTTACTTTTGCGAGATCGATTTATGTATAGGCTAGCTAGGGTACGTCTTTCGAAACTTGACCACTGACGTATTTCCCCCAAACAAAATGATGCGCAAACCTTGTTTAGCGTGGATGTTGCACAAACTGGCTCAGTATCCCCTAAAAACTATCGATCCTGTGCAATTATATCTTTACTACTCTTTTTAGCCTCTGAATCACGAAAGAGAAAATTCTTCTCCAAATATATATATTTCCAAGGTGATCTGCTTGGAACAGGCTCTTTTGGAAAGGTATATGAAGGTTTCAGGATCCAAGACCAGTTACCAGTGAGTTTTTTAATTATTGGGATGTGATTGTTGCGTTTGTTTGATGTGATTGTTTGATGTGAAAAGATGAATGAATGAACGAACGAACGAACGAACGAACGAACGAACGAACGAACGAACGAACGAACGAACGAACGAACGAATGAATGAATGAATGAATGAATGAATGAATGAATGAATGAATGAATGAATGAATGAATGAATGAATGAATGATCTACAATGAATAAATAAATTAAATTAAATGAATCAATTTTTTGATTTTCTAGGTTGCAATAAAACACCTACCTATAAAGAGTGCCAAAAAAGTTCAGGTAAAAATTTTATTCCTTCACGAACCCTAGTTTTTATTGCAGAATGCAGATAAGACCAGTCTAGGGCCCAGTTGTTAACGCTAATCCTTGGTTAAAATGAATGGTTTTCTTTAGATTTATTCCTGGGTTAACGCTAATGGTAATGGGCCCAGTTCCCTGTCTTTTCCATTCTTATTGCGTGACATTTTGTGACATGTTAAATGACATGACGCCGGTCACGTCAACGACTGTCCCGAGAGGGGCGCCGCGGCCAAACAAGACCCTAATCACATGAATTCGTGTTCTTTCAGATTGATCCATATCGAAGCCTTCCCGCTGAGGTCTACTATCATCGTCATCTCCAACACCCCAACATTATTAAGCTACTTGATCACCACGTCTTTGACGGCAATCACGTGCTAGTTCTGGAACGACCACGTGTTTGTACTGATCTGTTTGAGTACCTATTTCAACAAGATGATAATACCATCAG
Organism: Telmatactis stephensoni; assembly: GCA_029948255.1. Classification (NCBI taxonomy): domain Eukaryota; kingdom Metazoa; phylum Cnidaria; class Anthozoa; order Actiniaria; family Isophelliidae; genus Telmatactis; species Telmatactis stephensoni. Next base: position 156,139 of record JALIZF010001509.1, read on the forward strand.
CGAGGAAGAGAGCAGAACGATATTCCGCCAATTGCTTGATGCTGTGGTTTACCTTGATGGACAAGATATCGTACACCATTGATATCAAGTCAGAGAATATACTGATGGATCTCAGTGATGAAGGCAAAGTCAAGTTGATTGATTTTGGTCTTGCATGCAACTCTACTAAAGAACCATTCACAAACTTCTTTGGTAAGTCAGAAATTAGCTACTTTACTCTTTCGTGTGACTTTCCGTGGAAAGCTCACGGGTCGCGCATGCTAATTGTTTTCTAACAGTCACAAAATGAAAAAGAGGCTCTGATATACAATGCAATTTTTCTTGTGTAAACGTTGCGGACAACAGTTGCGCGTAGTTACAGCAGAAAACGTAAAATAAGTAGAACACGATGACTCGATCCTGAAACTGCAATAATTGCGCGCATCTGTTATAGAAGTGAACATGCTGCTGCACCAGTATGTACTACGTGTACTTTTGCAGAAAAAATTGCATTGTATATCGGGAACATTTATGAGCACTGCATGGAGAATAGGGGGAAGTCGGTAGGTCAGGGTACACTTGAGCACGTTACGCTAGATCCTAACCTTGCGAGCAGAAGAAACATAGTTGCGCATGGTAGCTTGTCAAGTGATTATGATTTAATCTCAATGCAAAGTTCTCTCGTCTTGTTCTAAATCACTAAACAAAATACAATACAATACACCTTGATTAGTTTTGTCTTACTGTAACAATGTTTTCTCAATTCCAGGTACTCCTGAGTACAGTCCCCCAGAATACCACAGCCGTCATCAGTACGATGGTGGCCAGGCAACCGTATGGTCTCTAGGGTGTGTACTCTATGATATGCTGACAGGGGATCTTCCTTATGAGAGTGCTGAGCATGCAGCCTTACAGCCTCTAAAGCTACCCAATCATCTTTCACAAGGTAAGCTTTTTTTGCTAATAATAGTAACTTAGGGCGCTGTTACACAGTGCAATTTTGTTTGCAATTGCAACTCGTCTTAGTTGCAATGGCGATGCGAAACAAATTGCACGAACCATTGATACACGGTGCAACGGAAAAACGGGTGTTGCAACGATTGCAGTTGGCTTGTCTTGCAATACTTTTGCGCTATCCAGGGTGAGTTATACGCTGCAATGACTCGTGCAACTTGTTTCACAACGTCATTGCGAGACCGGCCAGCTCAGTTGCTCAGATGATTACAGCTTGTACTGCAGTGCTGTAACGGCGGCTGGAGTTGGAAATGATAAAAATGATGTTTATTAGAAACGATGTTTTATTAGTACCTAATGCATTTTACAGGTATTTGGTTTGGTTTTGTTAATAAAAAGAGATGATACTAATTTGGTTCCCAAACCCTGAAAACCTCATCCCCTCACCACTCCCCCAGAATGTCAGACTATGTAGGTTACGGTAATACGATGCGACATCAAGCGCAACTTTTCCTGCTGCTTCTCAGCAAAGCTAGTAGCTCCATATTTGTTTTAGCCCTACAACAATTCACTGAATATGGTAACATTGCAAATTATAGACCAGGGCGCCGGTGTTAGAAGGGTGATATTCTAGATTAAAATAAATCATTTAAAAAACTGATCCTGGGACAGCGTAAATCGTCTTTCAATAACTTAAATAACTGGACCCTTCGATATAAAGCCCATATTTTACACTGAGAACAGACTGCTGGTAGACCAACTAACGTTTCTAGTTCATAAAATTTTGATATTTCATTTTTTAGATGTTCGCGGTTTCTTGAAAATCATGCTTGAGAAGCTTCCAGAAAACCGCGCAAATCTCCAGGACCTACTTAGACACCCCTGGCTGATGATGAACGCTTGAGGTACATCCAAACCACTGGTATGGGCAAAGAGGGTATCTCACATTCTAAATAAGAGTCTATTATATATATAGAGAGAGAAGAATAATCAGCTAGAATAACTCAGCTCGGTTCAAACACATGGTGAGACATAGACTTGTGCTGATAAAAAAAACTGATTTGAAAAAAAAAATGATTTAGTGATTAAAGGTGATATAAATAGCTCGTAGTTTTTACAAAAAGCTAGTATGAAAAATAATAATCAATATCAGTTTGAAAATAGGATAGGTTTTTATAAATTTACCAATAAATACATATCAGTTGTGAATAAGAATAGAAATTTAGAAATAAATATATTGACAGGAATATACAAGGCTTAATTTTCTTGTGTCAAAGTCCTGCTGGGGTGGTCTGGTTGGAGGTTGGGTGTCCTCCCTGAAAATTTGGGTGTCTAGAGCGCTTAATGTGTGTTTTTCGAAGAGTATCAAAATTGCATGACTGCCTGGCGGTAGGGCGAGTGCAATTTGAGTTTTTGAAAAACATTAATTAATTCCAAATTGAACGAGAAACTTTAGGATTACCCTTTATAATAATATACATGAAAAAATACTCGATTCTGATTGGTCTTGAACACTGGGGTGGCAAACGGTTTCAACATTTGTTTCGACATCCGTTCGATTTTGTTGAACGCTGTTGAACGCTGTTGAACGATGTTGAACACTGGGGTGGCAAACGACTTCAACATTTGTTTCAACATCCTTTCGATTTTGTTGAACGCTGTTGAACAATGTTGAACGATGTTGAACACTGGGGTGGCAAACGATTTCAACATTTGTTTCAACATCCGTTCGATTTTGTTGAATTGCAAAGTTGAAGTCATTTGCCACCCCCTTTCAACAGTGTTGAAACACTACAAGACGGCTTAGAGCGCAAGCGCAAATCCAACAATGTTGAAAGAGGGTGGCAAACGACTTCAACTTTGATTCAACATTCAGAGAACAAAAGAAATGTTGAAGCAATGTTGAAGCAAAGTTTAAACTCTTTTAAACTTGATTCAACATCGTTTCAACACGTTTCAACACGCTTCAACATTGTTGAAAGGGGGTGGCAAACGACTTCAACATTGATTTTCAACAAAATCGAAGTGATGTTGAAACAAATGTTGAAGTGAACTGCACTGTTCTAGTTATAAGTTATAGCTTCAATAAAAAGTCCGATGACTTGCACGCGCTACTGACGCCAAGATCACATCTCAACGAGCGCGCGATCAAAAACACATTCAATCCGGTCAATCCTAGTCCAGTTCGACACGGGACTAGTTTTACATGATTTGGGGACCTTTAGCCTGGTATTCACGAGCGACGGAAGCATAAGCATTAGGATCATACGTAGACTCAGTATGCGCTGTTCATTGTCTTTTATTACACATAGGAGAGAAATGCAAATACAATGCAATGCAAGGTATGTTTTACTTCTCTAGATTCACCGTCGAGTGTTGCCTTCACATACAGTGTTCGCTGCCAACATAGAAAGAATTCTGTCCAAATTATGGCACCCCAGTCATGAAGAAATAGAACAGAGTCAATTACACAAATTAGAGGCCAAGCGTCGCTATGAAAGATTAAAGTAGCAAAGAAGCCTCCGACTGTAGAACAATTTTTTTGGATCTATAGGTTTACTTTTGTAGTTTTGCGACGGCAATCAAAACCTGAATTTCCAGCTAATTTACCTTGAAATGATCCGATGGCAGGTTCCTTGGCAATGCGCACAAGGTGACAGTAGGGAAAAAAAACCTTGTCGGACAAAAGGCCACAAACCTACGCGTGACTCACCCAAAGGGGAATATGGGGATTTTTTGAGAAAATGTCACTTTTGGAATGCCCGTTTCCTTGCATTGGGTCTTAAAGGTTCGCATTTCTATCGATCGAGAGAGCGGGAAATATAATTTTTCATTGAAATTAATCCAACAAAATATCCTATGAATTTCTCAATTTTTTTTTTTTTCCTCAGACTTTTATTTAGATTTTCTCCACTATATATTTACAAGACATATCAAACATACAATGATTATGGACATATATCTATATATCTATATAAACCATTAATATCAAGTCTGCTTACTTTTGTTGTAGTTGTTGTTATAATTTTGTTACTTATTTAGAAATACCTAAATATATCTTAATTGATTATTTTTGCTATCAACACTTAATTGAAACACAGAACATTAGAAAAATTCATATAGAGAACTAAATATATTGTTACTTACTGTTAAATTAACTAAACGCGGTCTTAAGTCTTTCCCATTTTCCTTCATGTAAAACTAATTTATTTTTTGCAACTGCAATATTTCTTTCGATTCTTTCAATATTTTTAAGGCAATTCTTGAATAACTCAAGAGATGGTGAATTTTTCTTGTCTCTAGACTTGTAGAGTAGTAGCTTATACATCAATAATATCATATTAATCTCTTTTTCATCTACTCCTAATAATACCACTACTTTAGTTAAGATTGGCAAATGTACGCCATAAACTTGAAGCCAATTTTGGATTTCAAAGTATAAATTTTTGGAAACTGTACAATCCACGAATAGATGTTCAATGGTCTCGAGGTGGTGATGGCAAAAGGAACAGCTTGGAGAACTGATAATATGAAAGCGATATAAGTCCCGATTAAGATAAAGAATGTTGTTGACAATTTTATGTTGGAAGTACCTCATATATGTGTCAATCGTTGTTAAATAAATTCTCTCGTAAACTTTAGTCCAATTTATCAGGGTAGTAATGGGGTTAACTGACAACTGATAAATGGCCAAAAATGCCACTGACAACTGACAAACAAGGCTTTTTTGTACTGATAACTGACAACAAAAATGGTAACTGACAACTGACTTTTTTGTTGCTTATTTAAAATGTACAGATAAAATCTTAAAAACTCGTATAAAAGCCGCTGAAAGGACCACAAAATGGCACTTGTTTGCTTTTGGGTTCCCTGTGTCGACTTTGAACATGTCTGCCTAGCGAATGTTTTGATTGTCTGGACTCTAGTTCTGGTAAATATTTAACTGGCCACGTGTAGCAAGTATATACCGGCTCGGATTACTATTCTGATACGGTTCGGAGAATGAAGGTTGTAAAAGCTCTGGTGATCGAGTTTCTATCGAGCGAACGACGCCAACCCTATCGAGCGATATAAGTCAAGAATTGTCATTCAAGATAAGGATAAAGATAACTTCGGGGAGTTTAGAAAACAAGTTAGGCAAAGAAATACGGCCTTGGTCAATTTGACCTCAAGCTATTCCGGCAATCTAAAGTGGATTGCAAGACAGAAAACTTCGCTATCAACACAGAGGGTCAGTATGAGCTTGAAAAAGTATCACTTTTTAATGGAGAAAGTGAACTAAACGGTGAGTAGTTCGTCTATAATGCTATATTATAACATAAGTTATAAAACTACAACTACCTAGTCTTACAAAATATTAACCGAATTTGCTTCGTGTTAATTTGAAGATTGCAATCATAAAATATCTGCATGTAATATATTTTGTGCCTTGTAGATCCTCTTGGCATCACAAAAGCAAAACAAAACATGAAAAAAAGTTTTAAAAGCATGGTTTAAACTACGTATGAAGTAAAAATAGTGTTTTATTGCTAAAAACATGCGCAATGTAAAAAAACTGTTGAAAATTAATGTTTAACTAACTGACAAACTAAGAATTGTACTGACAACTGACAAATGACTTAATTTTTAGCTGACAACTGACAAACGAGCTAAATTCTGACTGACAACTGACATCAGACCACCCCCATTACTACCCTGATTTATGTCCTCGTTGAGTTTTTCAAATATTTTTGTTTGAGAAGAGGGAGGTTTGAATAATTTTTGAATGAAGTAATTATATATTTGTTTTGTTTTCACCTTTGTTAATGTTACTTTCTTTTCTTCTATATATAAGAACTTCTCCTGTTCAATTTGTAACACTTTCGTTTCTTTTAATTTGCTCTTCCATTCTTTAGGAATGGAATGACACAATTGAAACCATTTAAATTTATCGGTCTCTCTTATCCCAAGGGACTGAGCATGAACCCAACTTATCTCACCATTATTATCACAAAGATCGCCAATAAAGTTAACATTTCTTACTTTGAAATCTTTGAAAAATACTGCTTGATTGTCGATTTTTATGTACTTATTGTTCCAAAGAAATTGCTCCCGAACCGTTGATGTCATTAGTTCTGCATGTGTGATACTAGCCCAATTAGTCAAAACATCCCTATAGAATGGTGGGGTAGACGGAGGAATGCGTTCAATATCAAAATTGGAATAGATATTCTCGAATCTCCCTATTACATTAACATACATCCGAGGGATTAAATTCCAGATTTTCCTCTCGGATAACATCAATTTGACTGCCCATTTCGTTCTTTTAGCTTTTATACGTGACTGAAAATGTGGTAGTTTCAACCCTCCAACATAGTAATCTCCTATCATTGTTGATGTTTTAATTTTCGGTTTTCGACCATTCCATATAAAATCTTTTATTGAGGATTCCACTTGTTCCGCAAATTCCTCCTTGAAATGAAGGATATTACATACATAGAGAAGTTTTGATAGTGCGAGAGATTGGAGCACCTGAATTTTCCCATAGAGGGTTAGATTTCTCGACTTCCATATCGATAAAGTAGTAGTAAAATTGGTCAGAACTTTTTGGAAGTTGTTTTTAAAATGCAATGCGTTGTCATAAGTATAATATATCCCAAATTCATACCATTGCGTTCTGGAACGTATTATTAACCCTTTTGTAATATAGTTGCTTACATCTTCAAGTTCTTTCATTAGTTTGTCGTGTTTAGCTACCAAATCGCCATTTCTTTCCCAACCGTTAGTTTCTTCAATGGATCTTATATTATCCTCAATCGCCTTATAATCTGATTTTCTATTTTTTGATAATTTCTTTGAATACCTCTGTGCATATTTTCTCACCTCATACTTAATAAGTTCCCATCTCAATCGAGGATCATAGATTCTTTGACGGTTCATGGAAATTTTACAAGATTTAATTTCATTTCTCAAACCCATCACAAAACTTGAATTATCTATCAGAGAGTTGTTAAACTTCCAAAAAGAAGGTCCTCTTATTTTCTCCTCAAAAGATTTAAATTTTAGCGTTATGGCAGAGTGGTCTGTAGCCGGGGCAGGTAAAATGTCGCATTTTTCCACGTAAGATTGTAAGTCATCAGATATAAAGAAAAAGTCGAGTCTCCGATGAAGAATTTCAAAGGAACTACTTCTTCCTTGAGCTTTACCCCTCCATGTATATCGTTTACAGTCTGGGTTCCTAAGCCTCCATATATCACAAAGATCATACTCAGACATAATGGTTTCAATTGTTTCAACCGATTTCGCCTTCTTTTCCGGGTTTCCTCCAGAGGTTTCCAATTCAATATCAAAAACTACATTAAAATCACCACCCCAGACCATATATGAATTAACTGGAAAGTCAAGAGATCCAATTTTGTTAACAATTTCTTTGAGGACTAAAATTTGTTGGTTTTCATAATTCGGCAAGTAACTGTTTATGAAAACAAAGCTATTTCCTTCAATTTCTAGCCAAATAATAATGTATCTACCGTTCGTATCCTTAATTGTCTCTTTTATATTGTAGTTGATTTTAGAACCTATTAGTATAGCTACTCCTCTACTTCTAGATGTTCCATTAGCCAAAATTAACGAACCTTTTGTTCATTTAGACCAATAGTCACAGACCTCTTTTATACTATGCGTCTCTTGTAAAAAAGAAACCCCTTTGTCACCCTCATGTTTTTCTAACCAGTCAAATATTTTTCTTTTCTTATTCGATTCCCCAAGGCCTCTTACATTTAATGATAGCACTTGAAAATCGAATGTATCATGCATAAATTATATTAGGAAAATATAATACAAATTATAAATATCAGTAATGCCATTACTGATAATATAGATTGAATGTAAGGGCACATTATTAGAATTATCGTACTGTTATTTGCTACTTGACTCATAAGGATGTTTTAAAGGCTTTTTTTTTTCGTGTATCTGGCCTATAGTTCGTAATATATGCTTATAGTAGCTAAAATACTGCGTTGTAATATAAATTTTGTCCTGAAAATATTACTTATCTTTTAGCTATCATGTTGAGTTTTGGTAGTAGATCTTGAATTTCTCAAATTATCAGTCGGCCGAAGCTAAGCAAAATAATGGGTCAAAACATTGTAAGTGAAAATCTTAAAACCAAATATGAGCACATTGAAGCTGTTCATTATGACACAGCCGAACTATGAGTGTCGAACATCTGAAATTTCCAGTGCGCATGCGCAAACACTGGTTCTCATTTAAAAAATTCTATAATCTTTGAGGAGTTTTCAGCTAAAATAATTATTTTGATCTTGAAAGGTTATTTTTTGCCACAATTGAGCAATTTCTCGATTTCTAATTGGTCAAGAGCCATGGTGAATGAGAGTACATATCGGCAAAGCAAAGTCAAACTTTTTGAAGCGGGTTTTTTGGAAAAAAGACACTATTTTTCATTCAGTTTTTATTATGTAAAATGATTACAAAAATCGAAAGTCTGAATGTTACGTTTTCGTCAAGAAAATCGATAGCTTCTAACAAAACCGCCAGATTCACAGCATTAATTTACAGAGCCCGATGAAAATTTACAAAATTTCGCGCGACTTTTATCCACAGAGATGCCACTTTTAAAATGCCACTTTTACTAGGTACGTTTCATTTTTTGCAAACTTTAGGAAAGCGATTATATTACGTTAACTGTCAAACCAGTCACTGACATTTCACACGGCTGTTTTTGCCTCTGATAAACCACAAGGAAAGAACAATTTCCTAAATCCTTTGCTCCACAAAGTTACATATGGGTTTTCGAGAAAAATGTAAAATAGCGAAGTTGTCAGCAAAAATGTCTGTACGAAGACGGAAAAAAGAGCTCTAAAAATTGTCTGAAAAACGCATATGTCACTTTGTGCACCTTGATGAATAAAGCTAGCCATACTATGTAAGAATTGAATAAAAATGTTTTGAAACTGCAAACATTATAGACATTTTCTGTCCCGATGACGTCATTTGATGACGTCACGCGACGACGTCATCAAACTCAAGAAATTTGTGACTGTTATTATCTTATAAGTATCACTGCTTGATTCCAAATATTAGTCGACTTACAAAAATATGAAGTTTCCCTAGCAACGGGCTCCAGAAATAGGTTCCTTAAAAGCTCAGTCTTCATGCATATCAGTCAAGAGAAAATTACCTCATTTTTTCTTGTATCAATACAATACAATACGATACATACAATACAATTTTATTTCTGCATTATGTGAAAAAATCTATACATTACAATTTTTTTGTTCTTTTTCAAGGAAAAGTGGCGTGTTTAGGATTACAAATAATATTTGAGTAATGCGTAGGCCCTAAGTAAACTTAAAGTTTACGATAGTTTTTAATGCTCAAACTCAGTTTTTGTTGGCAAGCATAGTGAAGATGATTTTATCCTGGTTTTCCCAGACCAGTTTTCCCAAAAATCTGGGTGATAGAGGCTTTAAGTTTTTGAGTTAGGGCCTAAACACTGACTTCTATGCTCGCTCGATATTTTTTAATGGTAGGTGGGCTTGCATGATATTTTTTTCACAGTTTAAGGTGGCCCGTACCTATTGATTTGTTTGTCAGACATAATTTTTAATCGCGTCTTTTTACATCAAAACCTTGTCCGATTTTTAAGAAATTTGCAGCCATTTGTCTACAAGCCTTGAAATTTGTACCGGTAATTAATTTTGCAACAGATAGTAAGGTGTTGTTTTGAATAAATTAACAAACCATGAGGGTTTTACCTTGGCAGCTCAAACGTCGACTCGATTTAGTTGCTTACTTTTGACGCTTACTGAATTGTACCTAGTGCAGCAAAGACAACGACACTTGGCAAAAGGTATGTTAACATCTTGTTCTATCCCATACCTAGAAAATTTCAGGAAATAATTCGACGGAATTTGTAGAAGTCGAAGGAATACAAATTCGCAAAGTTCACCTCGTGGTCACAAAAATTACTCCCCAAGTTTGCTTGAGGATAACATTGGCGTTTAGCTTCTCATCTCTCCATATTTTGTTCACAAGTTACAATAGGTATTTGTCTTGCAGATATGGTTCTCGCTGTTTTTGAAATTCTGTTGAGATTTTGGCGGTAGTTTTGACTACATAATTTTGCGTCGTAACAGGCAGCGCAAATTTTGTATCGCAACTTCTAAGGATTTAATTGGCGCGATACATGTTGTATGTAGTCCTCTATGCCTTTATACTTGATTAACGAAATAGGAAAAAATTCACCTTGGAATTTTGGATTTATGACCAATTTTTCTCAAAAAACTACTTTTAAAAATCGTCTGATATCTCAGATTATTTGATCTAATTCGCAGAAAATTAATTACCGGTACAAATTTTGAAATTGTAGACAAATGGCTGCAAATTTCTTAAAAATTGGACAAGGTTTTGATAGTGTAAAAAGACGCGATTAAAAATTATGTCTGACAAACAAATCAATAGGTACGGGCCACCTTAAGTGCTTGCTCGATACTTTTTGGGGATTTCCGCAACCCCCAACTATCTAATGGTCTGTCCCTGAATTTGATAGATAAAGTAACGATATTAGTTACTACATATAGTTGCTGTCTTTCCTCTAAGTATGATGTGAAGAAATTGAAAGCACTGTCATGAATACCAAGTGCAGATAATTTCAAAATAAGGATGTGGTGATCTACAGCGTCAAAAGCTTTCCTGAGGTCAACCTGAATTATGCCATTAATTAACAAGGCCATTATCAATATTTTGTAGCCACTCATTAATCTGACTTATCAGACAGGTAGCAGTAGAGTGTCCTCAGTGCATGGGCGAAACCCAGATTGTTTAAGTAAAAGCTAGTTTTCTAATTGAAAGTCTTACATTAGGTGGCGGAGGCCTATAGGGAGGAAAGAGGAAAGGAGAAAATAAAAGCTAGCCTTCACAATAGGTTAATTGGGTCACACAAACTGAACTCAAGAAAAAGGAAGGATTACCTTTAGACTTTATAATTTTAAAAGGTTTGGAACTGACCTAAAAAATTAAAGTTAAAACTTTAAAACGGCTGAATTTTCGGTTACTCGCTGTAGCCTTCTTCAGAACTATAATGATTACTTGCAAGAGTTTGTGATGATAGATTTGAATTTACCACAAAAGATTTGTAAACCCTTGGGAAGTCTATGTGTTCGTAAATTGAATTTGAGTCCCCAGTGGAATGCCACGACTCCAAAAATAAACGTTTCTTCCGGTTAGAAATATTACGCTCCAATAACTCCATGTACCTTTAGACTTTTACATTTCGTTAGGAAGGCTTACTTTCTAACTTTCCCTCTCCTCTCTCCTGCAATGAGGTGTAAATACAACTGCTTAAATTAATTGAAGATTAATTGAAATGGTAAAAACTGATATCGTATCTACAATTCTACTCATTGGAAAAATCTATGAAAATCAAAAGATTTTTCCAAAATCTTACAAAATATTTCTATATGCAGTACATGAAATATTGTTGTACGTGCCCCTCCGCGCCACGAGAGAATAGTGAGTTAAAATATTATTTTCTACTAAGATTTACTTGCATTTCCTTCCTATGAAGGCAGGGACACCACAACGGCGCGAAACCAATTGACAGTGGGCCCTGTAATAGGCCAGACCACACACACACACACACACGCGCACCCACACACACAACACACACACACACACACACACAGACAACTTCATGGCCTACTCTATCCGAATAGTGGTGTGGGTTCTTTAACGTCCCTCCAATGCAAGGCCTAGGTACTGATGTGTAGTAGATTTTTGGAGAGACGGGACCTACGGTTTAACGTCCTTATCCGAGAAGACGTGAATGTCTAACAAAAAGTCTTTGCAGATGTAATTACAAAGGCAGCACCTTCTCTACAATTATTTTAAGACCTGAGTATTGGTCCTGCCGGGAATCGAACCCCGAACTTCCGCACTAAAGATTGGCAGTCAACCAACTGAGCCAACCGGGCGGCTGTCAGAATATAGCGTCGTGGTGTTATGAAGAGTGCGTCAGATGTTCTGAGCCTCAAAATAACACAACAACAAACTACACATCTGTCTACTCAACTAACACGGGAAAAACTAATGAAAAATAATATTGTTCAATTGTGCAATTTTTCCATACTTTTTATACCAATACCTTTGTATTGTACATTTGCTGCAAAAATCGTATTACGGCTGTAGGCGTAAACCGACATTACAAAATATACTGTTGCTGTAGAAACAGCAATAACACTAATAACTCTAAGATCTTTCTTATTACTAGAGAAGACTTTAATTCTACTGATGCATGCTGTATTTCATGGTCATTTATAAAGCAATTCACTGATCTACTGTTGTTAAAAATATCCCATGGTAGCCTAATTACATGCTTTATGGCGAAAAGAGGAGAAAAAGAGTAACAAGAAAAACTTCACACTTCGTGCCTTCTAAATCTTCCCGCTCCTTTTCACCTCTCGAACACCCCCTCCCCTCCCTCCCCTCCCACCCCTCCCTCCCCTGCCTGTCCATCGGAAGAGAGCTAATATCCGATAGAAGATAAGAAAACTATCTGCATATTAAAAGTGCACGTATCACAGATATAAATTGCTGTACATATGTTCACTGCCATACTTGTACACGCTTGCCATTTCGTTCTAACACTAACACTTTACCGTCTGGAGTAACAACTACATTAGTGGGCCAATCCATTTGACCAAGACCTGAACCACGGCTATCAAAAGACCTTATAAACTGGCCCTCTTGGGACCAAACTTGAACGCGATGATTCCTACCATCACAGACGAGTAACATGTCCCCTCCAAAAACGGCAAGTCCTCTTGAACAATCAATCTGACCGTCTTCAATTCCTTCCTCTCCAAATTTGTACAACAAAGTACCATTGACATCATAAACATCAATAAAGTGCTTGCCGAAATATGACACAAAGTACTTGCCATTGCCATAAGCAATGTACCATGGTGTTTTGTCTGCAGTTGGAATTTCGTGAACGACATCTCCAGATTCTTTACTCAGTAACTTTATACCTGACTTGGTTTTATCATCACGGTGCATACAGCACACTGCGATGTGATCATCGGTAACACACATTTCACGTAGTATCACTCGTTCTTGTTTGTAGATGGTTTTAATGTAAGCACCGTTGATGTCGAACTCTTGAATCCTACCACATTCAAACCCTGGATTATATGAGACAAGGACATGGTTTTCATACGTGACTACTCCCCATGAATACTCTAGTTGACCATCTCCCGTTCCTTTTCCATCAAACTGTCGTACATAGTTCCCATCAGCATTAAATGTAACAATGCGATGATTCGAATGATCAGTAATGATTACTTCTCCATTAACACTTACTGCTAATGAGCAGGGAACATCAAACGTTACCTCTCCATCTCCCTTTTCTCCAAAACTTTTTACTGGTTTGAAGTCGATCTTACCATGGAGTGTCTTTGGAGAATCCTTGACAGCTTGTCCTCCAATATTCACCAGAACTTGGTGCGGCGAATACGATTTCTTTGCTTTGTACGTCACCATAAATTTCCCACGTTCAATTTCAGTGAGCTCGTTTTCAACCTCACAACCGTCATCATCTTTGATTTGTACATCAATAGAACAAGGATTGGTGTAGCAAACTTGGCCCTTTGAATCTCTTGTTACGATTTCACATTTCCTGAGCGAGCCGCTACTATGAATGTTACTCGGTAGTTCATTTATTGAAGTGTGAGATGGGTCGGTCGTGCTCTCTTCAATCCTTCCAAAGTCGTGCGAGGATTGCGTGGCAGGAGTGTACTGGATGGTTGTATTTCTTTTAAGAGATTGTGATTTCAAAATAGATCGAGGATTTTCCAGTAATTCTCGACATCTTTGTGGAAATTGACTTTCAAGAACAAAATGAGGAACATTTTGATCTTGTAAAGCTTTGCCCTGGTTACTCAATGATTCGAGCTGTTGAATTGCAGCAGTAATCTCTCGTTGCTCTTCATCATTTGCTGTTGCGCGCTCATGAAGCATTTGGTCCAAGTTTCTAGCCATTGCGTTTTGATGATTTTGTGAGATCTCCATTTGAGCTTGTATTTGATCCTTCACTTTCTTCTTTGCCGTGTTGATTTCTTCCTCTATGCGTCGTCGGTTTTGCTTGGACAGTTCTAGTTCGTTTTGGTATATCTGTATTTGTTGGTTGACTCGATCCAAGTCTTTATGAATTAAGCCTTTTATTTCCTCGGCTTTCGCCTCAATGCTGATCTTTTTGTGTGTGGTATGGTCTGTGTGGGAGCAGATTTGGCAAATGGATTTCAGACATGTCTGACAGTAGTACTGGAGCTTGTATTTGTCGTGGAATTGTTCAGGACATCGTTGATGACTGGTAATGTAGGCGATATGTTCTCGCTTCAAGTCACCAAACAAAGTCACTTGATGTTCCTCTCTGAGTTGTTTAACTTGATTGTGGGCGTTCTTGCAGTCAGCGCAAACCATGCCTTCGCACTCAGGACAGAAGGCAACTAAAGTAACGTGTTTCTCACAGGAAGCACAGTCCGGTAGGTCTAGCTTGTCTTGTTCACTTGCTTTGCTTTTCATTGTAATCAGCAGTTCTTTCAAGGATTTGAGATGGAACGAAGATTTGAGCTTCGTTATGTCGACATCTTGTAACTCCACAGTTGTCTGGCAAATAGGACAAGTCAGTGGCTTCTCCTGTTTCCTGCAAGTGTCGTTCCATTCTTTAATACAATTCTTACAAAAGCTGTGAAGACATGGAAGCGTCTTGGGCTCGTTAAAGATGTCGTCGCAAATTGAACAAGTCAGTTCTTTTTCTAGGCTGAAAACGAAATCATTAACTAGTTCAGCCATCTTGTTGTTTGATCGCATAATTTCCGGGTACCAGATCAGCAGGAAATCTCTTAACAAAGACTTTTACTGACCATGACAACCATGATGTCACTCCGATTTGTTCAAGTTCTGGAAAGTTCTTTTACCGAAAATGATGACAGGAAAAGAAAAGAAAATGAGCACAGTTAATAGAACTATGAAAAGAGCAATCACAATGATGTATAATTTGATGACTTTTTAAATTTCCTTCTCTTCGGCCCAATTTTGCCAAATTTATTTTTTATAAACTCCTAAACGTCAATTACAGTTGAGATGTCAACACATAACAAGAAATCTTTGACGTGTGACTCAAATTGATATCGAGATGGTAAACACTAACACATGAACATTTATCTTGATTGATACTGTGATTTGTATATAATTGTACTTAATCGTGTGTTGTTATCAATGAAGGTTAACATGTTGATCTCAGTAGAAAGGGTTTGAATAATTATAAGTAATACCATGACCCTGAGGGATATTAGTGATTAAATGTCCCCGAAGCCGAGGGAGGTTTAGTGGAAGTCCCGAGGCCGTAGGCCGAGGGACTTTTACTAAACCTCCCGAGGCTGAGGGGACATTTAATCACTAATATCCCGAAGAAGTCATGGTATTACTTTGTAATACCATGATCACCGAGGAAATAAACGAAATATACTTCGCTGTTTGTTCATCCAAAACTTGAAAATATTATACAATTCTTTTACCAATTGTGCGTAACCCTGTTCTCTGGGGACTTTCGAAAATAGATTTCTTTGTTATATACTTACAATGAACAAGTATTTATAGGTTGTTAATCAATTCGAAAGCTAAATGCTTTCTTTGTGTCGTTATGCTCATGCGCAAAATAGAATGCATAGATCCCACACGCGTAAGAGTGTGCAGTGGTAAGAGGTATCGGTGCGTTCGAAAGTTATAGAGTTTCGGGATAGCGTGCAAAGTTGTCCCGATCGTCCCGATGATTGCGTTAAATGAGGGACAACCACTCATGAATAACATGAGGGACGATTAGTCCTAATCGTCCCTCATTAATTATGGATGAGGGACGATTAGTTCTAATCATCCCTCATTCATAATTAATGAGGGAATATTAGAACTAATTTTCCCTCTTTCTATTCATGAGGGAGGGATGTTAGCGATTAAACGTCCCTCCAAAAACAATAGATCCCGAGGTGATCATGGTATTACAAGAAAAAAACACAATTTCCAGTCGTTTCACGTTTTGATTTTGATTAACGTTTTGATAAATCCCGTCAAGAAGGAATGTTTTTATGACCATATAAAAAGCACAGCAGCAAATCAGCTAAAAATGTAAATAAAATATTTCTCTCTGTTGGTGTGCACTATGGTATTATCTTCCGGGGATGGAGGGAGAGTACTCGACAAAATTTTACGGATAGAGACTCCGTCTTGCATTGTAGGATTGCGCCCGCGCAACTCGTAAGATTTTACTTCATATATATACGGTACCGAAAAATGAAATACCTTGTTTTGCTTGAATAACCAACATGTAAATTAAACTTCAATTGTTAAACACTAACACAAGTTGCCTTAAAGTCCTTATAACATGTAATTTTTTACAATTTAGAATAAAAAGTTTAAGATACCAAATTATTTTTGTCGAAAATTTGGGTTCGATATATCTAAGGCTGTTTTTGGCACAAAAAGCTAAAAGCACATTCAAATTTCCGAGTATCAGAGGAACCTGGGACGAGGCATGCCGTGACGTCAAACACGGGGCCGACGCTTGTTTGATGCTGAAGGATTGTATGTTGTTTGGTTGGTTGTGGTTAGAAAATCTTAAAAAATGGCGAGTATTAACGAAAACAAGAGAAAAAACAAGAAAATTTCGATCTTTTGTGACAACTTGTATACTTTTATATATATATAACAACTTTATTGAAGAAGAACTAAGAACTAGTACATCAACAAAAGGGTTATGCTAGGGCCGAAAAACTTCATTTTCATATAAAAACATACCCCTCAAGTACATATATACAAAAACTAGGACAATATTCGACGTTGATATTACATAATACAATGGGATACAACATGCAATAAGACAGTTACAAAATATATGTAATGAGATATATAAATATTGGTCTATATAATTATATGTATATATGCAGCCTATCTTGGGAAGGCCGCCCACCCGAAGCAGACAACCCACTGCAAGACTGCAATGTCTTGGTCGATGAGCCCGTGTTTGACGTCACGGAAAAGATCGGCTTAGTCCACAGTGAGCTCTGGTGAGCCTCGGAAATTTTCAACAGGAAGCCCAAATATACGTTTTTCGACGTCTTAATTTGCAATTCAGACTTGCGAAAATATTTTTTCTACACCTTAAACTTTTATTCTAAATTGTAAAAAAATACATGTTTCAAGGACTTTAATCGACAAACTTATTTTAATATCAAAATAAGAATTCTCTTAATATTTATTGTAAGGATATTTTCCAAGACTGATCGATTCCAGCCAGAGCTAGGAATTGACATATACCATTTAAGAACTGGCTGTTCTGGTCAGTTGGTTCCACTAAATGGAAAACATCCTAAGATTACCTTGGGTTCCAGGGCTTTTTATTCGCTTTCTTTAGTGAGTCCTTAATCCTATCAAACAAACGTCGGAACAAGACGATAAACCCCTGAAACCCAGGGTATTGTTAGATCAGAACATCACAACACTGTAATAACAACTCGCCTTCAATAAATTAAAACTGAGGAAAAACTCACCAGTTGGAAAAGTCGTGATTAGCCATCTAGCTCATTATGAAAAGGCATTCTCTGTTAGGATACGCGATATGTTTCTTCATCTAATTTAGATTAAAATTTTGTATGATTTCTTTTCTTAAAACCTCACGTTGTTCGTTTGTTATCCTTGCATCAGGATATTCATAAAATGTCTGCAGTCTAACAATGTCCAGGAGCTGCACGTGTGCAAGCTGTTCGTTCAATTTTCTAATAAAACTAGAAAACCTGTCTTCAAACAAGATCTTTATATCCACAATTTCGAGCACATCTTCTTCTTCCAAACATGTGGTCATTGCTGTGCGGACCTTCTCAAGATGACTCAACACCTCTTGACCACACCCTAGATACCCTTTACAAACAAGGAAACGTTCTGGGTGCCACAGGTAGCCCACAACTGGCTTTACGAAGGTTACTTGCTGGAATACGCGATGTAAGACAAAAAGAAGGCCAACAGTAAAACGTGTTAAAGATGTGAAAACACGACAAACCAATGTACCACCAGGACATAAAACCTTGAGTCCACTAATGCAGCTTTCTAGGAAATCTTTCTTGGACAGTAATTCTACAGGTTGACTGACATTCTTCCAGGGGTAAGGGGGAATTGAGTTAAAATGTGGTACAATGAACAGTTCAACTAGCTGAGGTTTCTCCTTGTCTTCCATGTTCTCTATGACACTACAGTTATCTACTCTGATGTCTTGGGATTCAAGATAACTGGCAAAGCAATTACAAGGTGAACACAAGTTCATCACCATTGCTTTGGTACCTCGTTTATCATCTGTAAACCTTACAAGACGATCTAGAACTGCAGTAGAATAAGCACAGCAGTAAGAACAAACTTCATTGTCAGTTGTAAATGGAGGAGATGCTTGTTGTAATTGAACCAATGAATTTTCCTGCGAGGAATCCAAGATAGAAGCTCTCTCCATTGCAGTATTCAAAGTGGTAATGTAATATGATGAGCAGAAACGTGAATTCAAAACTTTCTTGAAGCTTTTCCCAACTGTGATAGTAAAGTTTAGCTCAGCCATGTCGTGTGTTTGATCCAGCCACGGTACATGGTCTGGTAAAAGTGGAATCAGTTGAATTCCATCATTTGTCTGGGAGAGCCCTAAAATTGGGAAAAAACGAAACTATTGACTGCGTTTCAATTTCATCCCGAGACTTTACACTTATATCACATCCTACAAATTTATAGACTCTAAGACCCAGAATTGAACAAAAATTATAGATTTAAAGACACTATACAGTTGCCTACTGGGTTGGGTTGTGGTTGACCTGAATTGACCTGGGTTGTGGGGACCTGAGTTATGAGGACCTGAGTTATGAGGACCTGAGTTGTGTGCACCTGAGTTATGGGGACCTGAGTTATGGGGACCTGAGTTATGAGGACCTGAGTTGTGTGCACCTGAGTTATGGGGACCTGAGTTATGAGGACCTGAGTTATGGGGACCTTAGTTATGAGGACCTGAGTTATGGGGACCTGAGTTGTGTGCACCTGAGTTATGGGTCCACCTGAGTTATGAGGACCTGAGTTGTGTGCACCTGAGTTATGGGGGCCTGAGTTGTGTGCACCTGAGTTATGGGGACCTGAGTTATGGGGACCTGAGTTATGAGGACCTGAGTTGTGTGCACCTGAGTTATGGGGACCTGAGTTATGGGGACCTGAGTTATGGGGACCTGAGTTATGAGCACCTGAGTTGTGTGCACCTGAGTTATGGGGACCTGAGTTATGAGGATCTGAGTTATGGGGACCTGAGTTATGAGGACCTGAGTTATGGGGACCTGAGTTGTGTGCACCTGAGTTATGGGGACCTGAGTTATGAGGACCTGAGTTATGGGGACCTAAGTTGTGTGCACCTGAGTTATGGGTCCACCTGAGTTATGAGGACCTAAGTTATGAGGACCTGAGTTGTGTGCACCTGAGTTATGGGGACCTGAGTTATGAGGACCTGAGTTATGGGGACCTGAGATATGGGGACCTGAGTTATGGGGACCTCAGTTGTGTGCACCTGAGTTATGGGGACCTGAGTTATGAGGACCTGTATTTTTGGGACCTGAGTTGTGGGGACCTGAGATATGAGGACCTGAGTTATGGGGACCTGAGTTGTGGGGACCTGCATTTCAGGAAACTATGTTGTAAGGAACTGACTTGCAAACACCTGCATTATGGAGACCAGAGATATGAAGACCAGAGTAAAGGGGTCCTGTGTTATGAGGACCTGAGTTATCAGGACCTGAGTTATGGGGACCTGAGTTATGAGGACCTGAGTTATGGGCACCTGAGTTGTGGGGATCTGAGTTAGGGGGACCTGAGTTATGGGGACCTGAGTTGTGGGGAACTGAGTTTAGGGACCTGAGTTATGAGGACCTGAGTAGTCGTGGGGACCTGTATTGTGGGGTCCAAAGTTATTCTCTTTAACTTCTCATAAACTAAATTTTCAAGGAGTTTGAACAGAACTGGAAAAATCCAAGGACTTTTTCAGGCACCCTTGAAATATAAATGAAATTCCAGGAGTTTTCATGGAATTTAAGGAGTAACACAAACCCTTATGATAGTGTAAAGTTGTAATGCAATAGTTTTCAACACTAATTGCAGCAACTTTTTTTAGAAATGTGCATGCATTAATTGATGTTGTTGAAACATGTTTCTTAACAGTTTTGTCACCCAGGAAACAATTTACAGATAATTTGTTCATCAAAATATATTTCCTCATTTAGCCAGCACCTATTGCGGGGTTTCATCCATTCCTTTGGGAATCAAAAGACAAAGAACAGGTAGCCATGTTTGATGAACAAACAAGAGGTGCTTAAATAAGAAATTTTTTGTTGAAGTTCATCAAAGATGGCTGCTGTGACGTCACATGCAACCCAAGAATAAAGGATCAAATGTTTACTAGCCTTTTACACACAACTACAAATTGTGAAAATACCTGTTAAACTTGTACAGCCTGATGGATTAAATGCAAACACTACATGTTCTTCTTTGATGGAATCCAGCCAGCTGTTGTCATGGTGATGTCTGTCATTATAGGTCCCAGTCTTTTTCCTGTTACTGTACTGTTCATTTGCATTGACGTCACTGGCTTGCAAGTGCTGTATACCATTTAAATAACACCCACTAATGATGCGGTCAGAGTCCTTTAAAGGTCTTACATTGAAGAGATTGCCATAGTGTAATGCCACTTGTTTCCTCATCTGAAATATGTATTGTTTCTCCTCTTTATCCATGTGATAAAAATGTTGGATATTTTCCATGATCTCAAGTTTTTGCTTTTCAATAAAAAAGTGTTGACATTCCAAAAGTTTTTCAATGAACTGTGATGGAATTAGCTTCAAAGGAAATAGTGCTTTCTCAGGGGTGCTACTTTTGTAAGCACTGGCATGCAATACTTCTTGGTATTCCATGGGTAAAGTTCCACAATAATCTATACACACTACATAGACTTCAGAGTTGCCACCTTTGCTAGTTCCTGAGAAACAAATGTAATGTGTGTTAAATACCCATCTGCATATAATGATATTTTCTATGGCAAATGGATTTGCCAAGTCCCAAGTTAAACAAATTTCATATGACAACTTTCTTGCGCTATGCCCTCGTGTTGATTTTCAGACAACACATGACTAAAAAGTATTCAAATGTGGCCATCTTTGCAGTGCAAAATGCTTTGGTTGAAGACCAGGGATTTTTACTGTACTGAAATTTTCTTTGACAAATCATAATCATGAGCAAACTTTACAAGGCAAATTTTCTTACACACTGTAAAAAGCAAATTAATATGCCAGCTTTTCAACAAAATAAATAATGTGTTTCTTATATGAAATTTGGTCATATTTTCTTATAAGCATTACATAGGCAAAAATATTGAAATATATAAAATTAAGTTAAAACTGCTTCAAACTGTATGTCAGCGCAGCATGATATATATTTCTCACACACTTATTATGACAGTTGAAATGTACTGTGCACACACTGGAATTGTAATTG
Organism: Telmatactis stephensoni; assembly: GCA_029948255.1. Taxonomy (NCBI): domain Eukaryota; kingdom Metazoa; phylum Cnidaria; class Anthozoa; order Actiniaria; family Isophelliidae; genus Telmatactis; species Telmatactis stephensoni. The sequence continues at coordinate 177,679 of JALIZF010001509.1, forward strand.
TTTGTTGTCGTTTGTAATCATTTGTTCATTCCCTGAAGATGGATCTGCCAATCCAAAAGCTTGGAAATTATGTATTGAAAACATTAACGTAGACGAAGCAAAACTGTGAAATATAAATAAAAAATGTTTTTGCTGAGGTGGGAAGTAATTGCTTCCTCTCAATTGAAAATGACAGTACACCTTTTGAACTTGCTGCCAGTCTTCATGCACATGGCATCTTTCCTCCCAAACACCTTAGTTGAATCAGTTGTACCATGTAAAAAAGAAAATATGTTGATAGCAACATTGCTATTTGATTCTAAAACCAAAAGTGCAAACAAGAACTCAGTCTACAGTGTGGCCAAGAAAAGATTACAACAAATGACAAGATCAAATTATTAGGAGTGACATTAGACAATAAATTGAAATTTGATTATCATATTTCTGACATTTGCCGCAAAGTTAGCGCACAAATCAATGCTCTGAACAGGTTAAAAAATATTCTACCACTTAAAACTAAAAAAGCATTGTATCGCGCTTTTATACTGCCTTATTTTTATTATAGTAGTCAAGTATGGCATCATTGCGGTAAAAGAAATACTGCTAAACTAGAAAAAGTAAATGAAAGAGCTCTTCGTTATGTATATGAAGATAAACAATCTTCATATGAAAATCTTTTAGCTAAGATGGGTATCACTAGTCTAGAAAATCGAAGAATTCAAGATATGATGTTAACCATAGACAAGTGTCTTCACAACAGGGCACCACAAGCTATTATAGATTTAATTTCAACTCGACAATCTAAGTATAATTTAAGAGGAGATTTTATGTTAAATTTACCTAAGATAAACTCGACTAAGAATGATTAAGTGGTGGCGTTATTTTGCCCCTAAAACCTGGAATGCAATGCCAAATCAAATCAGAACTATGAATGGCAGTAAGGATTTTATTAAAGCAATTAGAAAGCAGAATTTTATTAATTTGATGTAATATAAGCACTATTCCTAGGTTTTAAATCATTTTAACATTTTTAGAATTTTATATTTTAGCTTTTAAATTTATATATTTTATTTTTATTTTATTTCATTCATTTATTTATTTCTGTATTATAGTATTTCATTTTTGTTGTGGAGTACCTTAAAACTAGCTTTGTAGCTAAGTGTATTTTCCACATTAAATAAAGTATGTATGTATGTATGTATGTAAAAGTACAGAAACCAGAAATCGTCTTGTTTTGCATACTGTAATTTTGCAAAGGGCCTGTATTTTTCAATGGTGATAAAAAATTCATCTACATATGTCAACAGGTGGAGAATAGATTGCAGTACACCATGACTGACATCACACTCATTGTGATCAAGGCTCTAGAGTGATTTATCTTATCTTATCCAGTTGATCTATTTTTGTATGTATATTTGTATTTATTATGAATCTATTGTTTATATTTATCATTTTCTTATATGCAATATATATTTTTTTCTTTTATATTGTTAAGCGCATTGAGATTTTTAGAATGCGCTATACAAGAATAAAGTTATTTCTACTATTATTATTTGAAAACTTAAAGGTAAACTGTGAATACAGTTAATGTTGCAGCAATGAGGTTCCCACTCTTCTAGTATTCATAACCTGACAATATCCTGGCCTTGAATTTTTCTAATTTCCCTGACTTGTCAAGAACAATGGGAACACTGATCAAAGTTGTATCATTTCACACCTTGACACCTTGTTGTGCAGAATGTCAGGCTGGATAGTGACTGACTTTGCATTCATTTAGGCCATTCATACAAATGAAAATAAGAGACATCTCATTGTAGACACAACGTAAGTAAGATGCAAGCTTTCTAATATACAGTAAACCATAATTTTAGTCCTACTGTTAAAAGTGAACAAAATAAGAATTATCAGCTCAAAACACAGTTCCTCACTATGTCCTGTCTTGGGCTAAAAGTGCTGTTTGTTTATACAGAGAGGTTTGTGTCTTATCTAAGTTGTCTAATTAAGATAAGACAAATCTTATTTTTCCTTCCTTAAAATTTGGCCATATTTGATCAATGCTCTAGCTAGAGTGACTTGAAATCTAAAACGGTAAGCTCTGATTATATAGAGATTTGTGATTATTTCTTACCAGGTTTGATGAGATGTACCTCTTGAAAAAGACAGCACAAGAGATACAACATGCTAATCATGTGATACTCCAGTGCTGTGAACATCTTGAACACATAGTTACCACCCTGGCATAGAATTTCAATGGCTGCAAGTGTTTCACAAAATATCAGCTGACCAACTACTTGTTCCTGTTCACCAGGGTCATCAGCACAATTGATGCTTCCATCAGCTGTTACCTGATTAGATAAATACAATATATTAATATGTAATTTGGCTTGGTTTATAGCTATTTGCACAAACATTGACCCTTTCAAAATAATCAAACCTAGAAGCTGATGCGGAAATGGCTCCTGGTTACACTTAGTAATATATGGATATTCATATGTTTTATCTGTGAATTTGCTATGTATCATGTTGGAAATACCAAGAATTTATCTCGGTCACTGTTTGAAACGTCCACGTCCATGTGCTTGTTTAAAATCATCTAATAAACAAACTTCCCAGTGTTCCTTTGGTTCTCAGCTTCTATGCTTTGAAAGGATCAATGTTTGTGCAATTAGCTATATACACGATCACTACAACTCTATCATTGTTCATTATAACCACAGAAAACTGTGGAATTGAAAGCAATTGAAGCAATCAAAGCCATTCCATATTGCTACAGTCACTGATTGTTGGAACAATATCTATCTCTATGATAGCTGTGATTGCTATGACCGCTGTAGTTGTTTGCTAGTGAAGTTTCCATATGATGGTTGCATTCACTGAACACACTCTACAATGTAACATGTAGCAATCATAGTGATTATACTGTATGGAAACCAAAGTTTACATTCCATCATTTGTACATGTATTAATACATGGTCAGTCATATCACATAACTGGTGGTTTGGAATAATTACAGGGTGTGCACTGGTAATTACTGTTGCTATTTATTTATTTAATAATTATTGCTACTAAATAAATTTTTTAAAGGGGGGCATGCCAATAGACATCTTTGGGAATCAGAAGAATTATTGTCACTTCCCACTTTGGGGCAGCATGATTGAAGCCCTTTTGATGTGGAGCAGTGATTAGTTTTAGAGAGATAACAACTAGAACCAAGATAACTAATGCTAGCTCTCTTGCTAGAACATAATTTATAGCTTTTTGTGAGAGAGGAACATTCCCTCAAGGACTGACTCTATGAATGTCCAGTTATATAAATGGTGTTTATGTTTTAGCCGATGTTTTTCTGATGTTCTAGACAATAGATAGACCCAACAACTAAGGTTTAAACATCATTCAAAATTTTTAATATGCTATGTCTAGATGCCCGGCAGCCAGTCACAACCTTCAAAAGACTAAAATGCCCGGCAGTCTGAATTTTTTTACAAAAATCAATAAAACAACTAAGATTCAAAGCATTGAACCCTTCTATCTTATTGTTTAGAAATGTCAAGCGCTTGTCGTGAGCTTGACGGATTTGAAACTGAGCAAATTCTTTGACCTGGGCACAGAGTACGAAACACTCATTTGAGGCACTTAGAAAAATTTGCACGGTTGACGATTGCCGGTCACAACATTCAAAACTTGTAGTAAATGCCTGGCAGTCAGATTGTTTTTACAAAAATTAATAAAAAAATTTAGATTCAAGGCATTGATTCCCTCTATCTTTGTTGGAATCGATGCCTTGAATCTTAATTTTTTATTGATTTTTGTAAAAAAAAATCTGACTGCCAGGCATTTACTACTTTGAATGTTGTGACTGGCAGTTCATGACAAGTGCTTGCCATTTCTAAACAAAGAAGAAGGGTTCAATGCTTTGAATCTTAGTTGTTTTATGGATTTTTGTAAAAAAATTCAGACTGCTGGGCATTTAGTCTTTTGAAGGTTGTGACCGGCTGCCAGGCATCTAGACACAGCGATTCAAATAATCAACTCTAAGCATCCTGCTGCCTGTGTCTGGCAAAATTTCTAACAAAACAACGTTTTCAAGGCTTTTGTGGAAGCAAGAAAAAGCAACATAATAGCTACCATATAAACATAATAGTTACCATATGAACAGATCCCATAAGTTGTTGACAATTTTCCTTCAGGGATTTAAGATTCTTCAAATTCATGAGATCTCCTGTTCCATCACAACCAAAGTCCCAGTGTTCCATTGTCTCCAGAATAAACGAATCATCATCAAGCATAGCATTAAGATCGTTGCCTTCATGATAAGGGTTAAGAGTTGTGCCAAGCCACTTCCAATGAACTTGCGGCACATTATTCTTCAAGTAATGGTTCAGACTTGCAATAAATGCACCAGGGGCCTCACACAAGTGAACTGAGTTGAGCTCTTTTTTCTCAATGGACTGTGTTGGTATTAGCTCATACGTTCTTATAATCTCATGGAATTTGGCCCACGCCTGAGTACACATTTCTGCACATGCCTGCTCTCTCAAACTCCTGACTACAAATCCTGCTTTATGCATTCGTCTAGTATGTTGATGCCACTGTTCAATGTCCATGTCATTCAAAAGACTTTTCGTTGAGTTTAAGTCTTCCTTCAAAACTAGAAACTCAGCAATCGTGAAAGGTTCTTCCTTGAAAAGATATTCGCTGCCAGGCAGTGTCCATGTTTGTTGTTTATCCTTCAGTGTGAATTTCTTGTTAAACAGTTGAGTTATTTCATGGCGTATAGAAGAAGCTGTATCTTCAGCCAGAAATTCGTTATGAGGTTGAAAAACTTTTCTTCTTCTTTTTCGAGACATGATTTAGAGCGAACAAGAATCAAAATTCCAAACTCTTGTCAGCCATCTTGAATTTGCCAGGCCAGGCTGCTCAGTCCGAAATTATCAAAATCGATAATTACTGGGTTTCCTGTGTCAACACTAATTGTCAGCCAGAAAAAATAATTTTTGTTTTTCTGTTTAATCAATTAATTTTGTTTGTTTCCTGTTCTTGATTCTGGTAAACGTTTTATTGCTATTCTACTTTTAACAAATAGAAATAAGTATGTGGCCATGGAGTTCCTGTGCTTGACTTTACCTAAGCCCGCGGAAGCGCGCGGTAAGATGATGTGTGAATGTGCATGCGCGCGCCGACCAGGGCTCAATTTTAGCAACGGATTTCCCATACGAAAAGGTAAGTGCTTGCATACGCTATATTGAGAATTTTCAGTGGAAACAAAGAGTAACTGATCATATCATTCCAGAGTTTTGCATTTCGTTTGAAAATGAGCACGAAGGGGTCGCAAATCTGTCCGTACATGACGGCGCGCGCAAAAACGTTTCTTGAGTAACAATGAAAGAGTCTTGCGTCAGACCGCGTATCAAACAAACAAATGCCATCACCAAGACAACGCTTCACTTTTTCACAAAAAGTTCTGAGAGAGGAGGTTGAACAAAAAGCTAGCCGTTAAAAATCACGAATTTTGAAACAAATTTAGAAAGTTGAGAATGTCACGAGTGCTACAAACTATGTAAGTACAATGGTTGTCACGTGACTTGAGTTCTATGCGAAAAAAACGCAAAAAGTGAAAATATGGTCACTTTTCAACTGCGCTGTAGAAATGTTCTTCACGAAGCGTTTTTTCACACAAGACTATAAGGTTTTTCTAAGCTATCTTTACGTAAAAAGTGCCTTTATAGTTAGCGACAAATGCCGACTGTAATGTTTTAATCGCTCTTTTGATATTTCATGCAGTTGTGGTTCAAAACGATCTTTGAAGACATCAAGTGACTTGAATTCTGAGACAACTCACAAGAAAATCATCGTCAGTATTCCTGGGAATAAAAAGGTAAGACGGTACAAAAACGTTTAAGCAATTAGCTTTTGCCTCCGATCACAGGGCTACTTTGAAATAGCTAAACCTTTTATTTATGCTACTTTCATTTGCGTGCTTCAAAAACAACGTACCTTAGCCATCTAAAACCACCTATAAGCGTGTTTTTGTCTTTTTTCTTCTAGTATGAGGCTTTCACAGCCCAATCTACTTGTATGAAAACTCAGGATTTGAAGAAACAAAAGAAGTCACGTGATGCAGAAGAAAACACTCACGAGCAACCTACTACAGTTGCTCCAAAAAATCCCCAGCGAAAAATACTGGTCGCTAAAAGAGGTATTTAAGTGCCATCATGTGAAAATATATATTATACGTATACAGTTACTTTTGCGAGATCGATTTATGTATAGGCTAGCTAGGGTACGTCTTTCGAAACCTGACCACTGACGTATTTCCCCCAAACAAAATGATGCGCAAACCTTGTTTAGCGTGGATGTTGCACAAACTGGCTCAGTATCCCCTAAAAACTATCGATCCTGTGCAATTATATCTTTACTACTCTTTTTAGCCTCTGAATCACGAAAGAGAAAATTCTTCTCCAAATATTCCCAAGGTGATCTGCTTGGAACAGGCTCTTTTGGAAAGGTATATGAAGGTTTCAGGATCCAAGACCAGTTACCAGTGAGTTTTTTAATTATTGGGATGTGATTGTTGCGTTTGTTTGATGTGATTGTTTGATGTGAAAAGATGAATGAATGAATGAACGAACGAACGAACGAACGAACGAACGAACGAACGAACGAATGAATGAATGAATGAATGAATGAATGAATGAATGAATGAATGAATGAATGAATGAATGGATGAATGAATGAATGAATGAATGAATGAATGAATGAATGATCTACAATGAATAAATAAATTAAATTAAATGAATCAACGAATTTTTTGATTTTCTAGGTTGCAATAAAACACCTACCTATAAAGAGTGCCAAAAAAGTTCAGGTAAAAATTTTATTCCTTCACGAACCCTAGTTTTTATTGCAGAACGCAGATAAGACCAGTCTAGGGCCCAGTTGTTAACGCTAATCCTTGGTTAAAATGAATGGTTTTCTTTAGATTTAATCCTGGGTTAACGCTAATGGTAGTTTAATTCGAATAACTGGGCCCAGTTCCCTGTCTTTTCCATTCTTATTGCGTGACATTTTGTGACATGTTAAATGACATGACGCCGGTCACGTCAAAGACTGTCCCGAGAGGGGCGCCGCGGCCAAACAAGACCCTAATCCCATGAATTCGTGTTCTTTCAGATTGATCCATATCGAAGCCTTCCCGCTGAGGTCTACTATCATCGTCATCTCCAACACCCCAACATTATTAAGCTACTTGATCACCACGTCTTTGACGGCAATCACGTGCTAGTTCTGGAACGACCACGTGTTTGTACTGATCTGTTTGAGTACCTATTTCAACAAGATGATAATACCATCAGCGAGGAAGAAAGCAGAACAATATTCCGCCAATTGCTTGATGCTGTGATTTACCTTGATGGACAAGATATCGCACATCATGATATCAAGTCAGAGAATATACTGATGGATCTCAGTGATGAAGGCAAAGTCAAGTTGATTGATTTTGGTCTTGCATGCAACTCTACTAAAGAACCAATCACAAACTTCTTTGGTAAGTCGGGAATTACCTACTTTACTCTTTCGTGTGACTTTCCGTGGATGGCTCACGGGTCGCGCATGCTAATTGTTTTCTAACAGTCACAAAATAAAAAAGGCTCTGATATACAATGCAATTTTCTTGTGTAAACGTTGCGGGCAGCAGTTGCGCCTGGTTACAGAAGAAAACGTAAAATAAGTAGAACTCGATGATTCGATACTGAAACTGCAATAATTGCGAGAATCTGTTATAGAAGTGAACATGCTGCTGCACCAGTATGTACTACGTGTGCTTTTGCAGAAAAATTGCATTGTATATCGGGAACTTTTATGAGCACTGCATGGAGTATAGGGGGAAGTCGGTAGGTCAGGGTACACTTGAGCACGTTACGCTAGATCGTAACCTTGCGAGCAGAAGAAACATAGTTGCGCATGGTAGCTTGTCAAGTGATTATGAGTTAATCTCAATGCAAAGTTTTCTCGTCTTGTTCTAAATCACTAAACAAAATACAATACAATAAACCTTGATTAGTTTTGTCTTACTGTAACAATGGTTTCTCAATTCCAGGTACTCCTTAGTACAGTCCCCCAGAATACCACACCCGTCATCAGTACGATGGTGGCCAGGCAACCGTATGGTCTCTAGGGTGTGTACTCTATGATATGCTGACAGGGGATCTTCCTTATGAGAGTGCTGAGCATGCAGCCTTACAGCCTCTAAAGCTAACCAATCATCTTTCACAAGGTAAGCTTTTTTGGCTAATAATAGTAACTTAGGGCGCTGTTACACAATGCAATTTTATTTGCAATTGGAACTCGTCTTAGTTGCAATAGCGATGTGAAACAAGTTACACGAACCATTGTTACACTGTGCAAAGGAAAAACGGGTGCTGCAACGATTGCAGTTGGCTTGTCTTGCAATACTTTTGCGCAATCCAGGGTGAGTTATACGCTGCAATGACTCGTGCAACTTGTTTCACAACGTCATTGCGAGACCGGCCAGCTCAGTTGCTCAGATGATTACAGCTTGTACTGCAACGCTGCAACGGCGGCTGGAGTTGGAAATGATAAAAATGATGTTTATTAGAAATGATGTTTATCAGTACCTAATACATTTTACAGGTATTTGGTTTGGTTTTGCTAATAAAAAGAGATGATACTAACTTGGTTCCCCAGCCCTGAAAACCTCATCCCCTCACCACTCCCCCAGAATGTCAGACTATGTAGGTTACGGTAATACGATGCAACCTCACGCGCAACTTTTTCTGCTGCTTCTCAGCAAAGCTAGTAGCTCCATATTTGTTTTAGCCCTGCAACAATTCACTGAATATGGTAACATTGCAAATTATAGACCAGGGCACCGGTGTTAGAAGGGTCATATTCTAGGTTAAAATACATAATTTAAAAAAAATAATCCTGAGTCATATTGCAAATCGTCTTTCAATAACTTAAATAACTGGATCCTTCGATATAATAGAGCGCATATGTTAGAGCGCTTTTCGTATGAGTGGGAAACTGACCGTACCAGTTACGGTCAATGCACGGTACGTTTACAGCAGGAATTTCGAATGTTTTTATAGACATTACGGTACTGACACGGTCACGGTACGGTACGATCAGTTTCCTACTCATACGAAAACCGCTCTATACTGAGAACGGCAGACTGCTGGCAGACCAACTAACGTTTCTAGTTCATAAAATTTTGATATTTCATTTTTCAGATGTTCGCGGTTTCTTCAAAATCATGCTTGAGAAGCTTCCAGAAAACCGAGCAAATCTCCAGGACCTACTTAGACACCCGTGGCTGATGATGAACGCTTGAGGTACATCCAAACCACTGGCATGGGCAAATCTCACATTCTAAATAAGAGTCTATCATATATATATATATAGAAGAATAATCAGCTAGAATAACTCAGCTCGATTCAAACACATAGTGAGACAGCGAAAAATAAGACTTGTGCTGATAAAAAACTGATTTCAAGAAAAAATGATTTAGTTATTAAGGGTGATATGAATAACTCGTAGTTTTAAAAAAAAGCTAGTATGAAAAATAATAATCAATAACAGTTTGAAAATAGGATAGGTTTTTTATAAATTTACCAATAAATACATATTGTAAATAAGAATAGTAATTTAGACATAAATATATTGACAGGAATATACAAGGCTTAATTTTAATTTCTTGTGTCAAAGTCCTGCTGGGGTGGTCTGGTTGGAGGTTGGGTGTCCTCCCTGAAAATTTGGGTTTGGGTGTCCAGAGCGCTTGATGTGTGTTTTTCGAAGAGTATCAAAATTGCATGACTGCCTGGCGGTAGGGCGAGTGCAATTTGAGTTTTTGAAAAATATATACACGAGTGTGAATTAATTCCAATTGAACGAGAAACTTTAGGATTACCCTTAGTAATAATATATATGAAAAAATTACTCGATTCTGATAGGTCAAGAACAGTGCAGTTCAAGTGTAACACGGTGCAGAAAAGCTGTTATACAGTGCAAATTACATTTGAATTCACACCGTGTTACACTTGAACTGCACTGTTCTAGTTATATAAGTTATAGCTTCAATAAAAAGTCCGATGACTTGCACGCGCTACTGACGCCAAGATCACATCTCAACGAGCGCGCGATCAAAAACACATTCAATCCGGCCAATCCTAGTCCAGTTCGACACGGGACTAGTTTTACATGATTTGGGGACCTTTAGCCTGGTATTCACGAGCGACGGAAGCATAAGCATTAGGATCATACGTAGACTCAGTATGCGCTGTTCATTGTCTTTTATTACACATAGGTCAGATATGCAAAAACAATGCAATGCAAGGTATGTTTTACTTCTCTAGATTTACCGTCGAGTGTTGCCTTCACATACAGTGTTCGCTGCCAACATAGAAAGAATTCTGTCCAAATTATGGCACCCCAGTCATGAAGAAATAGAACAGAGTCAATTACACAAATTAGAGGCCAAGCGTCGCTATGAAAGATTAAAGTAGCAAAGAAGCCTCCGACTGTAGAACAATTTTTTTGGATCTATAGGTTTACTTTTGTAGTTTTGCGACGGCAATCAAAACCTGAATTTCCATGCAGCTAATTTACCTTGAAATGATCCGATGGCAGGTTCCTTGGCAATGCGCACAAGGTGACAGTAGGGAAAAAAAACCTTGTCGGACAAAAGGCCACAAACCTACGCGTGACTCACCCAAAGGGGAATATGGGGATTTTTTGAGAAAATGTCACTTTTGGAATGCCCGTTTCCTTGCATTGGGTCTTAAAGGTTCGCATTTCTATCGATCGAGAGAGCGGGAAATATAATTTTTCATTGAAATTAATCCAACAAAATATCCTATGAATTTCTCAATTTTTTTTTTTTTTTTCTCAGACTTTTATTTAGATTTTCTCCACTATATATTTACAAGACATATCAAACATACAATGATTATGGACATATATCTATGTATCTATATAAACCATTAATATCAAGTCTGCTTACTTTTGTTGTAGTTGTTGTTATAATTTTGTTACTTATTTAGAAATACCTAAATATATCTTAATTGATTATTTTTGCTATCAACACTTAATTGAAACACAGAACATTAGAAAAATTCATATAGAGAACTAAATATATTGTTGCTTACTGTTAAATTAACTAAACGCGGTCTTAAGTCTTTCCCATTTTCCTTCATGTAAAACTAATTTATTTTTTGCAACTGCAATATTTCTTTCGATTCTTTCAATATTTTTAAGGCAATTCTTGAATAACTCAAGAGATGGTGAATTTTTCTTGTCTCTAGACTTGTAGAGTAGTAGCTTATACATCAATAATATCATATTAATCTCTTTTTCATCTACTCCTAATAATACCACTACTTTAGTTAAGATTGGCAAATGTACGCCATAAACTTGAAGCCAATTTTGGATTTCAAAGTATAAATTTTTGGAAACTGTACAATCCACGAATAGATGTTCAATGGTCTCGAGGTGGTGATGGCAAAAGGAACAGCTTGGAGAACTGATAATATGAAAGCGATATAAGTCCCGATTAAGATAAAGAATGTTGTTGACAATTTTATATTGGAAGTACCTCATATATGTGTCAATCGTTGTTAAATAAATTCTCTCGTAAACTTTAGTCCAATTTATGTCCTCGTTGAGTTTTTCAAATATTTTTGTTTGAGAAGAGGGAGGTTTGAATAATTTTTGAATGAAGTAATTATATATTTGTTTTGTTTTCACCTTTGTTAATGTTACTTTCTTTTCTTCTATATATAAGAACTTCTCCTGTTCAATTTGTAACACTTTCGTTTCTTTTAATTTGCTCTTCCATTCTTTAGGAATGGAATGACACAATTGAAACCATTTAAATTTATCGGTCTCTCTTATCCCAAGGGACTGAGCTGAGCATGAACCCAACTTATCTCACCATTATTATCACAAAGATCGCCAATAAAGTTAACATTTCTTACTTTGAAATCTTTGAAAAATACTGCTTGATTGTCGATTTTTATGTACTTATTGTTCCAAAGAAATTGCTCCCGAACCGTTGATGTCATTAGTTCTGTATGTGTGATACTAGCCCAATTAGTCAAAACATCCCTATAGAATGGTGGGGTAGACGGAGGAATGCGTTCAATATCAAAATTGGAATAGATATTCTCGAATCTCCCTATTACATTAACATACATCCGAGGGATTAAATTCCAGATTTTCCTCTCGGATAACATCAATTTGACTGCCCATTTCGTTCTTTTAGCTTTTATACGTGACTGAAAATGTGGTAGTTTCAACCCTCCAACATAGTAATCTCCTATCATTGTTGATGTTTTAATTTTCGGTTTTCGACCATTCCATATAAAATCTTTTATTGAGGATTCCACTTGTTCCGCAAATTCCTCCTTGAAATGAAGGATATTACATACATAGAGAAGTTTTGATAGTGCGAGAGATTGGAGCACCTGAATTTTCCCATAGAGGGTTAGATTTCTCGACTTCCATATCGATAAAGTAGTAGTAAAATTGGTCAGAACTTTTTGGAAGTTGTTTTTAAAATGCAATGCGTTGTCATAAGTATAATATATCCCAAATTCATACCATTGCGTTCTGGAACGTATTATTAACCCTTTTGTAATATAGTTGCTTACATCTTCAAGTTCTTTCATTAGTTTGTCGTGTTTAGCTACCAAATCGCCATTTCTTTCCCAACCGTTAGTTTCTTCAATGGATCTTATATTATCCTCAATCGCCTTATAATCTGATTTTCTATTTTTTGATAATTTCTTTGAATACCTGTGTGCATATTTTCTCACCTCATACTTAATAAGTTCCCATCTCAATCGAGGATCATAGATTCTTTGACGGTTCATGGAAATTTTACAAGATTTAATTTCATTTCTCAAACCCATCACAAAACTTGAATTATCTATCAGAGAGTTGTTAAACTTCCGAAAAGAAGGTCCTCTTATTTTCTCCTCAAAAGATTTAAATTTTAGCGTTATGGCAGAGTGGTCTGTAGCCGGGGCAGGTAAAATGTCGCATTTTTCCACGTAAGATTGTAAGTCATCAGATATAAAGAAAAAGTCGAGTCTCCGATGAAGAATTTCAAAGGAACTACTTCTTCCTTGAGCTTCACCCCTCCATGTATATCGTTTACAGTCTGGGTTCCTAAGTCTCCATATATCACAAAGATCATACTCAGACATAATGGTTTCAATTGTTTCAACCGATTTCGCCTTCTTTTCCGGGTTTAATCCTCCAGAGGTTTCCAATTCAATATCAAAAACTACATTAAAATCACCACCCCAGACCATATATGAATTAACTGGAAAGTCAAGAGATCCAATTTTGTTAACAATTTCTTTGAGGACTAAAATTTGTTGGTTTTCATAATTCGGCAAGTAACTGTTTATGAAAACAAAGCTATTTCCTTCAATTTCTAGCCAAATAATAATGTATCTACCGTTCGTATCCTTAATTGTCTCTTTTATATTGTAGTTGATTTTAGAACCTATTAGTATAGCTACTCCTCTACTTCTAGATGTTCCATTAGCCAAAATTAACGAACCTTTTGTTCGTTTAGACCAATAGTCACAGACCTCTTTTATACTATGCGTCTCTTGTAAAAAAGAAACCCCTTTGTCACCCTCATGTTTTTCTAACCAGTCAAATATTTTTCTTTTCTTATTCGATTCCCCAAGGCCTCTTACATTTAATGATAGCACTTGAAAATCGAATGTATCATGCATAAATTATATTAGGAAAATATAATACAAATTATAAATATCAGTAATGCCATTACTGATAATATAGATTGAATGTAAGGGCACATTATTAGAATTATCGTACTGTTATTTGCTACTTGACTCATAAGGATGTTTTAAAGGCTTTTTTTTTCGTGTATCTGGCCTATAGTTCGTAATATATGCTTATAGTAGCTAAAATACTGCGTTGTAATATAAATTTTGTCCTGAAAATATTACTTATCTTTTAGCTATCATGTTGAGTTTTGGTAGTAGATCTTGAATTTCTCAAATTATCAGTCGGCCGAAGCTAAGCAAAATAATGGGTCAAAACATTGTAAGTGAAAATCTTAAAACCAAATATGAGCACATTGAAGCTGTTCATTATGACACAGCCGAACTATGAGTGTCGAACATCTGAAATTTCCAGTGCGCATGCGCAAACACTGGTTCTCATTTAAAAAATTCTATAATCTTAGAGGAGTTTTCAGCTAAAATAATTATTTTGATCTTGAAAGGTTATTTTTTGCCACAATTGAGCAATTTCTCGATTTCTAATTGGTCAAGAGCCATGGTGAATGAGAGTACATATCGGCAAAGCAAAGTCAAACTTTTTGAAGCGGGTTTTTTGGAAAAAAGACACTATTTTTCATTCAGTTTTTATTATGTAAAATGATTACAAAAATCGAAAGTCTGAATGTTAAGTTTTCGTCTAGAAAATCGATAGCTTCTAACAAAACCGCCAGATTCACAGCATTAATTTAGAGAGCCCGATGAAAATTTACAAAATTTCGCGCGACTTTTATCCACAGAGATGCCACTTTTAAAATGCCACTTTTACTAGGTACGTTTTATTTTTTGCAAACTTTAGGAAAGCGATTATATTACGTTTACTGTCAATGCAAACCAGTCACTGACATTTCACACGGCTGTTTTTGCCTCTGATAAACCACAAGGAAAGAACAATTTCCTAAATCCTTTGCTCCACAAAGTTACATATGGGTTTTCGAGAAAAATGTAAAATAGCGAAGTTGTCAGCAAAAATGTCTGTACGAAGACGGAAAAAAGAGCTCTAAAAATTGTCTGAAAAACGCATATGTCACTTTGTGCACCTTGATGAATAAAGCTAGCCATACTATGTAAAAATTGAATAAAAATGTTTTGAAACTGCAAACATTATAGACATTTTCTGTCCCGATGACGTCATTTGATGACGTCACGCGACGACGTCATCAAACTCAAGAAATTTGTGACTGTTATTATCTTATAAGTATCACTGCTTGATTCCAAATATTAGTCGACTTACAAAAATATGAAGTTTCCCTAGCAACGGGCTCCAGAAATAGGTTCCTTAAAAGCTCAGTCTTCATGCATATCAGTCAAGAGAAAATTACCTCATTTTTTCTTGTATCAATACAATACAATACGATACATACAATACAATTTTATTTCTGCATTATGTGAAAAAATCTATATACATTACAATTTTTTTGTTCTTTTTCAAGGAAAAGTGGCGTGTTTAGGATTACAAATAATATTTGAGTAATGCGTAGGCCCTAAGTAAACTTAAAGTTTACGATAGTTTTTAATGCTCAAACTCAGTTTTTGTTGGCAAGCATAGTGAAGATGATTTTATCCTGGTTTTCCCAGACCAGTTTTCCCAAAAATCTGGGTGATAGAGGCTTTAAGTTTTTGAGTTAGGGCCTAAACACTGACTTCTATGCTCGCTCGATATTTTTTAATGGTAGGTGGGCTTGCATGATATTTTTTTCACAGTTTAAGGTGGCCCGTACCTATTGATTTGTTTGTCAGACATAATTTTTAATCGTGTCTTTTTACATCAAAACCTTGTCCGATTTTTAAGAAATTTGCAGCCATTTGTCTACAAGCCTTGAAATTTG
Source organism: Telmatactis stephensoni (assembly GCA_029948255.1). Taxonomy (NCBI): domain Eukaryota; kingdom Metazoa; phylum Cnidaria; class Anthozoa; order Actiniaria; family Isophelliidae; genus Telmatactis; species Telmatactis stephensoni. The sequence continues at coordinate 193,319 of JALIZF010001509.1, forward strand.
TACCGGTAATTCATTTTGCAACAGATAGTAAGGTGTTGTTTTGAATAAATTAACAAACCATGAGGGTTTTACCTTGGCAGCTCAAACGTCGACTCGATTTAGTTGCTTACTTTTGACGCTTACTGAATTATACCTAGTGCAGTAAAGACAACGACACTTGGCAAAAGGTATGTTAACATCTTGTTCTATCCCATACCTAGAAAATTTCAGGAAATAATTCGACGGAATTTGTAGAAGTCGAAGGAATACAAATTCGCAAAGTTCACCTCGTGGTCACAAAAATTACTCCCCAAGTTTGCTTGAGGATAACATTGGCGTTTAGCTTCTCATCTCTCCATATTTTGTTCACAAGTTACAATAGGTATTTGTCTTTCTTCTAGCATGCAGATATGGCTCTCGCTGTTTTTGAAATTCTGTTGAGATTTTGGCGGTAGTTTTGACTACATAATTTTGCGTCGTAACAGGCAGCGCAAATTTTGTATCGCAACTTCTAAGGCACCAATTGGCACGATACATGTTGTATGTAGTCCTCCATGCCTTTATACTTGATTAACGAAATAGGAAAAAATTCACCTTGGAATTTTGGATTTATGACCAATTTTTCTCAAAAAACTACTTTTAAAAATCGTCTGATATCTCAGATTATTTGATCTAATTCGCAGAAAATTAATTACCGGTACAAATTTTGAAATTGTAGACAAATGGCTGCAAATTTCTTAAAAATTGGACAAGGTTTTGATAGTGTAAAAAGACGCGATTAAAAATTATGTCTGACAAACAAATCAATAGGTACGGGCCACCTTAAGTGCTTGCTCGATACTTTTTGGGGATTTCCGCAACCCCCAACTATCTAATGGTCTGTCCCTGAATTTGATAGATAAAGTAACGATATTAGTTACTACATATAGTTGCTGTCTTTCCTCTAAGTATGATGTGAAAAAATTGAAAGCACTGTCATGAATACCAAGTGCAGATAATTTCAAAATAAGGATGTGGTGATCTACAGCGTCAAAAGCTTTCCTGAGGTCAACCTGAATTATGCCATTAATTAACAAGGCCATTATCAATATTTTGTAGCCACTCATTAATCTGACTTATCAGACAGGTAGCAGTAGAGTGTCCTCAGTGCATGGGCGAAACCCAGATTGTTTAAGTAAAAAGCTAGTTTTCTAATTGAAAGTCTTACATTAGGTGGCGGAGGCCTATAGGGAGGAAAGAGGAAAGGAGAAAATAAAAGCTAGCCTTCACAATAGGTTAATTGGGTCACACAAACTGAACTCAAGAAAAAGGAAGGATTACCTTTAGACTTTATAATTTTAAAAGGTTTGGAACTGACCTAAAAAATTAAAGTTAAAACTTTAAAACGGCCGAATTTTCGGTTACTCGCTGTAGCCTTCTTCAGAACTATAATGATTACTTGCAAGAGTTTGTGATGATAAATTTGAATTTACCACAAAAGATTTGTAAACCCTTGGGAAGTCTATGTGTTCGTTAATTGAATTTGAGTCCCCAGTGGAATGCCACGACTCCAAAAATAAACGTTTCTTCCGGTTAGAAATATTACGCTCCAATAACTCCATGTACCTTTAGACTTTTACATTTCGTTAGGAAGGCTTACTTTCTAACTTTCCCTCTCCTCTCTCCTGCAATGAGGTGTAAATACAACTGCTTAAATTAATTGAAGATTAATTGAAATGGTAAAAACTGATATCGTATCTACAATTCTACTCATTGGAAAAATCTATGAAAATCAAAAGATTTTTCCAAAATCTTACAAAATATTTCTATATGCAGTACATGAAATATTGTTGTACGTGCCCCTCCGCGCCACGAGAGAATAGTGAGTTAAAATATTCTTTTCTACTAAGATTTACTTGCATTTCCTTCCTATGAAGGCAGGGACACCACAACGGCGCGAAACCAATTGACAGTGGGCCCTGTAATAGACCAGACCACACACACACACACACACACACACACACCGACACCGACAACTTCATGGCCTACTCTATCCGAATAGTGGTGTGGGTTCTTTAACGTCCCTCCAATGCAAGGCCTAGGTAGATTTTTGGAGAGACGGGACCTACGGTTTTACGTCCTTGTCCGAGAAGACGTGAAGGTCTAACCGTTTGCAGATGTAATTACAAAGGCAGAACCTTCTCTGTAATTATTTTAAGACCTGAGTATTGGTCCGAACTTCCGCACTAAATTAAGATTGGCACTCAACCAACTGAGCCAATCGGGCGGCGGTCAGAATATAGCGTTGTGGTGTTATGAAGAGTGCGTCAGATGTTTTGAGCCTCAAAATAACACAACAACAAACTACACATTTGTCTACTCAAATTATACGGAAACACTAGTGAAAATAATATTGTTAGCAATATTTCCATACTTTTTATACAAATACAAAGCTACATTTGCTGCAAAAATCATATTACGGCTGTAGGCGTAAACAGACATTACAAAATATATTGTTGCTGTAGAAACAGCAATAACACTAATAACACTAAGATCTTTCTTATTACTAGAGAAGAGTTTAATTCCCCTCTCCTGCTTGTCCATCAAGAGAGCTAATATCCGATAGAAGACAAGAAAACTATCTGCATATTAAAATTGAAGTGCACGTATCATAGATATAAATTGCTGTACATATGTTCACTGCCACACTTGTACACGCCCGCCATTTCGTTCTAAACTTCAACACCTTTTTCATAGAAATGATATTCTAAAGAAAAACGTACCTTTTAAGTTGTGGTTACGAAGGTCTGAAGTATTAAGAGAAGATTTGTTTCCACGACGAGCAATAATGGCGAAAAGCGCCAAAAACTAGACTTCGTGCGAGTTTTAATCCAAATTTTCGTTCTGGGTTAAAAACTGATGTACCAAGATAAAATACCTGTTTAAAACGGATGCTTGAATTGTGCAAAGACTTTTTCTTGAAGTTGTGTTGGGATAAAACTTTTTCAAGCTGAATATAAAGAAAACATATAGCAAATGAGCAAATGCCAAAAGCAAAAGCCTAAATCCTCATTTTCGATCCAAATTTTCGGTTTGGATTAACACTTTGATTTAACTTTCATCGGCCAAAACTACTTACAAACAACTTAAACTTTCTGACAGAAATGATTTTAGTTTTGTACAACAGCTATTCTTCAAATCAGGAGTTCACTGCTCGAACTTGAAAAAAATCCCCTCTTAAACCAAAGCTACTTTTTAGTACACAGTTCAGTGAACATGTTAGAATTTAACTACTAAGTACACCATATAGATGTGAATCCGCTAACTTATAAGGTACGTCAACTAGCTGTCGTCATGGTGACACATCTCTAAAACAAAGCAAGTTATAGCCAGCTATCGGCCTGCCAACAACTCCCTAATTCGCACTCGGACCACAAGTATTTCCCAAATACTGTAAGACTATAAAATAACCCGCTAACAGGAACCCTTGCTATTACGGACACCAAAGTACCGTCCCGAAAGGGTTATCCCGCAATGTTCTATTCCTAAAATCGTCTTGTTCTATTTTTAATATAAAGCTAGTTTTCTAATAGAAAATCTTTCATTAGGTGGCGGTGGGCTGGGGAGGAGAGAGAAAAGGCTAGCTTTAGCTTCACAATAATTTAATTGGGTCACAAAAACTGAACTCAAGAAAAAGAATGGATTACCTTTAGACTTTTACATTTTGTTAGGAAGGCTTACTTTCTAACTTTCCCTCTCCTCTCTCCTTTTCCACAAAGTCTGCTAAAAATCTCTTGGAATAAGGTGTAAATATGAATATAACTGCTTAATTAAATTAATTGAGGACCAATTGATCTAGTCAAGATATCCTATCTACATACAATTCTACTCATTGGAAAAAAGAGAATTAAAATAACGTGAAACACAACTAGTCTTTCTAAAGCGTTTTGGTGCAACACATCTTTTTCAAATTAATAAATATAATTTCCATTTTTTATATCTCACAAATCTATGCAGTACATGAAATGCTGTTGTACGTGTCCCTCCGCGCCAAAAGAGAATAGTGCGTTAGAATATTTTTTTACTCTACTCAGATTTACTTGCCTTTTCTTCCTACAAACATGTACAAAGCCAGGGACACCACCACATCACTTTCACATCAATTGCACAGTTGGCCTCTAGTGTTATAGAACAGACCACACACACCGATAACTTCATGGCCTACTCTATCCGAATAGTGGTGTGTGTTCTTTAACGTCCCTCCAATGCAAGGCCTAGGTATGTGTAGTAGATTTTTGGAGAGACAGGGACTACAGTTTAACGTCCTTATCCGAGAAGACGTTAAGGTCTAACCAGTGCAGATGTAATTACAAAGGCAGAACCTTCTCAAGTATTTTAAGACCCTGGTGTTATGAAGAGTGCAGTGTCAGATGTTTTGAGCCTCAAAATAACACAACAACAAACTACACATTTGTCTACTCAACTTACACGGACAAATACTAATGAAAAATAATATTGTTCAATTGTGCAGTTTTTCGGCATACTTTTTATACCAATACAAAGCTACATTTGCTGAAAAAATCTTATAGCGGCTGTAGCCGCAAACCGACATTACAAAATATACCTGTAGAAACAGCAATAACACTAATAACACTAAGATCTTTCTTATTACTAGAGAAGACTTTAATTCTACTGATGCATGATGTATTTCATGGTCATTTATAAAGCAATTCTACATCTACATCTACATCTACATTTATTGATGATTGACTGATCTACTGTTGTTAAATATATCCCATGCATGGTAGCCTGATTACATGCTCTTTGGCGAAGAGAGAAGAAAAAGAGTAACAAGAAAAGCTTCACACTTCGTGCCTTCTAAATCTTTCCGCTCCTTTTCACCTTTCAAACACCCCCTGCTCTCCCCTGCCCTCTCCTCCCCTCCCCTCAGGCCTCCCCTGCCTGTCCATCGGAAGAGAGCTAATATCCGATAGAAGATATTCATATTAAAATTGAAGTGCACGTATCACATATATAAATTGCTGTACATATGTTCACTGCCACACTTGTACACGCTTGCCATCTCTTTCTAACACTAACACTTTACCGTCTGGAGTAACAACTACATTAGCGGGTTTATCCATTTGACCAAGACTTGAACCACGGCTACCAAAAGACTCTAAAAGCTGGCCCTCTTGGGTCCAAATTTGAACACGATGTTTCCTACCATCACAAACGAGTAACTTGTCCCCTCCAAAAACGGTAAGTCCTCTTAAAAAATCAATCTGAACGCCTTCCTTTCCTTTGTCGACAATTTTGTACAAGAAAGTACCACTGGCATCATAAACATCAACAAAGTACTTCTCGAAATATGTTACAAAGTACTTGCCACTGCCATAAGCAATGTACCATGGTGTTTTGTCTGCAGTTGGAATTTCTTGAACGACATGTCCAGATTCTTTACTCAGTAACTTTATGCCTGACTTGGTTTTATCATCAAGGTGCATACAGCACACTGCGATGCGATCATCGGTAACACACATTTCACGTAGTATCACTTGTTCTTGTCTGTAGATAGTTCTAATGTAAGCACCGTCGTCCATGTCAAACTCTTGAATCCTACCACACTTAAAACCTGGATTATCTGAGACAAGGACATGGTTTCCACACATGACTACTCCCCATGGATGATCTAGTTGACCATCTCCCGTTCCTTGTCCACCAAACTGTCGTACATAGTTCCCATCAGCATTAAATGTAACAAGGCGATGATTCAAATGATCAGTAATGATTACTTCTCCATTAACACTTACTGCCAGTGAACAGGGAACATTAAACTTTTTTTCTCCATCTCCCTTTTCTCCAAAGATTTTTACTGGTTTTAAGTCGAGTGTATCTGGAAAATAATATGTGGAGAAATATTCACAAAAAAGGAAAGAAAATGCTAAATCTCCATCTTTTAAAGTTTTCTAATTTGCATAACGTAACACAAGAATAACGCGACAAATTACCGTGTGCAAAAACTTTCTGATGCCCCGCGGAATTTCATGGCACCCCTTTTGAAAGATACCTAAGGGTATAGCTGTACCACGTTTAGTGCTTGTACGCAATTTGTTACGATTGGTTGGTCTTTTTGGCCATAACAGAACAGAATATAAGGCGGGAAAAGGAGAGCAGTCTACATGGGCCGGGGTTAGAATTCCAGTCATAGATCAGACACAAAGACTTTTTCACCAAAAATCTCTAATTAGTAGTACATTTCTAAATTCAAGGAATGCATCCAGACACACCCCTGGGATGATCTGGATAAATTCTTTGAATTGATAATGACCGGGGAAATAAAAGCGATATCGAGCCCTATGGATAACAAAGAAAACCGTGTTTGATATGAAATAAAATCTTATACAAACCATTGGTATTAACCTAGGGTTGAAAGCTACGCCGCTCTCGACCTACTGGGCCCTATACTTGTGCTTTTTAATGCACTCTATTCATTTATTCTCCCAACCAAAACTCAGTCTTCTATGCAATTTACATTATTACAGTGGTTTAGGGAGGGTGTGTCTGGGTGTTGTGAGTTAGTGTTGGTTAATAAAACATTGACCCTATCTATGGGGAAAATTTAATAAGGACTTGAGGAGTAAAACAAGCCTGACAGCATTTAAGAAAGCTGTACGTAATCTTAATGTTCTGAACATTTTAGATAACAGTTGCAATTGTAACGCATGCCTTAGATAAGGTTATATAAGACATAAGAAATGCAGTGCTTTCCCAGCTCTCGAGTGTTCTCCCAACATCACGCGTGTTTATATAGATCAGGCTATATAAACACGGAAAACCGTTTTATATTTCTTATATAAAATAATCCAGCAATAATCGAGGCAATATTTAGATGAAAAGCGGCTTTTTACTTGCTGATCAAAATAGCGAATTCGCTAAAATACAAGAAAACCGATACATATATCAGGATTGGATTATTCTTAGAAGCATTCACTCAAGGAAAAGGATGATCTTTTATTGAAAAGTCATAAGAGTGGTTGAAAACTATCAAATTGTTTTCTCTTTTTGAAGAAGAAAAGCACTCGAGAGAGCAACTATCATAGCCAAGTCGGAAGAAACCTTAGCGCCTTAGCGAAGTCATTTCTTTTGCAGAAAAATTGCTGTTTATGAGGCCTTAGGATACCTGGTTGGCTAAATAAGACTAATTTTTCTGAAATAAGATGGTTAGTGTTCAATGTTTGTTGCTTATAAGTGTTTTGATATACTTTTTGTCGAGCTTGAGGTTGTTGTAAAGCCTTTGTCAATAAAAAAACAACTTTCGCGATGAAAGAGCTACCCTGCGTACCAGAGGCCCGAGAGGGATTGGGGAGGAGAAAGAAACCGAAAGAAAATATAAAAGACTCATACAAATATATTTTTCCTTGTTTACCACATTATCTCAGTTGTATTCAGTTATGTAAATGCGATAAGTAAAAAATAAAGTAATTTAAATTTGAAAATGTTTTATCTGGTCTTTTGCTGCTTATTTTTCTTTGAGCTCAAGTGTTGTTTTTGCATGCTATGTTTGTTGAATTTTTTTATAGAACTTTTTCTTCCTATCAACAAGCTTGCTTGTTTGCTTTATTGTTTGTTTGTTTGTTTTCCTATTTCTATTTGTTTGTATTAAGTAATTGGGACATGTCAAGCATATTTTGGTCTGCTAGATTTCAGTTTGGTAGGGATTGATTCCGGCAGTAGTATTTGTGTACTCGCGACTAGAAATTTTTGGCCGCTCACACTTTCCCATTCTAGTTTGTTTAATTTGATTTCTGCTAGGTTTTTTGAATCCCTTGCAGAAAGTATTTTTTATGCTTTGAAAATGAAATGCTTTAGCCGAAATAAGTGTGATGTTCAAAGAGACCAAAGCAAATGAGCCTTGTTTGACGTATTTGACTGATTGATGGCGTAGCGTGTTTAGATAGCCTCATCTAGAACGCTTCTGGGCCAATCAGAGTGTGCGTACCATTCAAACTATTTTATAATAACAAATATATCGAAATATTTATATTCATATATTTTTAATATCCAGTTTTATATTTCTATAGCCTTATTAACCTATTATACATTTTACCCAAAATTGTATTAAACATAATTTTGACGAGATCCCAAGCCATATCATCTTTTTGTATCTTAGATAAGGTACTATATTCAAAATAAACAGTACAAAAAAGCGCTTCCTCAGCCGTTTTTAAACTATGTTATAGTTATAGTGAGTGGTTGAAATATGCAAATGTGTCACTCACGCACTAGAACATTGTTAAACTATGTTACTGCGCATGCTCCACGTGATTGAAGGCCGAATGTAACGTGGGTTCTGGGTACGCCGCAACTATCGTGCTCCAGCTATTTTTTTGGTACGAGACTCCTGTGTTATTCAAATCTCGATGCATCAGGATTGTATGCGACACTTGCTTTGGAATTGAACTGTTTAATGGATGGACTAAATCAATCTGCAACCTCGTTTCACAAAGCGTTCATACGAGTACTCGTTGCCAACTATTTAAGCCATTTCCAAAAGCCAGTGCCTTTGTACATGCAATATATTGCTTTAGTTTACAAACTGACCGATGTTTGTTGGAAATTGAATACCTACCTTCATCCGGCCTTATCTCAATCTCAGTGGGGTCAAATCTCGGCGTCGTTTTTGCTTCTGCTAAGCAAGAATGAAAACGGTAAAAAATGAAGGTAAATGACATTTCTGTTGCCTAAACCATTACTATTTCAAATAATAGGATTTTATAGGTAAAGATAAACAGCGTAGATTTTTTTAAAGAAAGTATTGAATTTTATAATAAGCTGTTCATGGAATTGAAATTCTGAAAATGCACTAAAACGAGGCCACAAAGGCTTGTTGTGATAATTAATTTATATTTTGATGGATGGACTAAATCATTAATCTGTGACCTCGTTTCACAAAGCGTTCACACGAGTACTCGTTGTCCAACTATTTTAGTCATTTCTAAAATTAAAGCCAGTACCTTTTTACATATAGTGTACAAAACCGATGTTTGTTACAAGCGACTGTACGAATATTCGAGTGCTTTGTGAAAAGTGGGCCAGATTATTGTCTTGGCCGATTTCAAGAGAACAACAAGTGGTGAACCAAGAGAAATGTTTAACCAGCATTTACCTCTGAAGTAACGACAAGCCATTCTATACTCATTTTCACTCATCTCAATACTAAATTCGATCTTTTTACCCTCTAGCTCGGCCAATTTCTTCAAGTCTTCCGTCACCAGTACTTTCTCTAAGTCATCTCGAAGTTGACCTGATTTGTACCTTAAATAAATGAATTCACATAGTCATTTACTGTTCACGAGGCTCGACCCCTTGTTTGTTTCACGCAGTAAAACATTGGGAGGAGGGGGATTCGAGCTATTAGACGGCTTTTTCTGAGGGCTACTGTTTAACTAGATTAACAACCTCAATTTTTTTTAAATCGGTATAAACCTGTTTCAAACATAGTTCATGTTGGTCTGAGATGGCATATAAATTGCTTTTGTGTTTCTTGACTAAAGTACGTACAAACATGATACTAACTCAGGACTCGCGCGGATCGAGCTCATAGCTTATATTCCAGTATTACAACAGTCTACATTTTGCAGATAGTTATCATAGTTCGGCTTCAAATAACGTATTCAGACCTCCGACCGTCAACGTTTTTTAGTACATGTATATACCAAGTAGTATATTGCTCGAGACAATCCAGAACCATCCTTATCATACTACACTGGTCCAGAACCTCCACCCAGTATAAAACCAGTTTCTCCTAGTTAATGACTCCAGAGAGAGAGAGAATCCAGAGCTAAGTCTTTTCCGCTTAAAACTGGTCGAGACAATCCAGAACCAGTCTTATCATACTGGGGACCTTACGATTTGAAGACGGCGACGGCAACGTTAAGGATTTTTACTTCCGGTAGCTCACTGACCATGCGCGAACTTCTCAGGCGGCGTTTTAGCTCGACGTGCAGACGTCAACCACAGGGAGCCCAAGCTATACTTCTGAGTGATATCTAAAGAGGAGAAAATGATTTAAAATAAAGTTGAACCATCTCAAATGTTGTTGTGTATTATTTATTTGATCTAAAAAAACGATTTTTAAAAATCCCCCTCCATGGCAATAATATATTATTACTATATATGGAGGGAGATTTTTTAAAAATCGTTTTTTAGATCAAATAAATAATACACAACAACATTTGAGATGTTTCCATTTTATTTTAAATTATTTTCTCCTCTTTAGATATTACTCAGAAGTATAGCTTGGGCTCCCTGTGCCGTCAACATGCCCTGCTGGGACACTAGTGAAAAACGTCTGCGCATGCTCGTAGTCAAGTCTTCGTGCTTTTGTAAATTATGCAAATTTCGTTTTTACGCTTGCCTTCAACAACGGTTTTCACAAAATGTCAAAACTTAAGGTTATTTCTTGAAACTTAGGGCCAGTATTCATGTAATGTCTTCATAAATACAATATCTTTGTCTCACAAAAGTATACAAGAGAAATTTTATGTATACACCGAGAACACGAGAATTTCATTTCAGGCTAAAACTCAAACATTTCTTAAGAAAACATCGTAATATGCACGCATGCGCAGACGTTTTTCACTAGTGTCCCCTGCTGGTAGACGTGTGTGAGAATACGCGAGCATGGCGAAGGAAACTACATCTACAAAGGATGAAAGGTAAGATTTTTAGTTCTTTCGACAATTTTTTTACAATGGCCAAATCGTATCAAGGTTTCTGTATAGTTAAACTGATAAGTGTCGTGAAAATGATTTAAAACTGAGAAAGTCAAAAATAGTAAAAAAAAACGACTTGTCAAGGAGCGAATTCATGTAGAAAATGTAGAACTGTCAATTTGTGCATTGACTGCCTTGGGTTATGAGTAAAACTCTGATTATAATTTTAGCCCTTTTTTGTACTTTACTGTCTTTACTGTCTTTACTGGTCAAGTCAAAGAATACAAATTATTTCATAGCTATAGTCAAGTTTATAATTTATGAAGACCTTCGGACAATCTTCCACGTGTTTATGCTCGCCAAGAAATAGAAAATACACCCATGGCCCAGAATAAAAAAGATAATTGATTTCTAGTAAAAAATATTCCTCTAAAATTGATTCTCTTGGAAAATTGGATTGCATTCTTAAGGAATAATGAATGTTTATGTTTATTTAATACACCTGGGCAAATCTCAGTTTGCCTCACTTCGGTCTAATTTAGGCTGATTGTATTAGTACAGGTTTATTTAAATGACTCTATAAAGGATAAACATAATTCTAACTAAATACAAAAAAGCATTAATTGACCAATAGAAAACAAGTGATCTAGTTGCTGTAGTAATTTGTCTTACACTAATCACTTACATTGTGTATTGGAATGCATTTCAATGCATTTTTTGTGGATACTTTTGCTAGATCTTTAATAGGCCCTTTGCAGCACGTGCGAATGAGCGCATTTTGGAAGGCAAAAACAATGGTTTCCAGCCAATAGGACATTGAAATTCTTTTGTTTTGCCCTCCAAATTGAGCTGCTTTCCAACATGCTGCAAAGGGCCTATTTGATATCTCATTTTCCCCTTTGACTTTTTAGCCAACAAGTGAAATGGACCGACAGAAGAGCATGAAGTAATAATGTTGAGAGAATTGATGGTTTTAGATCCGGCCATGGCAACACAGGAAAGGATCAGTTGATAGTGGAGAAGATTGGGAATATCAAAAAAGCTAAAGAAATAAGAAAAAGGTCACTTGAAACCTTCTGATCAAAGAAGGTTCAAGCAGAAAAGATAAAGATGGAAATCAAAGTGGAGGAAGTAAAAAAAGATAGCCTGTGGTCCCCCCTCCCCTCCCCTCGAAAAAATTTCAAATTTTAGTTTCGAAGTTAAAGATCGCATATTTTTCCTTTTTCAAAGACCTCGAGGGAGTCAATATACTAGCTGAAGGGCTGTGAAATGTTTTTTGTGCCAGAGGCTTGACGAGTCAAATGCACTCACAAACGGTTAAAAATGCAAAATTTTATCAAACGTACTGCTGAAATAGCTAATTGTATTCTTATCACCACGAGAATCAAGGACGTCCTCAGTAACATTTATATTTATTTTTATGGTGCAGAATATTATTTGCTCTGTCGAATTATGATTGATCATTCCAGTTTCAGAAATCGAAATTTTGCATGCGAAAACACTTACAGTTATGCAAGAGATACAAACAAATTGCGATTTTTGAAAATTCGTATCTCCTTGATTTTTCAACTGATATCCTTCAAACTTCACAGTTTTACTGATTTTAATATGCTCTTTCCAGCTATGGTAATTGTTTTAAGTTTGGGAACTTTTGGAATTACATGAAAAAGCCGTTAGTATGAAATGATTGTAGCTATAGCAATTCACAAAATACGTCATTTACACGTATAAGATTACAGAATACGTCTTGGTAACTGTCATATTCGGATTTAGCATGAAAAATTAGTTTAGAATAATATGTTCCAGGCTCTACATCAAGATGTCTTTCGCACTTTTTGTGATCGGCTTTTTCAGTTTTGCGCCTAATCTAGATAGGGTATGGTTTTTGGCCCTGCTGTCTTAAACAGGGTATGTATTTTACCCAAAAATGTCTTAAACAGGATCTATAATTCTGAAAAGAGATCGCAAGCCACATCACGTTTTTTGTGTAAAATACTCCAAAAAGCGCCTCACCGTAGATATCGTAATGGACGGCTCTGTTATCTCTCTTGCAGCCGTTTTTACCTCATAAGGCACTGAACTAATTCACCTCATATGGCATTGAACTAATTCACCTCATATGGCACTGAACTAATTCACCTCGTAAGGCACTGAACTAATTCACCTCATATGGCACTGAACTAATTCACCTCATATGGCACTGAACTAATTTACCTCATAAGGCACTGAACTAATTCACCTCATATGGCATTGAACTAATTCACCTCATATGGCACTGAACTAATTCACCTCGTAAGGCACTGAACTAATTCACCTCATATGGCACTGAACTAATTCACCTCGTAAGGCACTGAACTAATTCACCTCATATGGCACTGAACTAATTCACCTCGTAAGGCACTGAACTAATTCACCTCATATGGCACTGAACTAATTCACCTTATGGCACTGAACGTATTCACAATTACCTGCTCCACAACTCCTTAAAGGCGTCCAGGTTCGCTGCCTGTAGTACCAGCACTAAAGATCCTCTAATCATCCTTATTAACTTGTTACCCACTGGTAGAGCCACTCTATTGATCATCTCTATTAAAGTGCTTGGATCATCGCTGTATCTATGTAGAATACATGCACATCCAACACCCCAAACACCTACACCCACAAGTCTCAAGCCGGTTCGCAAATTAAATTCTACAAGAGATTAATTTTGGTGTGTTAGTTTTAAAGGTCTCTACACAGGTAACCCAGGCTTGACGAGTGTCAATTTACAAGAGAATGTATGGGGATTTTTGAATCTTCAATAAATGACTCAATTAGTTAGGCAGGGAAAAAGTAGCTAAACCCAGACGAAATCGACTGAAACGTCGTCAGGGGACTAAAGAGGAATAAAGCAAGACACTGATAAGTTATTGTTGAATTTTATTACAGTTTGAGTCATTTATTGAAGGTTCAAAAATGCCCATACATTCTCTTGTAAATTGACACTCGTCAAGCCTGGGCTACCTGTCGTCTCTACGGCCTCCAATATGTACACGGCCAATAACAAAAGTAACTTTGAGGTTTTGAGAAAAAGACACGAAAAGTGTACTCTGGGCAAGTCCCTTCTAAGACCCCAAACCAGTGTCGAGGTAATAGGATAACCGGCCTAGACGTGACCTCTAACATAACTAATTATTTACATCATTTAGCAAAGCTAATTCACTGAGGTCCTATTAGGGGTTTTGGGATATTTAAGGAAACACTTATAGGGATACGGGATACTGAGGAGAAAAGCTATGGGGATACAGGATCTTGGAACACAATTTTATGGATACGCAATATTTGAGTTTCTTCACAAAATCTAATTCATAACGTCAGAAACTCCAATTGGCTGAACCGTTCTAAGCTACTTTACCATATTTTTTTTTCCGAAAGGCTCGCGCTTCGCATCCGCAACCCTGGCTATTCTCAACTTACCAAATCGCTGGCGGTTTTCCATTGTCTGTACTCTTATTGACAGTGAATTTGATAATGATCTCAAGTATGTTTTAACATACTTAAAAGGCGTGGTTCAAGCCTAAATATGAAGAAAAATTTTAAAAATCATATTGTCTCTTTATTTTCATCAAACTTCACCAAGTTTTGTCCTTTATTAGAGTTTGGCATCTTCTGTTCCCTTAAGTTATCAAAACACCCAATAGCTTATCACGTGACTAACCATGTGACAATGACTTAGAGATTAATTAAAAATGCGGTCGCCAATTTAAAAGAAATAAAGTAACAAATAGTTGCGAAGATTCTCGTTGCTAGTCAGCTACATAACTGCGTTTGGAAAACTTGTCTCCCATTTTTTTAACAGAGAAATTTAAGAAAACAGTTCACGTGACCATTTCGACAAAATACGTTTTCCAAATTTTCATCATAGCTAAACTATGGGACAGGTTTTCCAAACGCTGTCTTTTTACAATGGTTGTTCTTAACATTAACATTTAAGACTTTGGCTAGCAGCATGTGAATTTTGATAAAATTCAACCCAATTTCATGTCTTAGTGGCGCACGCTGACGGAGATCCAAAGCACTTTCTGACGTGCAACTTCGTTGAGAAGTAGTCTGATATATGAACAACATTTGGACTGTACAAGAGTTGTCGTGCTGCCTTGCTTTTAAAATTATTTAATCGAAACTGACAAGAAATTGTTAATTTGGGGGTTAAAAAATTGCGCCTCGAATATTTCAAAATCTATTTATACGAATTTCTCCAAAATTCATATGCTGCTAGCCAAAGTCCTAAATATTTACGTCTTGTGTGTCGTTTTAAAAGTTTAGGTCAAAAGAAAGAACTATAGCCGTTTCAATTTGACCGGTTATGCACTAAAGAGATTGTAGGGGACAAAAATATTAAGAAATGATGGCATTTATCGAAAAACGTTGATTATGACATAACAGAAGTAGTAGAAACTCTAAAGAATTTCTTCAAAACCATTCTTATGAACTGTTATCGGAGTTTATAGGTACTATACTCGTTTTTTGGCGAATTTTTCCAGTGTATCTAAGACTTGCTTTAATAATTTTGTCCCCTGACCTCGCGCGCGCGCGCTGAATAGTAATGAATTCTGGGAAACTCTGGGAAGGTGGTTTTTGAAGCCAAATAGTCCAAGTAGTTTTCATGACAGTATACCCAAAGGCTTCTGGGTAATTTGCCGATTTGCGACGTTGATAGATAGATAGATAGATTGATAGACCAAAAAGGTAAACCTAGACTCGAGCTACCACAGGTAGCCCGAGTAATAACTACTTATTAAACAAGCGCGAGGTCTGTACAGAGAAATATCAGACCGAGGTCTTGGCCGTACGGACCGAGCCGTTCAATCAAGACCGAGGTCTGATATTTCTTTGTACAGACCGAGCAAGCGAGTTTAATGAGTTGTATATTATATGGTATATTTTTTTCAATTTTTATCTCCTTTTTTTAGCATTTCGATATTTTACTTCCGGTTTGTAGGAGCGCGCGCGTCTACGATTCGCGCCTTTTTGCACGTTTGCAAACAATCAAGAATGGCACAAATCAAGCGAACATGTCAAATTCAAAGACGGTAATTTTGGAAATAATTCACAAACAAAGATTTCTGTCAGCATTACCTTTTCAAAGAAAGAAGAAGAATCTTTTTTGATAACTCTTGGAGCTGATTTGAAATTATAAAGTGGACCTTTAGAGGCATTCAACACCGCATTTTTACTTTGACACGATAAGCTTACCGACAGGATTGGTTTGTCAACTTGTGATGGACTCATGGTGCGTTTTCCAAACATTAACGACACTAAACTGGACCAAAAATTTGTGTTTTCTCGTAAAGATTTCAGTGAAGTTGCTGATCTGCTTTAATATTGCTTTGACTGAAATTTCCTTTAACAAAATGCTTGTCACTTCCATAACCCAAGAGGCGATTAAAAGCCATTATAGTAAACATGATGTAACGACAAAAAGGTAGTCCTTTTACAACTTAATTAGCTTTAAGAACATCACTGGAAACTGAGAATTATGTCAATTTTTATATTAATTTATGTCAAATTTATATATATAAGCTTAAACGTTAAGAGATATTTTACTTTTTTTGTTATTTAGCAAAAATATCACTTTCAGTCTATTTGATGCCAGTACTATTTAATTGAGTAATAAATACTGGACATATATAAACCTAGCCAGCAAATATGAGGTTGCAGGAGAGGGGGGTCATCACTGAAATAATGAATAAATGAGGGAGGGTCACTTGCTATTTACATACGCTGCTTGAAGAGGGGGGGGGGGGGGGGCTTAAAGAAAATTTGATCTGCCGAACATATCTTTCCCTTCCCATTTACATAAATAATGACCGGTCCCTTACTAAAGAATCGAGATTATCTACTATCCACGTTTTGGTGAGGTCAGGAACAGTTAAATGCCAGGACAATTTAGACAGAACATAGCGACTGTATAGCAGGAGTTTATTTTTAGAATGTAGAGGCTTCATATCAATGTCAGACATCAGGTCACGCACCCGTGAGGGAGGTCAGTTCAGTCATATGTTACATATCAAAATCAAAGAATCTCCCTAAAAATCGAAAAGATTCTCCTAGTTTTACATGAGGGTACGAGAACACCATTTAATACTCGTGCCCAGTCCGTAGGCCGGTATGCTGTATTTCATGTAGTATTTAAAAAACGAGCAGCAGTGTTTTATCAAGTATAAAAACCCGAGGCGTAGCCGAGGGTTTTTGATATTTGATAAAACACTTGCTACGCGTTTTTTAGATGGCTTAAAAAACGTCTAGGTAAGTTGCCATTTTCTACTGAAACTATGAAATGCAATTAGTTGATTGATATGAGAAAAGAAAAGAAAATAGTTTAGGTTGTTTCCATTTGGGAATAATGTACTTACAATAACAAGAGATAAATAACATTAGAAATTCAAATATGGTACGGAACGTGCTTGTAGCTACTTCATTCGCATCAACTCGCTGTACGGGTTTGGTGTTCCATCGTGCACCATAGTTTCTGGTATCAGAATGGCAACGAAACGGACTTTCAGACCACCGATAACAGGAGAAGAAGAAAAGCAAGCACTAGAGAATTCAACTCCAAAGTCAACTCGCTACGCTACAAAATGGGCTTTCAAAATATTTTCTCAATGGCAAACTAGTAACAAGGAAGGAAGTAACAAGGAAGTAACAAGGATCCAGCCAAAGAGAGCTGCTCCTTCGCGTATGATATGGAAAAAGTTCAGTCATTAGATACAAATATTTGCGCTATGACTGGAGAGTCATTAAATTTGTGGTTGAGCAAATTTGTACAAGAGGTGAGCAAGCCCAATGGCCAACGATACCCACCTAGAAGCTTATATTTGATCATAACTGGGCTTCAACGTCATTTAAAGGAATGTGGCAACCCTGTTTCGTTACTTGGAGAAAACGAAGGAAGGTTGGTAGTACGACACACTGTATAAAATCACTATTTTAATTTATTCTCAAACATGTTTTTGCCGTATACTTAGATTATCCATATTCAGAAGAATACTGGATGCAGAAATGAAACAAGCACATTCAACTTTGGAAAATAAGAAATTTAGTTAAATTATTACGATACAGTTATTGCCAGGATAAATATTATTGTTAAAAAATTAATTAGTAATTACGCATTTAAGGCCCAGTTCATGATCAAAAGTCGAACTTTCGCCGTGTCAAATCTAGTTTCACTAGCTATCAAACTTTGGCTTTTGTAAAAGTATTTATGTTTGAAGTTAAAGCAAAAGTTCGACGTCTCGGAACTGGCCCTAAGTTTAGAAATTAATTCGATGATTTTGTACAACAGACATTGTAATGAGACTAATGTTTGGTGAAAATAAAAAAGCATTTACAATCTATTTCTTGTGAGATTTAATTAAGAACCGGAAGAACTTTTATGTCATTAAGACACATGTGACTTTATATAAAGACACATGTATCTTTATTTATCAAACTCATTAATAATTCATTAGAAAACACAATGGAAATCACTACCGTAACGTAGATCTTTATATCGGATAAAGATTTTTGTTCATTTGCATAAACTTTAACTTGGATTTTCTAAGCCAAAAGTAGTCAAACTTGGAAAATTCTGGTCCAATATGATAATTGACAACTAGACGTTTGATAAGTAATATAAAGAACTCGAGAGCGTGTTATATCGGGTCTAAAGATCCTCGCCTTCGGCTCGGATCTTTATCCACCGATATAACACGCTCTCTCGTTCTTTATACATTACATAAAGGTTTGGGGTGATCAGAAATTGATTGTCAACGTATTGTATACCCCATTATTCCCCTGGGCCGCATTCAAATCCCTCCCCGGGCTTTAACGTTCTTAAGTAGTTTATGTGCTATAAAATGCTGTCCTCGTGACCAGAGAGGAGTATCGGATTGGACAAAATGGTCATGAATTATTAATGAGTTTTTTAAGATAATTTATAAAGCAATTCACTGATCTATTGTTGTTAAAAATATCCCATGGTAGCTTGATTACATTCTCTTTGGCGAAAAGAGGAGAAAAAGAGTAACAAGAAAAGCTTCACACTTCGTGTCTTCTACGTAAATCTTCCCGCTCCTTTTCACCTCTCAAACACCCCCTCCCCTCCCCTCCCCTCCCCTCCCCTCCCCTCCCCTCCCCTCCCCTCTCCTCCCCTCCCCTCCCCTCCCCTCCCATTCCCTTCCTTCCCTTCCCCTCTCCTTCCCTCACCTCCCCTGCCTATCCATCGGAAGACAGCTAATATCCGATAGAAGATAAGAAAACTATCTGCATATTAAAATTGAGGTGCACGTATCACAGATATAAATTGCTGTATACATATGTTCACTGCCACACGTGTACACGCTTGCCATTTCGTTCTAACACCAACACTTTACAGTCTGGAGTAACAACTACATTAGTAGGCCTATCCATTTGACCTAGACCTGAACTATGGCTATCAAAAGACCCTAAGAACTGGCCCACTTGGGTCCAAATTTGAACACGATGTTTCCTACCATCACTGACGAGTAACTTGTCCCCTCCAAAAACGGCAAGTCCTCTTAAAAAATCAATCTTACCGTCTTCTTTTACTTTGTCGCGAATTTCGTACAGGAAAGTACCACTGACATCATAAACATCAACAAAGTACCTTTCGTTATATGTTACAAAGTACTTGTCATTGCCGTAAGCAATGTATACCATGGTGTTTTGTCCGTGCAGTTCGAATTTCTTGAACGACATGTCCAGTTTGTTTACTCAGTAACTTTATGCCTGACTTGGTTTTATCATCAAGGTGCATACAGCACACTGCGATGCGATCATCGGTAACACACATTCCACGTAGTATCACTCGTTCTTGTCTGTAGATAGTTCTAATGTAAGCACCGTCCATGTCAAACTCTTAAATCCTACCACACTTAAAATCTGGATTATCTGAGACAAGAACATGGTCTCCATACGTGACAACTCCCCATGGACAGTCTAGTTGACCATCTCCTCCATGCATATCTACCAAACTGTCGTACATAGTTCCCGTCAGCATTAAATGTAACAATGCGACGATTCAAATGATCAGTAATGATTACTTCTCCATTATCACTTACTGCTAGTGAACAGGGAACATTCAACTTTACATTTAAGTCGATCTTGCCATGGAGTGTCTTTGGAGAATCCTGGACAGCTTGTCCTCCAATACTCACCAGAACTTGGTGCGGCGAATACGATAAATTTTCCACATTAACTTTCATGATCAGTCAGTTCGTTTTCAACCTCACAACCATCATCATCTTTGATTTGTACATCAATAGAACCAGGAAGTGTAGCAAACTTGGCCCTTTGAATCCCTTGTTACGATTTTACATTTCCTAAGCTAACCGCTACTATTATAGCCGTCTAGAGACTACTATTATTAATAATGAGACTAAGTCTCCTACTATTAATGTTAATTCTTAGTTCAACTATATGGTTTCAGTTTCAGTTTCAGTTTCACTTTATTTGCACTTTTCAGGATAATATATATTTTTCACATAATAACTCACATAAGAAATATACAAATATACATTAAGAAAATAAGAATTTGAAAGATGTAAATTGTGCCGTAGAGGCTAAAGTAGTTAAAGCTTTCGAGTTAGCCTCTACAACATGTGGTAGTCGAGAAACGAAAACAAAACAAAACAAAACAAAACAAAGCTGAATAACAAAGAAAAAATGTATATATGATGGAAAGAATAAAGAAAATATTGATATTACAATATAAATCAAACTTATAAATTATTTCAAAATACGAGATAGATTTTATATTTCTTTATACACTCTTTCTTTTGTAAAAAGAGAGTGTATTTCATTTTAACTTAATTTTGATCATTTAGTAGAATATTTTCGTATTCTTTTTTAAAAGACATATGAAGACATAGATTTAATGTTAGTTGGTATTTGCTGCCATATCCTTGAGGCTGTACATTGGAAACGTTTTAGATCATAGTTCGTTCTTTTTATGGAGCAGAGGGATGGGTCGGTCGTGCTCTCTTCAATCCTTCCAAAGTCGTGCGAGGATTCCGTGGCAGGAGTGTACTGGATGGTTGTATTTCTCTTAAGAGATTGTGATGTCAAAATAGTGTCTTGATCAGATTTTGTAGGATCTTCATTTCATCTTGTATTTGATGGTCCACATTTTTCTTTGCTGTGTTGATTTCGTCCTGCATGCGTTATATCTTTTGCTTGAAAAGTTCTAGTTCTTGTAGGAATCTCTGTTTCTGAATTAATTCTTTGATTTCTTCAGCTTTTACCTCAATAGTGATTTTATCATGAAAATTATGCGGATCTGTTGCAGTGCATCATAGACACATGCGTTTGTTACAAGTATTGCAAAAGTATTCGAGCTTGCATTTTTCGTGGAATTTTTCAGGACATCGTTGATGACTGGTAATGTAAGGGTTGATATGTTCTTGCTTCAAGTCACCAACAAATTCACGATCACTTGATGGTCTCGGAATTGTCTCATTTTAGTGTGGACGTTCTTGCAGTCAGTGCAAGCGGCCATGCCTTCGCACTCACGACAGAAGGCAACTAAAGTAACGTGTTTCTCGCAGGAAACGCAGTTCGGTAGATCTAGCTTGTCTTGTTCACTTGCTTCGTTTTTCATTGTTTTTCATTGCAATGAGCAGTTTTTGTAAGGTTTCGAGATGGAACAAAGATTTGAGCTTTGTTATGTCGTCATCTTCTAATTCCAGTGGTGTCATACAAGTAGGACAAGTAAATCGCTGCCTTCGGCTCCTGCAAGTTTCCTTCTATCCCTTGATACAATTCAAGCACAAGCTGACGACACGGAAGCGTCTTGGGCTCGTTAAAGATGTCATGGCAAATTACACACGTAAGTTCTTTTTCTAAACTTGAAACGAATTATTGAGTTCAGCCATCTTGTTGTTTGGTCGGACGTCGCCTGAAACGACAATGCCAATTTCCCTGAAACAGCTCAACTGGGAAGCTCTTTGAAGAAGGATATATTATTGATGCCTTGATGATAATTTTGGCGCAATAAAAAATGCATGTCGAAATTACTCGTTTCAGAATTCACAAATTAACTGACAAAAGGGATCATTTCATATAAAGCAGTTAGTTTTGTTTCGTTTTGCCGTGTTGTCGCCACAAATTAACTGAGAATTCAGGTTGCCATTCCTGTAATGAAGGTTGATGGTTTGATATCGTTTCAAGGATTTCTATTTACTATTAACTATTGAATAAAAATTCTCGCTATTGTCAGCAGGCCTTTGCCATTAGATATGAAAATATTAATAGTATTTTTCTAGTAGCGTAACTGAACTAATCTGTCTTGAATGATTACCTGTTTGTTTTCAGCCGTTAATATGTCTGCTGGTTAAAGATGTCCTGGCAGATGACACGCATAAGTACTTTTACTGGGCTTAAAATGAAGTTATTGAGTTCAGGCATCTTATTGTTTGGTTAGACATCGCATAATTTCGAATTCCGCGTACCTGGCCTGATCGATCAGCATGGAATCTCTTATCAAAGTCTATTACCTTTGTTACTTACTTTTTGTTTATTTTTTGCCAGTAAATAATAATAATATTACATCACAATACTATAATAAAATTGGCGAGGAAATTGCTTATCAAAACTTGTCAAATCTCCTCTTTACATTTAAGCTATGCTGACAAGATGGCACGGTACGGTTGTGTATTTGAATTATTTAGTTCCATACAGTACAGGTAGCCAGCTATATCATAGAATTTTTTTTACAAAATAGATTTTTAACAATAAGTTTTTTACAAATGGATTGTTAACAATAGATTTTTTTTTACAATAGATTTTTGTTACAATAGTATTTTTTTACAATAGATTTTTTTATACAATAGATTTTTTTACAATAGATTTTTTTAAATAGGAGTCTTATAATTATAAGTAATAGCATGGCTATGAGGTTGATTAGTGATTAAATGTACCCGAAGCCGAGGGAGGTTTAGTGGAAGTCCCGAGGCCGTACTAAACCTCCCGAGGCTGAGGGTACATTTAATCACTAATCAACCGAAATAGCCATGCTATTACTTTGTAATAGTATGGTTGCCGAGGAAGTATATAGGAAAACTAGAACGATTTGGACCAAATAACAAGTTACAAATGAATAAATTAAAAGTGCTGTTATTACTCTAGGGAACTCTATTTAGACACTATCGCTCAACCAGAACAGTACAAAACTAAGTGCAAGAAAGACCTAACAAAAAGGAAACAATGCCTCGTTACAACTCACTTGTCTAAAACAGTTATTTATATTCACCAAATAATATTGAAAATAAAAAAGCGTTGTGTGATAACATTGTCGTGCCACGCATGCGCAAGATTATTCCAGTCCATCCCAAATGTGACAAGCATGCTGAATAGTATTGTAATCCATCCCACATGGTTTAGACTACACTGAAAGGTTACTTGAAGCTAATTTGCATAATTCAAGTACTGCTAGCTGCGGATGTGTCCTGAGGAAATTTCTCAGGGACGTATCCATAGTTGGACTCTTGCATAAACATGAGGTATGATTGGTTACTAATCGTACCTCATGTTTTATGCATTAGGTACGATTAGTTACTAATCGTACCTAATGCTTATGCATGAGGTACGATTAGTTACTAATCGTACCTAATGCTTATGCATGAGGTTCGATTAGTAGCAGTGAGGGGGCATTTAGCCATTAAATGCTCCTCTCGGAACAATAGAATCCGAGTCAACCATGCTATTACATGAGGTAATCATTAGTAATGTGAATACAGACCTTTTTAAGCTTATTGATAAAGGATGGAAGTGAAGTGCTACAGTATTTATAAGTTCATTATCTAATTGATTAAAAAGCAATGGAACTTGATGTTTTATCGAAAACTGACGAAGCTTAGTTCGAGCAAATTTTATATGAAAAAAATTCTTACATCTCGTATTATAACTATGAACTTCATTTCTAATTGTGAGCATATCTTTAAAACAATTAGGAAGAAGATCGTTTTTATAAGAAAACATAAATTTCCCTATTTGTAGTGTTTTGATATCATGGAATTTCAATAACTGTAAACTTTTGAATATTGGACTGGTGTGAGCAATTATAAGGAAAGTGCTCTTGTTAATTACTCTTATGGCGCGCTTTTGCAACACAAGTCGTTCAAGATTAGAAGGAAAAGTACTAGCCCAGATCATATTACAATACTGCAGATAAGGATAGACCATAGAAAAATACAACATACGCAATGATGATTTGAATAAGAAAAAACTTGATTTTCTAATTATCCCTATAGACTTTGACATTTTATTTGCAACGTGAGCTATATGATGTTTCCATGAAAGATGTTCATCAATAACAAAACCCCAAAAAATAGTTTGTTCAACCTTTTCTATTTCTTTACCATTAATAACAATGCATATGTCTGCAAGAATCTTTCTTTGTCTGGGGCTAAAAATCATGAATTTAGTTTTGTCTAAATTTAAAGATAGTTTATTTGCAATAAGCCAAGACGAAAATTTGTTTATTTTTTGATTTATCATTTCAATAAGGAAAGTAAGATCTTTGTGAGAAAATAGCAAGTTGGTGTCATCAGCAAATAATATCAAACTAGCTAATGCCGAAACATTACAAATATCATTGACATATATCAAAAACATCAAGGGACCTAAGATTGATCCTTGTGGGACGCCACAGGAAATAGGTTTCAAAGATGATGAAGTATTATTATAATACACAAATTGTTGTCTGTTAGAGAGATAACTTTTTATCCAGTCTAGGGCTATTCCGCGTATACCATAATGTTCTAATTTTCTAAGTAAAATGTCGTGATTCACAGTGTCAAAGGCCTTTGACAGGTCTAAGAAGACTCCTACAGCGATTTCCGTATTATCAATTGCTGATGAAATTTTATCATACAAGTCAATCAGAGCGAAGGACGTTGAATGTCCTTTCCTAAAACCGTATTGGTTCTTAAATAAGATGTCATTCATTCAAGAACAAGTAGATATTCCTTGACTCAAAGTCTGTTGGTTAACAAAACTAATTGATGACGCTACATTAGAATATTAGGCAGAATATCTGCGCCTGCGTCATTACTGCGTCTAAAACTGGTTTGCTTGGCAGGTGCAGGCCAAGGTTCAACTTTGGTTTCCAGAGTAATGAAACTTTACCTTTCAAGTTTCCGATCAATAAAATTCAATTACTGACCTATTGACACGAGGTGTTGTACAAGGTCAGCAGCTTAATTAATTTTGTTCCGGTTGTTTGCAACCGTTCTAAGCTACATTATCATACTTTTTTCACGAACGGCTCGCGCTTCGCGATCACAACCCTGGCTATCCTCTATTTAGCAAATCGCAGGCGGTTTTCCATTGTCTGTACTCTTATTGACAGTGAATTGGACATCGCAAAGTGTTCAAAACTTTGCGGTGAAACCAATCTCTGCGTTTGTGGTTCCAATTGGGTTTCGAACATTCTGTGACATTCTGTGAAGCTTTCGATTTTTTTTTTACAATGGGGAGTTTGCAGGTGCCACATGAATTTTTAAATTGTAATCCAAACAAAAATATAATATTTGAAAAGAGCACCCTAACTTAGTACAAATTGAAATGTTGAAGTAGTTTCGATGAATAGCGACAAAGTTATGGGTGGCCGAATGATGTTATGGGGCATCAGAATGAAAATAAACCTACCAGACATTGTGTTCGCCATCTTGAAAATACCCACAATTATATATATAAAATACCCCTTTTTGAACGAGAGTTTTAAACTGAATTGCTTTTAGTATATTATTTCAAATTTTATACATCATCATAACAAAGAAGAAATCAATACATTTTTTATAATTGATATAATTATAACATCGTTTCCATGCTAAGGGTGCTATTTTAGGGAAACTAAAACTTAATAAAATTCGTTAAGGGTGTACTGACATATAAAAATGGTCCGTTGCCAGGGAAATTTGAAAATTATACAAAATGCCACCAAATTGTCATATCGCTTTTATATTTTGTAGTTTGTCTTCCCTGAGGGAACTTTCGCATTTTTTGACGCCGTTGCATGACGTCATCATGTGACGTCATAGACACAGAAAAAAGCTACAATTTTTTTTCAGCACTGTATATTTGAGAATTTAAAATGCATTATTTTAATCTTGAGACCAAGGTGCATAGAATCGAGCATGGGTTTTAAGAATGGTTTCCAAATAGACATTTTAGGATTTTTTGAACGTCAAAAATGAGCGACTTATACCAATAACTTCCGCATTTCTTAATTTTTCGCAAATCCCATGCTCGGCTTTGAAGAAAAGGCTGTAAAGAATATAAATATTGAAAAAACACTTCCTTTTGATAAAACCTGCCAAAGATTATAGCTTTTTAAAGAAACCGGAAGTAAAGTGTGCCGCGCATGCGCAATAAGAACGAAAAGGAGTCCTTTTTGTCAGGTGTGTGTTGCTCTACCGGAAGTCAAATGATTCCCGCCAAAAACGCGCGCGCGTGTGCCTATTCAATTTTGCCGGCCAAAAGAAGACCCTATTTTGCATAGCAACCGTTGCACAGCAACGATATATGTCAGTACACCCTTAAAGCTACTCTTTTACAATTGCTATCACGTGAATTTGGAAACACCTCTGGCAACCTTTAATTTGATGGGGTATTTACAACTTGTCCTTCTTAACCGAGAAGCTGCTCTCGCCATGTATGGGCTAATGGCGTTGTTTTAAAAGCGCCTTCACTGTGCAGATCCCAAATTGCAAAATTTAATAAGAAGAACTTTAATTACAAGATGCATGGTACAGTTTGTTTGTTGTGAGCTATTCATAAATTCTCTACTCATTTCACAGCACCCACAATTCAAGCAAAAGCTGTGAACACGAAAGCGTCTTGGGCTCGTTAAACTGAGATTTCATGGCAAAATACACATGTAAGTTCTTTTTCTAAACTTGAAACAATTTATCTTATTGATGTGTCGGGCGTCGCCTGAAACGACAATGACAATTTCCCAGAACTACCTCAACAGGTATAACTCTTTGAAGAAAGGTATATATTATTAATACCTTTATGATAAATATAACGTAATGCAAAATGTCGAAATTACTCGTTTCAGAAGTCGAGAATTAACTGACAAAAAGGATATTTTCACTGATTTTGTATTCAGTATAAAGCAGTTAGTTTTGTTTCGTTTTGCCGCGTTGTCGCCACAAATGAACTGAAAATTCAGGTTGTTATTCCTGTAATGAAGGTTGATGGTTGATATCATTCCAAGGATTTCTATTTATCATTGATTATTGAATGAAAAGTCTCACTATTGTTTGCAGGCCTTTGGCATTAGATATGACAAGATCAGCAGTGACGTAACTTAACTATCTCACTTCAGTTGTCTTGAATGATTACCTGTTTGTTTTCAGCCGTTAATATGCTATTTAATATGCAATCATGCGTAACAAAGACTATATAATAAGCGAGAACAATCCAACCCAAGCACTTGTCGGTTGAGCGGCGAATGCGGTTAAGGGTTTGGATGAAGCACATTCCCTTGCAGGGGGGTATATTTGGCTTGGTAGACTGAATGCACGAAAACCTCTGTTGTTTCGCAGTGTGCCTCGTGCCTAATTTAAACTGCACATAGCTTGATGCACATACAGTATGTTGTATTATGCACGGGCTTTTCTCGGAGCTCCGAGTCATGCATGAACGGGTACGTACTCTGCTTGGTACCCTTATTTAGCCCTCCCGTCCTCCCTCGGTCACTTATACGTGCGCGCGTCCTGCGCTTCCAGGCCTACGGACTCGCTTTCCTCCCATAACTCTATTGTCTGTAGGTCTTTGTGAAGCGTTGTTGCACATTAAATAGATTACTATTCCAGAAACCACTAACCGCGGTTTCCCGTTTGTCGTCTGCTGTATTTATATTATTGACGATTAAAAAATTCGCAATATTGAGTAGCAAAATTAAAATTCACAAAGTTTTGTGAAGGATTTTTGAGCATCAGACACATTAAGATGGAGGTTTTTACTCAATTCCTGCTATATATGTCTGCTGGTTAAAGATGTCTTAACAGATGACACATGTATAATCACTTTTACTAAGCTTAAAATGAAGTTATTGAGTTCAGCCATATTATTGATGTGTCGGACGTCCCCTGACGACAATGTCAATTTCCCAGAACTACCTCAACAGGTAAGCTCTTTGAAGAAGGATATATATTATTAATACTTTTATGATAATTATAACGTAATGCAAAATGTCGAAATTACTTGTTTCAGAAGTCGAGAATTAACTGACAGAAAGAATATTTTCACTGATTTTGTATTCAGTATAAAGCAGTTAGTTTTGTTTTGTTTTGCCGTGTTGTCGCCAAAAATTGACTGAAAATTCCTGAAGGTTGTCATTCCTGTAATGAAGCTTGATGGTTGAGCATGGCATAAGATATGAAAATATCAACAGTGGCATAACTTAACTAAAACTGAATACCTATCTTGTATGATTACCTGTTTGTTTTCAGCTGTTAATATGCTATTGTACGTCTGCTGGTTAAAGATGTCTTAGAAGATGGTCGCACCCACTCTTTTGTTACGGAATCGTTTTGACAATAATTAACGGATGCACACGCAGGTGCAAAGTACGAATTACAAGCCCGCGTTGTTTTTGTCGTTCCTATAGTGAAGTTAATTCATTCCAAGAATTTCTCACATTAATTATTGAATGAAAAGTCTCACAATTGTCAGCAGGCCTTTGGAATTAGATATGAAAATAGAAATAGTGGCGTAACTTAATTATTAATCCGTCTTGAATGATATGATTACCTGTTTGTTTCAGCCGTTAATATGCTATATATGTCTGCTGGTTAAAGATGTCTTAACAGATGACACATGTATAATCACTTTTACTGAGCTTAAAATGAAGTTATTGAGTTCAGCCATATTATTGATGTGTCGGACGTCCCCTGACGACAATGTCAATTTCCCAGAACTACCTCAACAGGTAAGCTCTTTGAAGAAGGATATCAGTATATTATTAATACTTTTATGATAATTATAACGTCATGCAAAATGTCGAAATTACTCGTTTCAGAAGTCGAGAATTAACTGACAAAAAGGATATTTTCACTGATTTTGTATTCAGTATAGAGCAGTTAGTTTTGTTTCGTTTTGCCGTGTTGTCGCCACAAATGAACTGAAAATTCAGGTTGTTATTCCTGTAATGAAGGTTGATGGTTGATATTATTCCAAGGATTTCTATTTATCATTAATTATTGAATGAAAAGTCTCACTATTGTTTGCAGGCCTTTGGCATTAGATATGACAAGATCAGCAGTGACGTAACTTAACTATCTCACTTCAGTTGTCTTGAATGATTACCTGTTTGTTTTCAGCCGTTAATATGCTATTTAATATGCAATCATGCGTAACAAAGACTATATAATAAGCGAGAACAATCCAACCCAAGCACTTGTCGGTTGAGCGGCGAATGCGGTTAAGGGTTTGGATGAAGCACATTCCCTTGCAGGGGGGCATATTTGGCTTGGTAGACTGAATGCACGAAAACCTCTGTTGCCTGCATTGATGGTTTGGATTTGGAGATGAATCGTTTCAGAAATTTGAACGAGCATGTGCTTGACCTCTTGATAACAATGGGCGATGACGTAAATGACAAAGACGAAGATCAAATGAAGGACTTATGGAATTCTTCACTCGAATGTATGGCAGACCTTAAAACAAGGATCAAAGATTTAGAGTTCGAGAGAAGAGAATTACTGTCCCAAAAATCTTCGAGAAATAGTTGTCGTTCTTCAAGGTCTTGTAAGTCTGGCACCTCGTCGCTTTCTAAATCATCTGCCAAGCAAGCTGCTATCGAAACCGTGGCCCTAAGAGAGAAGATGAAAGGTCTACGAAAACGTCAAGAAATCGACAGACGTCAAGACGAGCTAGCTAAAACGTCAACAGCGAGAACTACAACGCTTGAACGAGGAGGTAGAGCTTGAAGAAGCATTGAGTGTCGCAGAAGCCATCGAAGGATTGCTACAAGAGACTGATGAGAACCGGAAATCGACGTCGGAAACGGAAAAATCTCCAATGGACACCGGAAGTCAAACCAAGAAACCACCAGAGAACACAGGAAACCCATCGGATGAAAGAGACACAGAAAACCCATCGGACGAAAGAGACACAGGAAACCCACCGGAAGAAAAAGACACAGAAAGCCCAAAGAAAGAAGGAGACAAAGGAAACCCAAAAGCAACAAATCTCCCTTCTTCCCAAGTACAAGTGGAACCGCTGATGAGAGAAAGGCACCTGAAGCAAGAGAACAGAAAACGGTTGAGACTAATGATGAAGAAGGGGGAGCAAGGGATCAATCGTTGACAACAGCTCAAGGTTCACGATTTCCTCCTGACCCTGGCGAAACGTGGAAGACGGAGCCATCGACAGCTGATCAAAACTCCCAAGTGATTCCCGATCAGAGAGAAACGACAAACATCGCGTCACCCCCAGGAAATTCGGAAATACGTGAGACCGCTGTCCAGAAGCCGAACACTACATCCCTTGCAGAAGGCCGAGCGAATTTGTACCCGATAGAAGAATCCCGGGACGTTATGCCTACAGATGCAAAGCCCAAAGACCCAAGAATCCGTCAACACGTCTTCATGATATACGCAAACGCCCTTGACGTCCAAGGAAACACACTCCTCTCCGCAAGTTCACCTCAACGCTAACACTCCAGCTTTTGTGCCACCACAGATCAGTTCCACACCAGTCTTCACACCTGCGCAATACTTTCCGTACTCTCTGTACCCGAGTCAGTGGGATATGTCCTCACAGTTTCAGTCAATCCAAAAGGAAAACGCCGAAATACAAAGGCAGCAAGTTCATTTACTGAAACGTCTGACGTTGCCAGCGCCGAAACCACCTGTCTTTGAAGGCGACATCTTAGACTATCCCAAGTGGGAAAGCGCTTTCGAAGCTTTGATAGAAGAAGACGGAAATCCTAGTCATAAACTGTACTACCTCGGGCAGTACACCGGTGGAGCAGCAAACAGGACCATCAACGGCCTACTTGGTCTAAGGACTGAAGATGCCTACAGTCGTGCGAGGAAAATGCTCAAAGACCGCTACGGCAACCCCTTTAAAATTTATGAGGCCTACAGAAAGAAACTGTTCGACTGGCCAGTCTGTGTGACGGGAGCTCAGATGTTAGAGTTGAGTGACTTCCTTGTGATGACTCAGGAGACGATGAAAACGGTTGGCTACCTGAGGGAGTTGAACAACCTGTCATTTATGCGTCAGCTTGCCACCAGACTTCCCACGTACTACTGCAACAAGTGGAGAGAAAGCGCGAAGAATATTGAAGATAAGCGAGGCGAGTACACTTTCGACGACCTTGTTGAGTTCGTTCAAAACGCGGCATCGGATGCTACTCATCCAGTGTTTTCCCTCGAGTCGCTAGTTGCAACAAGAAGAGAAATAGATAAAGACAAGGATACGAAATCCTACGGTAGGCGAAGTGTACCGAGACGGCCACAAGAACATAAGCCACAGCAAAGAGGAACAACCTTCAGTACTGCTACTGCAAACGACACCGCAAGTGGCAAGATGGCTAGTGATAGTTCGGACTGCACACTTTGTAATCAACCTCACAAACTTGAACAGTGTGCAGAGTTCAAGAAGAAACGACCAAAGGAAAGAGTGGAGTTTTGTAAGTTGAAAGGAATCTGCTTTGCATGCTTAAAGAAGGGTCACATGGCCAGACGCTGCAGAGCCAAAGCAGAATGTGATGTCTGTAAGAAACGACATGCGACCTTACTTCACTTCAACCCTCCTGCCGAGACGGAAGTGAAAGAAAGGGCGGAAGAAACTCCGAGAGCAACGAACAGCTGCGTGAGTGTCTGTCAACTCAGCGATTGTAATAACACAACGAGCTCGATGATAGTGCCTGTAAATTTGCATCATCAAGATAACCCAGACCGCAAGGTGCAAGTCTATGCCGTGCTTGACGATCAAAGCGATACGTGCTTCGTTACCTCTGAGATATGTGAAAACCTTTGTTTGTCTGGCCCGGAGATCATCCTTGAGCTTGGTACAATGCACTCGGTTGAGAATGTGAAAACCCAGAAGATCGAAGGTTTAGTTGTGTCTCGTCCTGACAGCGATGTTAACATACCTCTTCCAAGAGTCTATTCTAGAGAACAGATTCCCGCGAGGCGCGAGCAAATTCCCAGGCCAGACATTGCACAAACGTGGAAACATCTTATGTCCACCATAAATATATTCCACCATATGAGGAGAAAAGAAAAATAGGGATCCTGATTGGAAACAACTGTGTTCGTGCAATTAAACCAAGAGAAGTCATCCCTGGAAATGCGAACGACCCGTATGCAATACGAACTGTCTTAGGCTGGGGTATAGTCGGAGCTGTAATCAGTGATGCAACATGTGCTACTGATCACGCAGAGCTAGCCAGATGTCACAAGATAACGACAAGAGGCCTTGGAGCTACACAAGAGAGCGAAAATACTGCAACGTGGCTTTCAGAGACTGTAACCCACAAAGAGGTAATGACACCCATAGCGATTAGAAAGATGTTTGAACAAGAGTTTTCTGAACGCCAAGGTACACAAATGCCTTTGTCTCAAGACGACATGAAGTTTCTGAAAATAACGAGTGAAGGGATTCACAAAACAGAAGACGGTCACTACGAGATGCCACTCCCACTGCGAGAAGAAAACATCAACCTGCCCTGCAATAGGAAACTCGCTGAAGCACGTCTTAAACAGTTAAAGGCACGATTCGAGAGAGATTTTATTTTATTTATTTATTTTTTATTTAGAAGCTTCCACTAGTTCACGAGTTTACAATAACAAGAGAGAAACAAAAAAGAACTGATAAGACACGACTACAACATAACACATTTGAAACTAAGTGAGGGAGCAACTAACGGACTCAAAGGGTCCCGGCAAGGTTGCCCCCAAAGATGCAAAGTACAAGCAAGACTACTTGGCTTTCGCAGAAGACATGCTAAAGAAGGGCTACGCAGAGGAAGCTCCAGACATGCAGTTACGAAAAAGTGTGGTACACACCTCATCACGGCGTGTACCACCCAAAGAAGCCGGATAAGATACGAGTCGTGTTTGATTGCTCAGCACAATATGAAGGCCATTCACTAAACCAACACCTCCTTCAAGGCCCTGATTTAACGAACTCTCTAACGGGAGTGCTTTGTCGCTTCCGTCAGGAGCCTGTTTCTTTCGCTTGTGACATTGAAGGCATGTTCTGCCAAGTGCATGTCAACAAAGATCAAAGACCTGCTGAGATTTCTATTCTGGGAGAAGGGTGACACCAACACCGTACCAAAGGAGTACAGAATGAAAGTGCATCTCTTCGGAGCAACCTCCTCTCCAGGGTGTGCTAACTTAGCGCTCAAGAAAACAGCTGATGATAATGCAGAAGGTCACGAGATAACAGCCAATTTTCTTAAGCATAACTTCTATGTAGATGATGGCCTCATGTCTACTGCCACGAGTTCAGAGGCAAAGTCGATCATCAAAGAGGCAACAGAGATATGCGCAAAGGGAGGATTCAGGCTTCATAAATTCGTGTCTAACAACAAAGATGTCCTAGAGTCCATTCCAACGGAAGATAGGGCAAAAGGCATCAAAGATCTAGACTTGACGAGCGACGCCCTACCCATGGAAAGAGTACTTGGAGTAGAGTGGTGCATAGAAAGTGATTCATTCAAGTTCAGAATCAACCTGAAGGACAAGCCTT
The DNA here is from genome assembly GCA_029948255.1 of Telmatactis stephensoni. Taxonomy (NCBI): domain Eukaryota; kingdom Metazoa; phylum Cnidaria; class Anthozoa; order Actiniaria; family Isophelliidae; genus Telmatactis; species Telmatactis stephensoni. The sequence goes on from JALIZF010001509.1 coordinate 226,753, forward strand.
TGACCAGGAATCCTTTCCACAGTAAGCTCCATCTACGATCCACTTGGACTTGCCGCACCCTTTCTACTTCAAGGAAAGTTAATCCTCCAGCTTCTATGCAAAGAAGGAGTAGGCTGGGACGAAGACGTTCCAGAGCCCTTGCGACAACAGTGGACACATTGGAGAGAAGAGCTCCCTCTGTTGGAAGGGATCGAGGTACCTCGCTGTTTCAAGCCGCACGATTTTGGACCACTAAAGAGCGTCGAACTTCATCACTTTTCGGATACCAACAACAGCGGTTATGGTCAATGTTCGTATCTACGACTTGTCAGTGCAAACGACAAAGTACATTGCAGCTTGGTAATGGGAAAGGCCCGTGTAGCTCCGCTGAAGCCAGTAACCATTCCCCGCCTAGAGCTCGCCGCTGCTGTCGTATCGGTGAAGATCAGTGAGATGCTTCGCAGAGAACTCAGTTATGAAGATGTCAAAGAAGTCTTCTGGACAGACAGTAAGGTGGTCCAAGCATATATCAACAATGACGCGCGACGTTTCCACACCTATGTCGCTAACAGAATACAGCTGATCAGAACACACACCAGCCCAGAGCAATGGAAGTACGTCACAAGCAAAATCCTGCTGACGAAGCATCGAGAGGAAGCAGTCCTAGAAGTCTCCTGGAGAATCCAACCCCACGATGGCTAAAGGGGCCCTCCTTCTTGTGGGAGAATTCCGAAACCTGGGAAAATTGTGATAGTGAAAATGTGGAATGCACCCTTTCCATAGATGACAAAGAAGTCAAAAGGTGCGCAGTGCTATCGACAACAATGAAGGAAGTCCCTGCGACGATACGGAAAAGAATGGAATACTTCTCAGATTGGTTTCGTGCCAAACGAGCGATAGCAAATTGCAGAAAGTACGTTAAAATCCTGAGACGAAGAGTGCAAGAGAAACAAAGGTGTTCCACTATAGCAGAAACCGAGACAGCAGTCAATGCAGAAATCAAAGTAGATGATCTTCTAATGGCCGAACAAGTCATCGTGATGGCAGTCCAGTATGAATCATTCAAGGATGCAATAAAGGAGCTACAAGGAAAACGGCAAGGAGACTCAGCCGGAAGGGAGTTGCAGACAAAATCTCGAGAAGTCACCAAGAACAACATCCTTCACCGGCTCGACCCTTTTGTTGGAGAAGATGGAATACTGAGAGTCGGCGGTAGAATTCGCTATGCAAGCATCGACTACAAGTTGAAACACCCAGCAGTATTACCTAAAGAAAGTCATATTTCTGGCCTCATCGCAAAGAGTTGTCATGAAGCTACCAACCATCAAGGGAGGAGTTTCACCTTAAATGAAGTTCGATCCTCTGGCTATTGGATCGTACGCTGTAGAACCATTGTTTCCAGGCTGATAAATGACTGCACTCTTTGCAGGAAACTCAGAGCTGCAGTACAAGAACAGAAAATGGCAGACCTACCTCAAGACAGATTAGAGACAACTCCGCCATTTACTTATTGTGGCGTGGATTACTTCGGGCCGTGGATCATCAAAGAAGGGCGCAAGGAGCTGAAGAGATATGGCGTACTGTTCACTTGTCTGTTTTCGAGAGCAGTACATTTAGAAGTCGCAAGCAGTCTTGACACAGACTCGTTCATCAACGCCTTGAGGCGCTTCATCTGCAGACGTGGATCAGTACGTCAGCTGCGCAGTGACCAAGGCACTAACTTTATCGGGGCCAGGAGAGAACTAAGAGAGGCGTTGTCTGAGATGGAACAAGAGAAGGTCAAAGCGGAGCTGCTCAAGTCCAACTGTGATTGGGTCGATGTGAAGTTCAACGTTCCCAGCGCAAGCCACATGGGAGGCGTTTGGGAACGCCAAATAAGGACTGTGAGGAGTGTCCTTTCCGCGATCCTTGCCAAAAACGGCCAACAACTTAACGACGAGGCTCTCCGTACCTTTATGTGTGAAGCTGAGGCTGTAGTCAATGGGCGACCGTTGACCGCAGATCACATCACATCACCGAATGCGTTAGAGCCATTGACGCCGAACCACTTCCTGACTATGAAAACCAAGGTTATTCTGCCACCACCAGGGCACTTCCAAGAGGCGAATATGTACTCGAGAAAATGGTGGCGACGCGTTCAACACTTGACGAACGAGTTTTGGTGAAGCTGGCGTAAGGAGTTTCTCCTATCTCTCCAAGAGCGCCAAAAGTGGACGCGCCCACGGCGCAACTTAGAAGTAGACGATATCGTCTTGATTAAAGATGACAACACCCCCCGCAACCAGTGGCGCTTGGCACGCGTGACCGACGTCATCCGCGAGGATGATAAACTTGTAAGAAAGGTAAAGTTAGTTGTTGGCAACCGACACATATCATCGCGTGGCAAGAGAAACGATCCACTGACAGAGTTAGAAAGACCCATCCAGAAGTTGGTGTTATTGCTACCAAGACGAGAAGACGCAAGACCGGGTATCCCCGTCGAGGAGCCTTCAGAGTAGACGCCCAAGCCGTCCAAGGATTCGACATAGACCAACGAACACTATGAACATTAAGTTTAACTTTTATCTGAAACAATCATATACATAATGATCGCTGATCATTCTATTTAAAGGAGTATGTTTAGTTCTAGTTTTATCATAAAGGAATTTGATTATTTTGAAGATTTATAAATTGATGTCAATTTAGGGGAGCCATGTAACTGCTTCCGCAGTTAAATGATTAACTTTAATTGTATTGTGAGCGACATGATATTATGTTGACATAAGGATTAGTTTTGATGTAACTCAGATCACCTCGTGCTTGTACGCGTTGTTACATTCTTTAAGGCTGGTTCACACTAGCGTCGGATTCGGAATCGGAAGCAGAAAACAAAGGAAAAGACAAAAGAGTTAAGTCAAGCGTGTGACATAAGACATCGACATAAGCATCGCAAGAAGCATAAGACCAAGCATAAGCATAATCAAAGACAAAGGAAGGAACAAAGAAAAACACCTTTCTTTTGTATTCTAATCCCTAAATTCTTTGTTCTTTTCTTACGATTCCGATTCTGATTCCGACGCTAGTGTGAACCAGCCTTTAGGATTCCTTCGGGATTTTATCGTGAAATTACCCAATAATTGAACTGATTTATAGACTCCGAGTCCCGCTAACGTTGGTAAGTGTATCATTTTCAATTGTATTCATTCGTCATGGCTGCTAGCCTCTTGTATAGTACGATATTTAGTACAATGCTATGTACGCGATCACATGTAACTTAGCACTCGTGTAGAATCAATTATAATAATAGTTTGTAACCTATTCCTAGTTGACCAAATCACGAAACACAGAGATCAGAAGAAATAATAAATGGTTTGAGTGTGACACATAGTAGTAGTCGTAATCAGATGTGAGAAATCTGGTAATTTTAGGAAGTCCCGCACAATCACCACTGATCTTGGTTGATACTGTGATTTGTACATAATTCTACTTAATCGTGTGTTGTTATCAATATAAAGGTTAACATGTTGATACCAGTAGAAAGGGCCAATGTCAACCAAATCACTTGCAGGACACTTGATGTTGACTATTTCTAGTGGCGTCTCACTGATTTTGCTTAAGAACAAGTGATTGAGAAAGTCAAGCAAAAGTGGAAATGAGATTTTTTGACCTGCCCTCATATTCTATGTGCAGTTAGGTTTCCTAGGGGGATGAACAAATCGCACTTTCTTTCGGCCACCAGAAGTCGTGTTACCATGGTAACGGCAGCTGACCATCGCAGTTGCCGGCTCATGAGTTGGTCCAAAATTTCACTCTCAGGAAGAGGAAATACAAAAATTTATTACTCAGTTACATTTTAACCAATTACAATAAAAACTCATAGTTAAGTGGAATTATTTCTATACTTTTAAAAAATGATGAAAAGACTCTCTTACTTTTTATAGCGAATGTAAAATAACTTCCTCTTTGATACGGCCTGTAGGTCATTTTTGCAAACAGCAAAAATAGGTCAAACTGTTTTTGCGATATCTCTTAAAGTACTCTATCTTGAGAAATGCAAATAACGCTACAAGTTACACTAAGATCAAAGTCTTGAAACGTTGTAAAATCTTTTTGGGGAAATTAATATTTTGTCTAGGATTCCTCAGCGAATTTGATGTAAATTTTCAAAAATCGAAATTCTTGACATTTTGCAGCTCAAAATCTTGGCTCGCAAAAAGCGTTAATAAAACGGGTTTCGCTTAAAAAGTGATAAATGAAGTCTCATTTGATTACTACAGGTCTTTGTTTAATATCTAAATCAACGAACATAAAAAAACATGGGATGATACAATGCCTACCTTGCAAGTTTCGCCAGTGTTTACAACATGGATATAGTCGTTCCGTTTTCTCGTCCCTCTTTCCAGGTTCTTGACTCATTCTTGAAAAAAATATTCTCGAAGATCATAATTAACGGCTCGTAGTTTGCACGATTGATGATAACTGTGAGTTGAAGATATCTACAGATATTCGGTAAAATTATAATGACTGAATTGAATGACTACCAAGTGGAATGTACATGTAGCAGTTGTCGAGGTATGTATTTCAAGAAAATCTCTCCAAAAACTTTAAGGAATCCATAATACTTACTTTGTAAGCAAAAGACAATCCTCCAAAGAATCCAGAAGAAAACATTTCCTTCCAAACGATTCGTAAAAGGGCTTGAAATCGAGAGATTCTACATGCAGCAGTTTTCCTCGGATCTCTTTGGTTGAAAACCGGAAACGAGACTAGCAACCCCGCTGACCGGATGTAAATATGGTTCTATTTCTCCATACTCCTTTTATTTTCAGTTAACAACTCTATTTGATAGGGGAGTCACCGGTGTTTGTCGTGACATACTAAAAACGAAACTTATGGAAATAAAACTATAAAGTTTGACCTATCTCAATATCTGATGAATTTATATGAAACCACATGAACCCCAATTATTTCTGGTCCATTTTATCACATTCATTCCAGTTTTTCAAATTTTCCCCCGTGATTTTTTTCTCCGTCATAGCTCTTATTCTATCAATGTTTTGCAACAGCAATGTGATACTATACTGACCAGTTTAGTAGTAATTTAGTAATTTCGCGAAGCCTTGCGCGCGCGATGACGAAAGTACTAAAATAACTTTAGTCGCCGCGTAAAACGCAGTTTCACTCTCTTAATTTAGCAACATCGGCATGACGCGAAAACAGGAAGTAAGATAACGAATTAAGTGTATCTGAATTATCGAAAGTAACTTGTTTGTATTTCCATTGTACTTTCAGATTAGCAGAGTCATACACTTGTATAACTGTGACAGGATTATAGTTTCACTTTACCTATAGCAGTCATATCGGCAGGATACAATCAGGTGCAAAGGTTTGAGACTGTTGCAAAAATTTGCATGTGTTCCCAAAATATCACTCTTTCCTTCTATAAAAACCGTTTCGGTTACCTCTCTTCCCTTCCCATATACAATGTTGCCTGATCATAGAGTCCTGGGCATTTGGGTACCATCGAATAACATTGATAAGGGGAAAAGAAGAAATTTGGTACCGGTTATTTGTGCGCTAAAAATCACATGGTATCAAGGTATTTTGCATCTTATTATAAATTTAAACCCAAATGACTGCTCGCATGCGTTACGAACATAATACTTTTCCAATTTTGTACTTAATGTCTCTTGTTCATAGTCGCCCTACCCTGGGTACCAGAGGCCCGAGAGGGATTGGGGAGGAGAAAGACCAGAGGCCCCCTCCCCCTCTCTTTCTCCTCCCCAATCCCTCTCGGGCCTCTGGTACCCAGGGTATAGTCGCCCCGAAAACAAAAACAAAGAAAACATCTCTTATATCCCAAACTTTGATCTGATGACATGTTCTTCGCCTTTCAGTTTGTTAGAGACTCGCGGCTAAAACTTAAAAACTTCTCACAGCATACAATTCACCTTGACTTACAAAGGCACTTCGCTCACTCATTTTCAGCAGCTAGCGCAGCCGAGATCTGGCCGGTCACCCTTTGCAGTAAGATAGCTTCTTCTTCAGCTTCTAAATCCTGCTCCGTTAATTTCCTCTTTTTAGCCGCCATACGTGAGAAGTACGAAGAAATCTGTTGTGGCGTCAAGAATTCATCCAACGAAAATAGTCTGGTACCATCTTGTCCACGTGCTCGCCTCATTTGCTGTGCTACTTCGTCCCCACTGCTTTTCTTTCCTGTCTGCTCCCCTAGATTGAATTTCATATTCAGAAAGTTCTTCTGTTTAGTGCTAAATCGCGTCTTCTTAGAGGACGATTTCAGCGCCCAGCCCATGGACAATGGACTAGACCTCCTCCCTTTTGAACTGGAAACTGGTAGGCTTGGTTCCGTTTTAGTTTGTCCTTCCTGGAGGTGTTCAGCGTAGCTTAATTTTGCTCTATCTTGAAGGGTTATCTTTTCGAGACATCTTTTGTGCGCACCCAACTCGCAGTGTCGCTCCAAAGCCGAATATCGTATAAACATCTTAGTGCACGTCTGCTCAGGACAGCTGAACATCTTTTTCGTTTGGACGTCTTCAGGCTCACTACTGCTTGGGCTTGAATCGTCGGTAGAATTGGAAGTACTGCTTGACTCATCATCGTCATCGCTTCTTTGATCGCCGGTAGCACCACTTATACAATTAACAGGCTGCGAACAAACATTTTTCACGTTAATACTATATATGCTTTATGTTATTTAAGTAACAATGTATATTATCATGTCGCGCAATTGCTACGAGACCTACATTCGTATTGATATCAGTTTTTGGAGAATCACTGCTACCAGGTTTACCTTTTTTTTGGTCTTTGAAAGATCGCTACAAAGTCACCCACACCAAAGTCAGCTTGAAACCAATGGTAGTCGGTCACCTTTGGCACTGTATGAGATAGAATGATAAAATTCGCATAAAGCATTTTTGAACTTTTAGCTAGTTGTAAGCTAAATACACATCTTTCAAGTACCTCTTTATCATCGACATGATCTATCATCATCTTCTATCACAGACCTGTTTAAGCTATTTACAGTGTATTAGTGTACCTGAAATAAACGATCTCCACGAGAAGAACTTTCCTTTGCCAATACCGTAAGCACGGAATGCGGTGAACCCCGACCACCTTTAGTGAATGCAAAGTTGTTGAGATTGCTGATGCCATCCAACTTATAACTTTTGGGTCCTTTGTAGTCGCTGTTTGTCACCTTGACCTCAGACACTCTGACTCCTGCAATACCTCCTCTAGACTCTATTGCTGTTTTCAATTCTTTTGCAGTTGTTACTGAGTGACCCTCGCTTACATAGCTCTTCACGTGTGCTTTTATTTGTGCAGCCTTTCGGTCACAACAACCCTTCCCACCCTGTGGGCCACTGAAATCCACCTGCTCTATCTGTATTCCACTCCGTTGTGATAGCACGTTTACTGAAAGGATTGTTTGTGCAGAATGATAGCACCCGGCATTATCTTGACGAAAAAAGGCGCGGGAGATCTCAGGATGCTGCTTCTTCAATGACCTAAGCACATGGTCCATGATAAGTACAACTGTCACCGAATCTTGCAGAACAGCCTCGAGGACATGGATAAATGTTTGCAACTCCAGCTTGTCGTTGACTTTCCTATGGCAAACAGATACATGCCACGATATCCCGCGTTTGCCAAAGAACTCACTCTGCGCTTCACGATACTGAGTAGGCATAAATTTCATTGCGAAATCCTGGACTATTAAAACGCTTGCAGAAACTAATGATGCCAGCACCTCCAGCCGAGCACGATCTTGATTAATACTTCGCAGTTGATGACATTTCCATGCCAATATGGCTTCCCTGGATTTCTGAACGAGAAAACGTGCCTCATCTTTATCATCATCGCTGTCAAATTTTGCTCTTGTCACTTCAGAATCAATATCTTCGAGGACCTGGCAATAATAAAACAATCGTACACCATCAATTCAAAAAGATATCAGGCTAAAATAACAGCAGTGGATAAAAAGTATGAGGCATAAATATCTAAATATCTTCTTTCCCTTCACCTGCTTTTTTGTTACACTATAGTTGTTCAAGCAACTTTTTGAAGTACCGATTGCCTGACATTTTGTAAAAGTCCATTCTGCTTTTTCGATGGTTGTGCTAACAAGAATACATACATATAGCAATACCTTTTCCAAAAGTGAACACCTGTCACAAGTTTGATTATGCTTATGCTTGCATTGTCCTTGGTAATTACGGTCTTTTCTGTCACTCAGTGCAAAGACACTACAATGATCTGCAACTTCGCATTCCGTTGATACATGGATCTGTCAAGTAGGAAGTATGGCTCATTATAAAATCTGTAGTGAAAAGTTTTATGTACAAAAGGTCCCTACCTTGAAGTCTCCTTTCAAGTATTGCTTGGCTTCTGACAACGCCTCGATTATGTATTTCACATGGTCTTCTTTCAGGACTGAGTGTGAGAGTTTTTCGACAATGCACCTCAATTCATCAAAGGCCTTTGTTCCATCTGCCAAATAATTATCTAGGCCTCGTAAGCATTTCCGAACAGAAGCGCCACAGCTTTCAGAGATGATTTTCAATAGGGTCCTTCTTCCAAGGGGCCTGAAGTCGGACTGTTGGCAAAAGCGTAGGTACTGATCCACCAGTCGAGATGGAATCAATAACCTGATGACATTCGGGATGTCTATTTGTTCACCTGAAGTGAGACGCAATTTTCATCTTGAATGACATTTTGGCTGGTTATGAAATCGATGAAGTGCTCCACCTGATTTGGATCTACACGTTGTCTCATTATTGCAGGTTTTGATCCCATTTGCGTTGCTAAAGCATCTGCTCCAAACTGGGCAGCATGACGACGAGCAGCTGTGAATCGATGTCGGGAAATCCCTGGTATCAGCTTTTCTAAATCATGGAATGAAAGCTTATCTGCTATGACGCTTAGGATATTCTTCTGAGTACTTGAATGTGTGGCCTGCTTGTAGCTCTCTACCAGAGCGATTAGTAGCGTCGAATCCATAGTGTGTTCGTTGTATTTGTCGTTGATACCTTGTGACTTTTTCAGTGCTTTCCACAGCATCCCTGCATCATTTGGAGCCATTACATCAAGCACTGTGGTTAGGACTTCTTCCATCTTTGAGACATAGTACTTTTGGGTTTTGGGAGTGGCGTCTACCCAACCAGCTTTGAGAGTCCGTTGTATTGGTGAGTGGCCTTCTAAACAAAGTAATTTGTTTATGGTTTCAAGTTTTTCAAAGTTTTGCGGTTGATTAGCGGCACAAAAAGAGATCTCATCATCGCTGGAATCTTTCTCTGTATCAACCGTGCGCCAGGAAATATCTAACTTTTTAGGCGTTGCTGATTGTGTGCTAATAGTGCGAAGAGCCTGTTTGCACTTCGTTTTACTTTGACGATCAGCATGACCCTAAAAAGGAAATAGATATGATAAAAAGATGATCAGAAATGTTGATTTTATATGTCAAAGTGTGTCATGCACATGATTACCTCTGGTTTCTCTGGTTGCACGTGTATCACAAGAATCTTTCTACATTCCCTACAAACAGCTGGAAAGGTAAAAAGACACAATTAATTGTAACAAGCGTAGTTAATGAAATTTTAAATGGAAGGGAAAAAAGTATACGCGTAAAAAAGAAAAAGAATGAATTGTATAAATCTGAAATGAAATGAACAAAATATAATAAGTAGATAAAATAAAGGATGATTTACCACTTCCTATGGGGATAACTTTTCCTGTCATATCCTTTATCAGTTTTGACTGATCCTTCGTTAGGCCACGATCACCTTTAACTGCTCCCTTGTGCCGGGCAACACTGCACGGTACTTGGCAGTTCTTCCTTCGACCTCGCCAAAATATCCCAAGATTATCGCGGTGGTGTTCGCATACAACATATGAGGTGGCCTCTTCAGAATTAGTGTTAAAAAACCTATACATAGACACACACACACACACACCCCAAAAAAGGAAAGAAAGAAAAAAGTAAGAAAAAGAGGGGAAAAAAGAAAAAGAAAATCACTTCCGCTTTCTTTAGTAGGGTAAAACTTTTTCCAGTCAAAACAAGTGATAACAATAAATTTATTGGTGTGTTTATTTTTTTCACTAACACATTTAACCCCCCCCCCCCCCCCACAGAAAAAGCTGAAATATCATCAGCAATAAGGAAATGACTAATTGCCTATCATAGGTTACGACAGACTTTTCGAATGTTTTGATAGGAAACACGGCACTGACACGTACGGTCACCGCACGGGGCAGTCCTTTTCACACTCATACGAAATCTGCACTAGCTGCTGTCTTCTACAATGATATTTAAGCTATACTTCTTGCATTTCTATTCAAGCACGTCACGTTTGTTTACCGGCGCGACAGAGTATCAAATCCATTTCATTCTGGATATCACCACGATTCTTACCAATCCCATAGGTCTGCAGGTGTCTGGTGATATCTCTCTGACAATCTTTAAGCAATATTTTCACTCCTCTGCAATGTGAGGACTCCGTAGTAAACATACAGTTCGCCATCTTTTTTCTCCACATGTATACTGAATGTAGTTCCGTTGGAAAATTGTGTATAATTAGTTGTTTTTATGACAACTAGGGAGAATTGGTCACTTCCGGTTGTGAATCTTTTTTGGAAATACCATATGCATGCAAAGCATTTGTACTGTTCTCGTGACAGCCTTACGAAACGCAAAAGAAAGAAAAGAGTGGAAAAAAAGAAAAACCTAAAATAAAAACAAGAAAAACAAGTAGCAGAGGGAATGACGAATACAAGTATCAAATAACGAACAATTGGGGTTCCTGTGGTTTCATATAAATTCAGCAGCTGAGATAGGTTAAACTTTATAGTTTTATTTCTATAAGTTTCGTTTTTAGTATGTCACGACAAACACCGGTGACTCCCCTATCAAATAGAGTTGTTAACTGAAAATAAAAGGAGTATGGAGAAATAGAACCATATTTACATCCGGTCAGCGGGGTTGCTAGTCTCGTTTCCGGTTTTCAACCAAAGAGATCCGAGGAAAACTGCTGCATGTAGAATCTCTCGATTTCAAGCCCTTTTACGAATCGTTTGGAAGGAAATGTTTTCTTCTGGATTCTTTGGAGGATTGTCTTTTGCTTACAAAGTAAGTATTATGGATTCCTTAAAGTTTTTGGAGAGATTTTCTTGAAATACATACCTCGACAACTGCTACATGTACATTCCACTTGGTAGTCATTCAATTCAGTCATTATAATTTTACCGAATATCTGTAGATATCTTCAACTCACAGTTATCATCAATCGTGCAAACTACGAGCCGTTAATTATGATCTTCGAGAATATTTTTTTCAAGAATGAGTCAAGAACCTGGAAAGAGGGACGAGAAAACGGAACGACTATATCCATGTTGTAAACACTGGCGAAACTTGCAAGGTAGGCATTGTATCATCCCATGTTTTTTTATGTTCGTTGATTTAGATATTAAACAAAGACCTGTAGTAATCAAATGAGACTTCATTTATCACTTTTTAAGCGAAACCCGTTTTATTAACGCTTTTTGCGAGCCAAGATTTTGAGCTGCAAAATGTCAAGAATTTCGATTTTTGAAAATTTACATCAAATTCGCTGAGGAATCCTAGACAAAATATTAATTTCCCCAAAAAGATTTTACAACGTTTCAAGACTTTGATCTTAGTGTAACTTGTAGCGTTATTTGCATTTCTCAAGATAGAGTACTTTAAGAGATATCGCAAAAACAGTTTGACCTATTTTTGCTGTTTGCAAAAATGACCTACAGGCCGTATCAAAGAGGAAGTTATTTTACATTCGCTATAAAAAGTAAGAGAGTCTTTTCATCATTTTTTAAAAGTATAGAAATAATTCCACTTAACTATGAGTTTTTATTGTAATTGGTTAAAATGTAACTGAGTAATAAATTTTTGTATTTCCTCTTCCTGAGAGTGAAATTTTGGACCAACTCATGAGCCGGCAACTGCGATGGTCAGCTGCCGTTACCATGGTAACACGACTTCTGGTGGCCGAAAGAAAGTGCGATTTGTTCATCCCCCTAGGAAACCTAACTGCACATAGAATATGAGGGCAGGTCAAAAAATCTCATTTCCGCTTTTGCTTGACTTTCTCAATCACTTGTTCTTAACTATGTAAGACGTCATAAGTCCCGTCGAGAAGAGATATTTTAGACCATATAAAAAGCACAGCTGTAAATCAGCTTAAATAATGTCAATGGAATACCTATCTCTGTTGGTGTGTACTATGTTATTATCTTTCGAGGATGGAAATTTTTTTTATTTTATATATCTATTCAAGTTAAGTCAATATTTATACAGGTACATCCAATTTAGCCTAACTAGTTTAAATGGAGCCCTGATATAGCATAATTAATTACAAGTGGACTAAACATTAACATAAATGGAGCTACACATTATACATACATAATACAATATTTTCTCACTTTCCTCACATTCCCTGTCTCTCCTTCCCCATGTTATAATAAGCCACTTCACGCTTTCGTCCGCCATCTTGAATTGGGGCAAACGCGCCAAAATTTATAGAAATCTGGATCACTTTGGCTTACCCTAACTCCGCTCGTTTTTGTCGGATTTTTAAAATCTAAGCTTCATTGATTTGCAGACATGCATGCCAGATGTCGGAATGAAAATAAAACTCGTACAAGTGTTTTAAGTATATTTTTCAAGTCAACCTTTTTTCGCGAATGATCTTAATATTTACGTGCCGAACGTTTTATTTTGAAAACAAAAATCCTCTTTTTCTCGACTTGTAGTCTTCCAATATTTATCATGTAAACAGGCATAAGAAACAAAGCCAATACAGTTTCAAAACAATTAAACTTTTAAGAATACGAAAAAAATGAGCCGAGTTATGGTAAGCCAAAGTGATCCAGATTTCTATAAATTTTGGCGCGTTTGCCCCAATTCAAGATGGCGGACGAAAGCGTGAAGTGGCTTATTCCCAGCCCGCACAAAATGAATTTTTTCGCGGTTTGCAAATTAGCGAAAAAAGATGCTCTCGACGGAATGTATTACCAAGGGAATGGTAGCGAGTATTTAAGGAGTCAATTAGGAGTTGTTTATCCTCTTGGTGTTCGCTTCTGGTAGCCGTACGACCAAACTTAGTTTCGCGTGTAGTTTGATTCCTTGTATTCCATGGAAAGTTCTAGCAGAGGTAGTTCTGTTTCTGTTTCGCCAGAGGTTCAAACTATTTTGGAAGCCCAGAAGGAGAGCATCTTGGCTGTCGTGAATACTCAAATTGCTGGCTTAAAGTCATCGTTATTAGAACAACAAGCCGACTTGGCCCATCAAGTTGCAACAGAAGCAGAAGGAGAGTCGTACACGTTCAAAAAGAAAGGCAACCAAGAACAACACAAGTTCAACAAGAAAGTTCTCAAAGCTAATTCTAAAGCCCTTCGCGCCTTGGAGAGTGTCAATGTGGCAAGAGCTCGAGATCAACTCAATGAAGGTATCGTTCTTTTAAACAATCGCCAAAAAATAGTTAAGTTGGCTGATAAATCTGAGTTTGGGTGAGCTACTATACAGGAGTATATTGACGACGAGCTGGCTGAAAATGAGTCGGATGCGAAGAAAATCAAAAAAGCCGAAAAGCGGGCAGGCGCTCGTATTAAAGCTCTCCAAGATAAGAATCAACCCGCCAATGGCGAAGTAACTCGTGGATTTTAGTTAAATAACTAGACGCCTAATAGGCGTTCACTCGGGCTACACCTGTGTATAGTACTTGGGGAGAAATGGAGAACAGAAGTTGATGGAAACCAGTTTGACTTGTCAGTGTCTTTTGATTGCAAAAATGCATGACAAGTACTCCCAGAGTAGAACACAAATTATATTGGGGAGAAAGTAGTTTGTACATAATTGTACCACATCATGGTGGTTATTAATATACTGCTGGTCTTTTTATCACGCCAGACATATACAGTATACAGTCTGCTTTATTTTGTAAATGCCTACCAAATGATCCAATATGATCTATAGATAATACATTATAGCTCAGACAATTTAAATTTCTATTCTGTACTTTTTTACTTTGATTTATGGAAACAAAACTTACAAACTGTGGCAGACTGTTTCGATGTCCAAGTTAAAATGATTTTGATATTGTTGTTGTCACATTGGTAGATTCTAGAAGTACCACAGTTACTTTCTATGAAATCATTTCAGTTTCTTAACACAACTTTTCAATACATGTATTACCATGTTTTTAATATGGAGCAGATCAATGATTATAGCAGTAGTCAGTTGCTGATGCTTTACTTGAAGAAGTGTAATGTCATACAATATATGCTCAGTAGCGATACCATATGTAGCTCCTCCGTGCACATCAATCTGATACTACTACATACAGTAATATCTTCAATTCAATCCATTTTATCTTGTTTCTGTGAACATGGTTGCACAAAGCTTGTACAAATTTGTGGTTGAGTATCACTTTTCATTGATTGAAAATATCATTTTGTACATTCTAAAATTATTCTTCAATTGTTGCTAATATAAGGTCTCATAAACATTACTATCATTTCCATGATTATCCATCACTATATTCTTATCTGCTAACATTGAGCATGATTGACAATAAAGTGCATTCAATATAATCATGACATTGTACAAAATACAGATTGCACTAAATATTTATAAGTTAATAATAAAAATCATTTGTTTTCCATTGTTTATTTGGTGTAATTTCCTGTAATTTTGCACCATTTACTAATTCCTGTTTCCTGGTTTAATTATTGAATACACCTTAGTCACCTTATTACGCAAAGGCAAGAATCTCCTAGTTAAAATAAACATTGTAGATATTGTTAGTTAATTAAGTTCGTTTTTAACACGGCTCTCACGAAGAGCATGACTGTAGACACCGTGTAAGCAAATATTATGTGCAAGCAGTGGTGAAATATTATTAATTAAAACAAACTACTGATCTATTAATTAAAGACAATATCTCCGTGTCTTACATGTCTGTCCTCACTGAAGTGAAGTTCGCTGCCACAAATCGATTTGTCTTGTGTTCTTGGACGATCAATACATTATAAGTTGATTACAACAGCTGGTAAGAAGGTCATCACTAAATTCGAGAATTCGATATTAACGATTAAAGCAAAGTATCTGGAGATTAAAAGCCAATAGTTCGAAAAATTCCGATTGATAGCGTCCGCCATTTTGTTCTCAATCTCTCGCGACCACAGGAAGCCTCGTGGTTAACAGTGTACCCCAAAGGCTTCTGGGTAATTTGCCGATTTGCGACGTTGATAGATAGATAGACCGAAAAGGTAAACCTAGACTCGAGCTACCACAGGTAGCCCGAGTAATGAGTTTTTTTATTTCAAGGCAAAAATATAAATCAATTAATACAATATGTATTTTTCTAAATGATAAATCATTGCTCTCACAAATCTAAAAATTAAGATTGGGCCCATCTGTAAAGAATTTTGAAAGAGTCATTTGGATAACATTATTAACTAGACGCTAATGTAGCGTGAAGTCGGGCTACTTGACTGGTAAAATTGTATGTTGTTTGCTATTGTATGAGATAACTGCTATGGTTCATTTCTAATAGAAAGTTAAGTGCTGCGAGCAGAAAACAGCTGGTGTATCCACGTTAGCAGAACTGTTCCCCTAAAACTCACGAAAGTACACCGCTTTCTCTGATATGAAATGTTTCTAGTCTATCTCTTGTGCGTTGTGTGACGAACACTGCTAGTTGACCTTCAATGCTACAAAACATAATTCTCCAGGATCAGTGTCGGACACACACTATGACAGTTATTTAGCAAATATTTAGCACTTTGAGTAAAAGCAATTTTTCAAACAATCACAAACGGCTAGCGTTGGCAATGATTATAAAACTAACTGATTTTAAAAAGCTAGTTGCATCACGGTCAAAGATACCGCATTTGTCTACTGTATTTGACGCTTTAGATTAAACGAATGATAAATACAATTCCATCACATACAAAGTATAAAATTTTCTTTCATAGGGTAACCAAATATATTGCAGAGATTCTCAGTGCGACCTCACTTTATACTTATTATCTTGGCTTGAATTGATTCGGCCCGTAGACGAGCTTCGATTCGAAACAGAACATTCGTAACAGAACATTGCCCTCTCGAAAAAATATCACTTAGCATTTTGTGACTTTCATTTTTGTCACTGTTATTTGTATTGTCATTTGTGATATTTTTGCTATGATCATCATCGATCTGGTGTGAACTAGTGAGAACTCGTTTTAGCTTGTTTTCCTAGACATGTTCGATATGTTAGACAGTCCTTGAAACAACCCGGGTCGAAATGTACGCTCATAGACATCTTTTAGTGTGGGTCTATCGCGGACGGTGTGTGCATTTGTATGTGATTTGAGCGTCTTTATAGCAGGTAATTTCTTCGACATCTTCAAGAATGACTTCGTAATAAAGTCTTGTAAACATATATCTTCCCTTCGCTCCCTTCTCGAACTTCGATCAACCATGTGGCTATCCTAAGACATGAATGGGATCCCTGTTGTCGAGTTCGTAAAGCATCATGGGGGGACTAAACGCGACGTGACAGAAGACCAAAAGGTAGAACTAAAGTCGGGCTAGCCGCCCGACTAATAATATCAGCTAATGTAGTTTTTTTAGCGAAAAAATAATTGACTTGAGTAGGAAAGAACAAAAAAAGATAATGAAGCAAAGGAAAAAGAAAAAAAAAGAAAAAAAAAAGAAACTGGTCTGGCCGTGATTCGAACAGGGTACCTCTGGGCTCTCAGCCAGGAACGAACCACTTGAGCCACTGAGCAATTTAACTTTTGAGAAGGTTATATTTTTATACATAATGTAAATTTATGGCTGTACGCTTAACAAAGCTATTGAACATGTACAAATTATGAAAGAAGTTTCTCTATGAACCAAATGTCGCTATGAATTACTCCAAAAAAGTGCTCATAATAGCCACCAAACTTAAACTCAAATACGCTTTTTTGATGCCGTTTCGGCCAGCCGGGCCGTAGCGATTCCACGGCCATGCCGAGTTTCTCCAGTTTCAGCAGGCGTCAGTTCGTACTGAAATATGATTTCGTTTGCTTCTTATTACTCGTGCCCAGGCCTTTAGGCCGGGAACGAGTTATAAATTGCAAATGTTTTTTTTTTCTCTTTTCGTCCTCAGCTATTTCTGATTGGTTCGTTCTAGGGAACCTCTGATTGGTTAAGAACGTAAAAACAATGCCCTTCATTCATCAGTCCTCTAGGAGGCGTGAGATCCTCGAAGCTGGGGAATAAAGACTTGGGCAGGATTTAATGGTGGACAATGGCTGGAGTACAGCTTTAAAAACAGGCCCTTTGAGCAGTAAAAAAAGCAAAGTCGAGCTTTTTACTCGAGGCATACCCAACTCCATTATAAGAGCGTTAGAATGGACAGCTATTTTGAACTCGGTCTCCGATTCTGCGACCAAAAAATGAATTCTAAATTCTTCAAGTTGTACACTTTCCCCGTCTCAAGCATCAGATGTAAGCCAGAATTGGCGAGCTCTTATCATCAAAGCAGAGTGCCCCTCACAGTTCTCACTGCATATGTTGCTAAACGAACAGCAATAGAGGGAAGTCAATTGTGTATTTCCCGTCAAACAGTTATGAGAGCTAATGGGGCTGGTTTTTGTACTAAATTTGAATATCGAAAACGAAGGAGTCTGAAGCTCTGTGTTGTACGTGCTCTGATGATCTGACAGTATGCGTGTTTTATGTTTTCATATTAAAATATGAAAGAAAAATGTAGATGAGTAGTTACTATGTTAGTGAGTCAGTTGTAGAGCCTTTACGACAAACAATTCAGACGATAAGTGAAATAAAATCAACTTAAAGAACAAGATATTCGCTTGAATTTTACGAGGTCTTAAAGAAAACGAGACTCTACTTTGTAGAGTGAACCGTCCCAGGCCATGACATGTACTAGCTTGTTTTTACTGTTTCAGATGTTTTATCCATTACGTGACCACTGGCAAACGCATCGGGTCAAATAGAACCTTAGTTCCATGAAAACATAGAAATAAATTGTCTGGTAAAGAATTTCAGTGTTAAAATTCAGTACAAAACAAGGAAAAAAAACTTTTTAACAAAACGTACCTCGAACCCTACACTGGTTGCCTGTAGTTCAACAAGCCGCAGTAGTAAAGATCTTTAATTTATCTGTCAACAGCTATTAGCTTTCTATTATCATGCATAATATTATATTTCTCACATGCAAAATTATTACCCTCGAATATACCAGTTTATTCAACGTTTTATTTCACTATATATCTAAATTGTTTACTGTAAAGACTTCTACAACAGCGTTTTTGACACAATAACAAATCCTAGTATTTTTTCGTTCCTGTTTCAGATATTTTATCCATTACGTGACCACTAGCAAACGCATGGGGCCAATAAAAATTTCAGTGTTATTCAGAACAAAACCTCTCAAGATCTATTGAATGCTTAAATACAAAATATATTTGACTTGCCTCTATGCAACATAGCAACATGTAGGGCGAGAAATTCGTAGATTTCCAGCTTAAAAGAATTACTCTGAATCGCGACAGCTTCATTTTCAAGTACTCCATTGCGAATTCAATATTTGGTCAAAGTATTGGATATCAAGCTCAAAATTACAGCCCATTCGTCTCTCGATATATCTCGAGTTAAAAGCTCCATTTTCTATTGCCTGACTACTGGTGGACATTGTTGCTAGGTGCTATTAGATTAGCCAATCGGATCAGATTTTGTTAGTCATTGTTTATTGTTATAACATGGAGACGAGGTTCGTATGAAAATCGTCGGCCGTTCGGCCAAAACTTGACAAGGAAAAAAAAACAACAAGAAGAAAGTTGCTGCATTTTATAACCGTCCCGGCCAAGGGCCTGGGACGGTAACAAGACTTTTGGAATGTGGGGTCAAGGCGGATTGGCAAAAATCTGTCACGGAGCTCTGGAAGATAAGTAGGGCTTATCAAAGTAGTCGTCACCCAGGTTGATTGTACACAAACGTACAATTAGCTACAATTATTGAGGCTGAGCGTTTGTGTCAGTACTTCAGATCGATAGAATAAAATGAGAGATTGAACATTCTATATGGTTGAATTCTATTTATTTTTGGTTTGATCATCTTGAACATGTCTAAAAATGTAAATAATTTGGCCGTCACGGTAGACTATTTATATGGCATGGTAAATTGATACAGTTCGTTAAGTGGATCTAAGTGGGACAGTTCGGGCAAAATTAAGAAGGTTATTAAGACCTCTTCTATAAACAGGGCCTCACCTTGGGCACGAGTGAACGCACGAGTGCGTCTAGTTTCAACATTTACTCTCGTGCTGATAGAGTACAAACACTAAATGCTTGGATGACTCGTTGATATTGGACTTGCGACGATTTTCTTTGTTTGAAGACAGCGACTACAAAGTCCATTGTTTTCACATCCGAGTATATCGAACAGCTCGATCAACTTGGAGATGCGATGAAAATTATTCCAAGCTGCAGAGGGAACTGAGAGTAGTTCAGTACAGAATGTGGCAATGAATAAGAAACTATTTATTCAAATCTATTGGCAATTTCGCCTAGTAACATCCGACACGTACAATCGATCTTCGAGTGCAGACCCGTGTGCATGTAACTTACATGTAGAGCACGAGGTAATGTTAAAAACTTGTATTACCCAGCTTAGATCGTGTGCCTAAAAATTGTTGCTTGTACACAAATCTAAAACAGTTAATTACGTTCAAAGCTTCCCGAGTGCTATACTGGTCGCCGAAAATTATTATAGATTATGAGGGGGAACACCGTACGGCTTACGATACGGTACGGTTACAGCAGGAATTTCGAATGTTTTTAAAACTATGATACTGGTACAGTTACGATACGGTACGGTAAGTTTCCCACTCATACGAAAACTACTCTAACGCAAGTTAGCACCGTATCGTATTATCAAGAATAGAGCGGAAGTAAAGTTTGACAGACCGGAAGTTTACAGGAAAGTGAGTGAGTGACACAATAGCTTACTACTTTATGTATGGCACCATTCTAGTTAGACAATAGATAGATTGAATAGTTGTTGTCATACACGAAGTAGTAACCTGACTGATTTGCATATTCGACCCCTCACAATAAATCCACGAGTTAAAAAGAAATCTTCCAGCAAATCGTCTAGTCAGCCCACTCAATCTAGTTCTACTAGTCACGCTAATGTCAACAATGCTCCAAGCCCTTATTTTCGTCCCCAAATCGGGCGGTTTTTTGGGTCTTCCTCTAGAAGTTTGTACGACATGTGCTTTCGATGTGGACGACGCGGTCACTGGGCCGAATCCTGCCCAAGAAACAAACCCTCTTCCAAACCCTCTAAATGAGACTTTTGAATTTGAACAATCTTCGAGCTGTGCTTTTGTTCAAGGCAAATTGCGTTCTCATGTGAATTTTTGGCGTAGTATTGGATGTTCAGACTTTGTTTTAGACATTATCAAGAATGGTTACAAAATATTATTCAAAGATTCCCCCCGTCCCTATTCTATTGACAATCGTTGCTCTGCTCGTTCTCATCGTGAATTTGTCAATGAAGCTATCGATGAACTTTTACAACGTGGGTGTATTCGTGAAGTTTGTATTCATCCGGAATTTTGCAATCCTCTCCACGTTGCTGTCCAGTTTAGCGGCAAACTTCGCCTGATTTTGGACTTATCTCACCTGAACCGGTTCATTTTAAAAAAGTCCGTCAAATATGAAGATTTAAGAACAGTGTTGCAGTTATTTCATCAGGGAGCTTTTGTTTTTTGTTTTGATCTGTCATCCGCCTATCACCACATTGATATTTGTGAAGAACATCGAAAATTCTTAGCCTTCAAGTGGTCCACGGACGATGGTCGCGTTCGATATTTCGAGTTCAAAGTGTTGGCTTTTGGCCTTACGTCCGCTCCGTACGTATTCACTAAAGTTATGAGACAATTGGTAAAATTTTGGAGAAGTCAAGGTTTTCTGACTTTACTTTATTTAGACGATGGCATAGGAGGATCGTATAATTTCGAAGAGGCCCAAATTCTGAGTTGTTCAATTCGCCAAGATCTCACGTCATCAGGTTTCACCATAAACGAGCAAAAGTCGAATTGGGTCCCTTGCCAAAAAGTGATTTTTCTTGGCACGATTTTGGATTTTGGTCGTGGCGGTTTTGTCAGCATTCCCGAACGTCGAATCAACAAATTGAAAGATTCACTCGAATCGTGCCTCGCCGAAAGTGTTTTGGAAGTCCGCAAGCTAGCGTCCGTCACTGGTCAAATTATTTCTATGTCTATCGCTGTGGGTAATGTTACTCGCTTAATGACGCGTAACTGTTATGCTTTCATCGATCAGAGATCGTCTTGGGATGATTGTTTTGTCATTTCCCCCGAGATTCGCCAGGAACTTTGTTTTTGGTTGAATAATATTGACTCGATTAACGGTCAAGCCATGATTCCGAAATCGAGCGCAGTAGGTCTAGTGTATTCGGATGCGAGCAACAGTGGGTTTGGCGGTTACATGGTGTCCTGCGGCAAGGAGTGCGTTGCCGGTTCGTGGTCCGAAGCGGAATTGAATTCCAGTTCGACCCTGAAAGAGATTTTAGCGGTCAAGTACGTTCGTCTGTCTCTGGTGCACAAACTGTCGGGGTTTTGCGTGAAATGGTTTACGGATAATCAGAACGTGCCGAGAATTATGTCTTGCGGAAGTTCCAAAAGTCATCTTCAATGCGAAGCCGTGAGCATTTTTCAAATTTGCTGCAAGCATCAAATTTCTATCAAAATGGAATGGATTCCTCGTAGTTTAAACGAGAAAGCCGATTTTCTGAGTCGAATTTACGATGCGGACGACTGGGGTCTGTCGTCTTCAACGTTCGAGCAAATCGATCGGATTTGGGGTCCGCACACAATTGACCGATTTGCCAATCACATCAACCACAAACTCAGTCGATTCAACTCTCGCTTTTGGAACCCAGGAACCGAAGCTATCGACGCGTTTGTTTTAGACTGGCGTGATGAAAATAACTACGTGTGTCCTCCGATCTGCTTAATTGCTCGCGTTTTGTTGCACATGAAGAACTGTGTTTGCGTGGGTTCATTGATCGTGCCCGAGTGGGTGTGCGCTCCTTTTTGGCCGATGATCACGTGCGACGGTGTCCATTTTCGAGAGTTTGTTTGCAGTTGGATGTACTTACCCACCAGCAAGGAATCGTTCGTTGGCGGTCTGTGCAACAGCATCTTTGGCGACGAAGATCTCCATTTCAACATGTTGGCGCTAAGAGTGGATTTTGTACGTGCCAACAATTGTTTTTTTTTTTGTGCGTTTGCGTGCTTTCTTTGTATTCTTGGCTGGACGTGCGGTTTCCAGCCAGAGCACGCCGCTATCCAACAAGTGGTTGTATTTGATTGTAAGGGGAAGTAGTATTTGTTAAAAAATTGAGGCGAGAGATGAATTTTTTCGCGGTTTGCAAATTAGCGAAAAAAGATGCTCTCGACGGAATGTATTACCAAGGGAATGGTAGCGAGTATTTAAGGAGTCAATTAGGAGTTGTTTATCCTCTTGGTGTTCGCTTCTGGTAGCCGTACGACCAAACTTGAATTTGAATGACGTGGACTATTTGTTTTGTTCCAGGGATCGTGCTAAGACGTTGGCTAGGAGACGGAGGCCGAGCTGGTGACGTTCTGAAAATAAACTTAAAAACAAACAAAAAACTAAAAAAAAATCGTCTTTTGGATTTTTCTTGATTGATTTACTTGTTCCAAGTTTCGCATTATTATTCAATTAAATGTTATTGTTTTTCTTCAGAAAGCATGCTTTTTCACTTGTGGCCATTGGTGTTGTGGGACCCCGTGCGGCCAGTCAGGAAATGTTTTTTGGTATGGGACCATCTGTGCCCAGTGCCAAGCAGTATTAAGGGACCATCTGTGCCCAGTGGCAAGAAGTATTAAGGGACCATCTGTGCCCAGTGGCAAGATGTATTATTGGGACCATCTGTGCCCAGTGCCAAGAAGTTTGAAGGGGACCATCTGTGCCCCGTGTCAAGAAGTATTTTGGGACCATCTGTGCCCATTGCTAAGAAGTATTTTGGGACCATCTGTGCCCTCTAAGTGCAATAGTTTGGGACGATCTGTGCCCGCATTGAAGTGAAATGAGTGGAGACTATGGGACGATCTGTGCCCAGTTGTGTGACGACGTGGCCCTGTTGGCGCTCCATCAATGGCCTGGGCTTTGGGTGGTGGTTTTGCGTGGAGTTGTGTTGGTGTGCTTGTTGTTTGTGAATTTTGAATTGCTACTAATTTTTGTGTGTTAGATATTTTTCAGTCCCAGATGTGGTCGGAATTCTCCGCTTCGACACCCAATCACTTACAGTTGGTGGCAGAAGGCGTGAGGAAGACAGTGCTGCAGTCGAAAGCCGACGGAACAATGCGCACGTACTTGGGTGGCTTCAACCGCTGGAAGCGGTGGGCAGTCTCGAATGGTTTGCGTCCGTTGCCAGCCAATCCGTTCCACGTGGCCATGTATATGCAATGCGTGTTGGAGGAAGCCAGGTCAGCGTCGCCGATTTCGTGCGCAGTATTCAGCATGGACTGGGTGCACAAGCTGTGTGGCGTTTGCAAGATTTCGGATCATCCGCTGGTGGATTCGATGCTGAAGGCCTGTCAGAGAATCGGAAGCCGTCCAAAGAAGAGAAAAGAGCCCATCACCGTGGAGATGTTGTCAGCTTTGGCGTGCAAGTTGAAAGATAAGTGTTGAGTGTATGAACGTCGCACGTTAGCGTTGTGCTTGATTGGTTTTGCGGGTTTCTTCCGGTTCAGCGAGCTGTGCAGCATTGGTTGTTGCGATGTGAAGTGGTATGACAGTTCCATTTGTATTTTTCTAGAATCGTCGAAGACTGACCAGTTCCGCGAAGGTGCGTGGATTTCGATTGCAAGATCCGGGCGTGCAACGTGTTCCGTTGGAGCTTTGGAAGAGTACGTACGTGTAGCTGGTGTGGATTTGGAAGAAGAACTGCCCCTGTTCCGTGCTCTTGGTTCGCGAAGTTGCTCGAGGAAAGTTCGTGGCCAGGGTATTAGCTATTCAAGAGTTCGCGAGCTGATCAAAGAGGCCTTCAGGGACATTACAGACGTGTCAAAGATTGGTGTGCATAGTTTGCGATGAGGCGGAGCTACTGCGGCAGCTAATGCTGGCATCCCAGATAGTTTATTGAAAAGACACGGACGTTGGTTGAGCGAAAGTGCTAAAGACGGTTATGTTAAGGACAGTACTAGTTCGTTATTGTCAGTGTCTCGTAGTTTAGGCATTTAAGCCGACCGAGCCCAGCAGGTCATGGTCCAGGGTGCGATTCATAGGGCTGGGGTTTTTCCCTCTGTGGACGCTACAAGTGCGTCGAGGGTTTTTTCATCCTGTGAATACTTGCTCGTATCTCTGATATTTCTTGTAAATTCGAGTTGGACACTGATTGCGCTTATTATAACTTCCATGTAATATCTTTAATACGTTCATCATTTGATTTGTTCATTTCGTTTTCATTGTAACCTATTACATTACGATCGACATCAATAAACTGGACGTGCGGTTTCCAGCCAGAGCACGCCGCTATCCAACAAGTGGTTGTATTTGATTGTAAGGGGAAGTAGTATTTGGTAAAAAATTGAGGCGAGAGTTGAAATTATTGGTTAATCAAAGGCTGATTGTTAGGCTTCCACCTCCTCCCCTCCCTCCCTCGCAATGGGACTTAAGATGGACTTTTAGTTTTGTCTTAAATTCATATACTGATTTTCTCTATATGCCTTAAGTTCCGTGGCGTTAAAAGCGCCCCCTCCATTTATTCGAAAACTACCCTGGTACTTAGTTGTTCTAGCAAGTGGAAGGTGCAACAAATCACGGCGTCTAATATTAAACTTATGAATTTCATAAGCATGTTTAAATTCTGACAGTAGGACCAATTGAACTAGTCAAGATATCATATCTACATACAATTCTACTCATTGGAAAAAATAGAATTAAAATAACGTGAAACACAAAGTTATTCTAAAGCGTGTTGGTGCAACATATCTTTTTAAAATTAATAAATATAATTTCCATTTTTTATATCTCACAAATCTATACAGTACATGAAATGCTGTTGTACGTGTCCCTTCGCGCCATGAGAGAATAGTGAGATATACTCAGATTTACTTGCATTTTCTTCCTACAAACATGTACAAGCCAGGGACACCACAACAGCGCTTTCACGTCATTGCACAGTTGGCCTCTAGTGTTATAGAACAGACCATGCACACCGACAACTTCATCTACTCTATCCGAATAGTGGTGTGGCATGGGTTCTTTAACGGCCCTCCAATGCAAGGCAAAGGTACTGATGTGTAGTAGATTTTTGGAGAAAAGACGTTAAGGTCTAACCATTTGCAGATGTAATTACAAAGGCAGAACCTTCTCAATTATTTTAAGACCCTGGTGTTATGAAGAGTGCGTCAGATGTTTTGAGCCTCAAAATAACACAACGACAAACTATACGTTTGTCTACTCAACTTACACGGAAAAAAACTAATGAAAAATAGTATTGTTCAATTGTGCAATTTTTCCCTACTTTTTATACCAATACAAAGCTACATTTGCTGCAAAAATCTTATTACGGCTCCTCCAATACTCACCAGAACTTGGTGCGGCGAATAAGATTTCTTTGCTTTATACGTCACGGTAAATTTTCCACGTTCACTTTCAGTCAGTTCGGTTTCAACCTCACAACCATCATCATCTTTGATTTGTACATGAATAGAACCAGGATTTGTGTAGCAAACTTGGCCCTTTGAATCTCTTGTTACGATTTCACATTTCCTGAGCGAGCCGCTACTATTGATGTTACTCCTTACTTCAGCTATGGAGCAGAGAGATGGGTTGGTCGTGCTCTCTTCAATCTTTCCAAAGTCATGCGAGAATTCTGTGGCAGGAGGAGTGTACTGGATGGTTGTATTTCTTTCAAGATATTTTGATTTCAAAATAGATCGAGGATTTTCCAAAATTTTTCGACATCTTTGAGGAAATTGACTTTCAAGAATAAAATGAGGAACATTACTCAATGATTTGATAAATAAATAGATATATAAATGAATAAATAAATAGATAAATAAATAAATAAATGAATGAATGAATGAATGAATGAATGGATGGATGGATGGATGGATGGATGGATGGATGGATAAATGGATGGATGGATGGATGGATGGATGGATGGATGGATGGATGGATGGATGGATGGATGGATGAATGAATGAATGAATGATCTACAATGAATAAATAAATTCAATTAAATGAATCAACGAATTTTTTAATTTTCTAGGTTGCAATAAAACACCTACCTATAAAGAGTGCCAAAAAAGTTCAGGTAAACATTTTATTCCTTCACGAACCCTAGTTCAGAGCGCAGATAAGACCAGTCTAGGGCCCAGTTGTTAACGCTAATCCTTGGTTAAAATGAATGGTTTTCTTTAGATTTATTCCTGGGTTAACGCTAATGGTAATGGGCCCAGTTCCCTGTCTTTGCCATTCTTGTGGCGTGACATTTTGTCACATGTTACGAGCCGGGGCACCGCGGCCAAATAAGACCCTAATCACATGAATTCGTATTCTTTCAGATTGATCCATATCGAAGCCTTCCCGCTGAGGTCTACTATCATCGTCATCTCCAACACCCCAACATTATTAAGCTACTTGATCACCACGTCTTTGACGGCAATCACGTGCTAGTTCTGGAACGACCACGTGTTTGTACTGATCTGTTT
Source organism: Telmatactis stephensoni (assembly GCA_029948255.1). Classification (NCBI taxonomy): domain Eukaryota; kingdom Metazoa; phylum Cnidaria; class Anthozoa; order Actiniaria; family Isophelliidae; genus Telmatactis; species Telmatactis stephensoni. The sequence continues at coordinate 253,527 of JALIZF010001509.1, forward strand.
GAGTACCTATTTCAACAAGATGATAATACCATCAGCGAGGAAGAGAGTAGAACGATATTCCGCCAATTGAGTTAATTTCAATGCAAAGGTCTCTCGTCTTGTTCTAAATCACTAAACAAAATACAATACAATACACCTTGATTAGTTTTGTCTTACTGTAACAATGGTTTCTCAATTCCAGCTACTCCTGAGTACAGTCCCCCAGAATACCACAGCCGTCATCAGTACGATGGTTGCCAGGCAACCGTATGGTCTCTAGGGTGTGTACTCTATGATATGCTGACAGGGGATCTTCCTTACGAGAGTGCTGAGCAGGCAGCCTTACAGCCTCTAAAGCTACCCAATCATCTTTCACAAGGTAAGCTTTTTTGGCTAATAATTGTAACTTAGGGCGCTGTTACACAGTGCAATTTTGTTTGCAATTGCAACTCGTCTTAGTTGCAATGGCGATGTGAAACAAGTTGCACGATCGAACCATTGTTACACGGTGCAACGGAAAAACGGGTGCTGCAACGATTACAGTTGGCTTGTCTTGCAATACTTTTGCGCAATCCAGGGTGAGTTATACGCTGCAATGGCTCGTGCAACTTGTTTCACAACGTCATTGCGAGACCGGCCAGCTCAGTTGCTCAGATGATTACAGCTTGTACAGTGCTGTAACGGCGGCTGGCGATGGAAATGATAAAATGATGTTTATTTGAAACGATGTTTTATGAGTACCTAATACATTTGCTAATACTAATTTGGTTCCCCACCCCTGAAAACCTCATCCCCTCACCACTCCCCCAGAATGTCAGACTATGTAGGTTACGGTAATACGATGCAACATCACGCGCAACTTTTCCTGCTGCTTCTCAGCAAAGCTAGTAGCTCCATATTTGTTTTAACCCTGCAACAATTCACTGAATATGGTAACATTGCAAATCATAGACCAGGGCCCCGGTGTTAGAAGGGTCATATTCTAGATTAAAATAAATCATTTAAAAAACTGATCCTGGGACAGCGCAAATCGTCTTTCAATAAATTAAATGACTGGACCCTTCGATATAGAGCGCATATTTTACACTGAGAACAGACTGCTGGTAGACCAACTAACGTTTCTAGTTCATAAAATTTTGATATTTCATTTTTTAGATTTTCGCGGTTTCTTGAAAATCATGCTTGAGAAGCTTCCAGAAAACTGAGCAAATCTCCAGGACCTACTTAGACACCCGTGGCTGATGATGAACGCTTGAGGTACATCCAACCACTGGCATGGGCAAAGAGGGTATCTCACATTCTAAATAAGAGTCTATTATATATATAGAAGAATAATCAGCTAGAATAACTCAGCTCGGTTCAAACACATGGTGAGACAGCGAAAAATAAGACTTGTACTGATAAAAAAATGATTTCAAGAAAAAATGATTTAGTTATTAAGGGTGATATAAATATCTCGTAGTTTTTACAAAAAGCTAGTATGAAAAATAATAATCAATATTAGTTTGAAAATAGGATAGGTTTTTTATAAATTTACCAATAAATACATATTGTAAATAAGAATAGTAATTTAGAAATAAATATATTGACAGGAATATACAAGGCTTAATTTTCTTGTGTCAAAGTCCTGCTGGGGTGGGTCTGGTTGGAGGTTGGGTGTCCTCCCTGAAAATTCGGGTTTGGGTGTCCAGAGCGATTAATGTGTGTTTTTCGAAGAGTATCAAAATTGCATGACTGCCTGGCGGTAGGGCGAGTGCAATTAGACTTTTTGTAAAACTTAAAAAACTCATTAATAATTCATAAGGCAAACACAATGAAAATCGCCACCGTGACGAGTGTCTTTATATCTGATAAAGATTCGGCCTAATTTACATAAACTTTAACCTCGATTTTCTCCAAGATAAATGAAGATATTTTTGAATTTCTTATGAGGCGCCAATAGTGTCAATATGTCACAATGCGTATATGTATACCACGATAGGTATATATGTATCACAAACTGGAAAATATGTATATCATACAAATATATACATTATAAACTCAAGTATGATTATAGTAAAAACATTCTTATATTACGAAGAAATTATTATGTGTATCATGAAAGTATTATATGTAGATCGTCGAAAATTAAAATTATTTACGTCAGGAAACAGGAAAAGTGATATTTGGGCCAGCGGCAATCTCATCTGTGCCCGTGGTATTACGAGACAGCGGTCTTCAGGTTTGCACGTGTGGTGTAAAATGGCGTCGAACTGTGATGACAGTGACGGTGCTCGTGGAAGTTCTTCAACTCCACTTGACGAACTTGTTAATCGTGTTGTCAGACATCCCAGTTTCCAGAATGCTGTCTCTCCTTCAAACACACCAAGCACGAGCCGAGGAAATGGACGATTCACAACTCCGCAAGAGGAATTCCAAAATCTGTTTAGGTATAGAAGCGCTTTGACATCTTCGCGACAAACAGTTCGTCAACGGCCTTCTGAGACATCAAATTCATCAAACAAACGTTTCAAGGGCAAAGGAAAGTCTCCAAAGGCTTCGACCTTTTCTAGGGAAGTTGTTCTTTTAAAAAATTCTTTGCAGACAGAAATCGTACGTGGATCGAGAAAGGCTGATTTATACCGCGAAGGATATGTTTTAAGCTCAATGGAGTTCTCGAAGAGCTGGTCTGAAAATGAGGTCATTGCAAAACTCGAAGAAGTTTTTTCAGAGAAGCTTGAAAACGTCCACGAACAGCCAAAGTAAGTGATGACAAGTTTTGGGGATGGTTGGGGGCTTATTAACAAAATCTAATTTTTATTCAGATTATTTTTACTTAAAATTTTGTTTTAAAAATAGGCTCAAAATTATGATGGCAGTGGGAAGCCAGTTAGTCAAGCCAAACCTTGCCCGTGACCAAACTCTCACTGGTGAATCTGTCAGTAGAATATTTACACAAAGAACCATATGGCTAGTCCCATCTTCAGATATAACGACCTTAACATCTCAGAGCAGCTTCAAAGAGACAGTGAGTTTTTATACAGTTCACAATTGTATTGTACATAATGTTGTACATAATATTCAAACATATTATATTTGTTGGATTGTTTGGGTACAGTTTGTTTCATTCTCCATCATTGTCCAACACTGCATTGACCAACATTTTTGTGATTTTATTTTTAAACTTGTTATTATGATGATGCTCTCATGAGGACTCCTTACAAAGTAAACACCCTAATCAAGTGGAAAAGTAGCTCAGATTAATGTAATCTATGCCTCTTATTAATAGGACACCAGACAAGACCATTTGGGCTACTGAAGCTCTAGGTCTGCTAATTGGCAAACCCCAGTACTTCTTTTCAGCTTCCTATAACACTTAACTTTCCATTTAATAAATTCACTTTCTATTTTTAAGAAATTATCCTTGTAATTTTTTTGTCCTAACCAGGATGGGGATGAGAATAAAAGTGACAGTGAAGATGATTTCCTCAATTACTCAGTGTTCTCCACTTCACCAACTTCCACCCAATCCAAATCTGTAATGGCTTCCCAGTCAAGTAACTCAAGTGTGCCATCAACATCTCATTTTGCAGGTAAGTGTGTAGTATACTAATAACTGTATAATTAATACTTATAATGAATTGTGATATTTTGTAATTTGAGCAGAGTAGATTTACTGACACTAGTTCACCTTAACAATTTTGCTACCTTGAAATGCCTACCAGGACTTCAGGTTGTTTATAGGGGAATGGGGATTCAATAAGGAGTTTTTGATGTACCAAAACACCCTGAATGTCGCATAGCAACACATTAGCCATGTCAATGATTGTAGCTCAGTAGGGTACATTTACATAATTACTTCTTAGCAGCATTTAACCTTGTTTTATCAAGGGAATTAATCTACAGGTAAGCTTTAAAAACATGAACAAGGTTCTGTAACAAGGTCAAATGTAATCCTTTGTTTTGCAGATAATGTATCAGCCCTACAAGAAATCTTCCCTAACATTAGTACTGCACAAATTGAGTCAACTCTCAATTCTGTCAATGGAGTTCTAGAAGAGGCTATATCTCTATTGTTAACCAACAAAGGTGCAGTAGGTGTTTAATCATCATCATTAAAGGGTTATAGCAAACTTTATTGCAAATTTCAGATCTGGATATTAGAATACAAACACTATATGCATGCAACAGTACTAAATTATTCAAATTTATATTCTTTTTTCTCATTTATTTAGTTCTATTTATTGTTGCATAATACAATTAAGTATGCCTCTTGTAGTGTTTGTACTTTATACATTTTTAAGATATTTTCAAATACTGTTGACTGATATTACTTCTGCTTCAAAATTCGTTTTAGAGAAAGGTCCTTCTACACTCAAAGAACTGTTGGAGCTTTACTGTAAGCAAGCAAGCGAAGGTCCATCTATACTAGTTAATGCAGAGAGAGAAAGCCAAAACATTTGGAGGCAAGCACTTATTTTTTACAAGTCAAAGACTTGTGAAGAGCTAAAGAGACCAATCTGTGTGTATTTTGACAATGCATATGAGATTGGAATAGATGCAGGTGGGCCAATGCAAGAGTATTTTGGAAACCTTTTGAGGGTTGTTAACAATGAAGTTTTCGAAGGCGCAGAAGGCCATAGAGTACCCCAACGCAACTGGGACAAATGTCACCTTCTGAAGATGGCTGGGATCATGGTCTGCCATTCCATTTTACATAAAGGCCCTCACTTTCCAGTCCTAGCACCTTATGTATACCATTTTATGCATAGTGGTGATAAAGAATTATCTGCTGGATATATTCTGCGTGAAGATTTACCACATACACCAGCAACAAGTAACCTTGTCTCCTTAATTGATGAGGTGGGTTCTGCATGTTATTTACTTTAATTTGTGAACCACATTTTTTATCATAAAAGGCCAGTTCCAGAGCACAGTTATACACATGCTAATGCAATCCAGAGGTTTATATGTATTTATTTTAATAGTATTTGCTTTTTCAACTGTTTGTAAAAAATAGTCCATATTCAGTATAGCATTAGCACAAGTATGCCTTGATTCTATAGACAAGTATACCACTAAGCAACATACAAAACTTGTAATGCAGTGCTTATTGATAAAATTTGTGTTTTCTTAGACTTTTGAGGTATATGTGAAACTCCCCACTCTACACTTTGCTTGTACTTGTGACAACAAGGCTTAAAACATTTAACACCAGAACTGTGTGGTATTTTGTTGAAAAACATTGGGGTTTTATTGTAGGGAAATCTTAAGAGAAACATCATCAAAATACTTTAGGTTCACTAAATGCATAATTCAGCTCAATAAATATGATTAATAACTAAACCACTGAATAGGCCCTTTGCAGTTAGAAATCACATGACCTCATTGCCCCTAAATCAAGCAGCAGCATTAAAATGAAATCTAGAAATAAAAAGAGCACCTCGAAATTAGTAAAAACTATAAATTTTCAGGTCATGAGATGTCATACAAGCATATAGTGACGGCTTGTTCAAGTTTGGATGTTTTCTTAAGATTTGTTTGGAAAAAAGCACTGGAGAGCATGGCCTTGCTCTCTGGTGCACTTTTCCAAACAAACCTTAAGAAATTATCTAACATTATATTTGCTGTCGTCTTTCATGTTGTTTCTTTATTGAGCCAAAACTTTGCACTTTTACTAATATTTCGAGGTACTCTTTCCATTTCTGGATTTCAATTTAACAAAGCTGCTTGATTTAGGGGAGATAAGGTCACGTGACCTCTAGCTGAAAAGGGCCTATTAAGTACTTCACCCAGAAGTTTAAACACAATGAAAATTGCCACCGTGACGAGTGTCTTTATATCTGATAAAGATTCAGCCTAATTTACATCAACTTTAACCTCGATTTTCTCCAAGATAAATAAAGATATTTTTGATTTTCTTTTAGAGAACAACTCTAATATGTGTTGGAGTTTTTTAAGCCATACAAAGAACTCGAGATCGTGTTTTATCGGTATAAAAATCCTTGCCTACGGCTCGGATCTTTATATCTGGTAAAACACTCTCTCTTGTTCTTTATACTATACATATTAATGACTTTAATTTTTCATATTGCAGTTAGAACATGCCAAAAGTAATGATGAGATAATGACCATCATGGAGAAACCAGATAACGCTTGTATTGTTGACTCCTGTGGATGGCCAGCTGAGCGACTTATAACCATGCACACCAAAGATGAGCTCATTCAGCTACTGCTATGTGAAGAACTTCTCACAAAGCGCATGGATGGTCTTAAAAATTTATGTGAAGGGCTCAATTATTTTGGTCTCATAGATCTTCTTAAAGTATCCCCCAACTTTGGTGAAGTCCTCTTTGTGTCACAAGGTAACAATGACTTATCAGCTGAAAATGTTCTGAAGTGCCTTGAAGTAAAAGAGCCAACCAAACCTGAAGAACTAAAGGCATACAACCATCTGATTGCATTTGTTAAGGAATGTGAAAAAGTAACTGGTAAGTAGCATGCTTCAAATCAAACAAATTACCCAGTGTAAACATCAAAACAACAGATGCTATTTGCCATGGTTTACACTAAGGTGAATGAGCTTTGAAGTCTCTTTGTAACCAAACAAACACTTGGATTTTTTAGAATTAAAATGGGTAAAACTGACCTAAAATTGTAAAAGTTTCAAATTTTCGACCTCTCTTGTAGGCCTTTGTCAGGAAAAAGATTGGTTAAGTTCATTTCACAACACTAAAATTAGTGTAAACTCCAAATGTTGTCATGGCTGATCATTAAAATTTCAAGCTTGATATTTTTTTTTACTTTTTAGAGGATATTCCTGCCATGGGTGGAGATGTTCCAATGCTTTGTTTACTAATGAAGTTTATCACTGCCAAAACAAGAATTCCTCTCCTGGGACTTGCTCCAAAGATAAAACTAGAATACCTTTCAGGTAATGCAGTCCTTCCTGATGCAAATTCCTGTTTTCATGTGCTTAAACTGCCTACCAGACATGGAGATAACTACAAAGACTTTGCAGAAGCAATGAAGACTGCACTCAGACATGGGTGCTGCTCTTTTGGAGAAGCATAATTATGAGATGTCTTTGATAATAATCTGAAAGCTTTTCACTCATAACCTATGACAATCAAATGCAACATAACTGTCTTGTCAAGTTGCATACAATGTTTGTGCAGATAGCTATATGATAAGTGTATCAGATATCTGAACATTCTTCAGAGTTATGATTTCTGTTTCATGAATTAGTAATATCTTCTTGATGGCTTCATTTCTATGTTGTTTTTCTTTTAATCTACAGTATCATGAATTATTATGTGCACTGTTGATCAAATTTACATTAATTTTGATAGCATTGGTATTTGGTGTTTTATACATATTGGACTCCTGTTTCATTTGGAAAGTATTTTCTTGTAAGGTTGTCATAAAAACATCAATGATTTATTAATTATTGACTGTATAAGTTCAACTTCAAGTGAATAGTTAGTTAAGATATTATTTCTTGCAGTTTGTATCCTACAAAGGAAACGTTTTGAGTTATAGTTATTGTATCTGTACAATCAGATGACTTGTTACTATATTTTGGTATGTTTTATATAAGTTGTACTATGAATTTATTCAGTATACTGAAAAAAAAATTGATGGGTACACAGAAAGCATATATCAAGTTTAAATTTATATTTTATATTTTATAACATTTAACATGTAATTACCAGATTCAATTTTCTTGAGTCAGTTATTTTATACTAATGTGCTTCATTGGAAAAGTATTTTAATTTTAGTATTTTCTTATAAACTTGATATAAAAACTTATAATTTAACACAGTTTAAGTCTGAGTTAAAGTGATCAGTTCAAGTCGAAGTAAAGTAATATAATATTTTAGATGTTGAGTTACCATTTAAATAAAGTTACAGTTTTTTTCTTAGACCTGTGCATTGATTTGCTCAAGAAGTTCCAGTGTAGTAAGATACAATTCTATACCATGGTTACCATCATCTTGTAATGGTTCAACTGTTCTAGAGATGTGTTCTAGCTGATCTGGTGTGACATCAAATTGGACCTCAGGAACCTCAACATCATATGTGTCATCATGGTATGAATAGTTGTCATCATCCACTCCAAACCATTCCCAATCACTTCCATGTAAGACACTTTCAACTGCAGCATAATCAGAGTTGTAACATGCAGCTAAACCAGAATGATATAACTGCAGTGGGGATCTGTTGCCAACAGAACTCATTGGGTGATTGTTCCAGCTGTTAGTAAGTTCGAACAATGACCTGTTGATTCTAGGTACATACACATAATGCAACCCAAACATGTTCATCTCACAAAGGGGATCCAGTAAGCTATTATCTTCCAAAAAGTTGAAAATGTTTCTATAATATGAAACAACAAGTCTCCTTACATCCACCCATAAACGTTCTATTCTTTGGTTGTGTACACTTCTACCAGTGATCATGCTTCCCCTGTTCAAACCTCTTGCTGGGTGATGAAGCATGAACCTTGCGACATCAAGGCAATCGGAGCGCACCCTTGAAGGTAAACCAAAGGCTGCTACAGCCATCTCAAAAAGTGTAAGAACAGTTTCTGCTCTGTTGTTAGAAGAGCATGCAAGGTATACAATGCAACGGCTGTAACCATCTATCCCACCATGGATGACAAGCCTCCACTTGATAAGTTTATGATGGCCATCAATATGCCTGTAGGTGTAAAAAATACAAGTGAAGTAAACTAGACTGTCAGCAGCTAGACTTACTTTTCCTTCCAGATTTAGTAAAACCTTAAGTTTAATTAGAATTTATGGGCAATAGTGGTGGGAGTGAGTAGAGACTGGAGGAAAACTAGGGTTTGGATGGAGTGACCACAGCATATCATAAAAAAACGTTGAAAGTCCTGACTCTTGGAGATTCTGATTTGGGCTCAAAATCAATTATTTGGCTCTACCTACCACAAAGCATTGGGACAGGGAACATTATATGTTCGTCTTGCCAAACAAAATGTGCGTCGAAGAGCACGACTAATTGGATCTACAACATGAATAGCACTACGCACACGCCACCTCTGGACTCGTAAACCCCGACTTCTTAGAGCCCCAATCACAAAGGTCTCGCCACCATTAGGAACTAATCTTAGAACATCGCGGATATGTTCACAAAGATCCTCGTGAGAAATATTTGAATAAGATTCTCTAGGACCCTCCATATTTGTAACAGGAAGACCATATTGATGTCTTCGACGCAGGATAGTGCTGTAAGAAACACCACACTCTTTAGCAACGGTATCCCAAACTCCATGAACTTCGTGGAGCCCAGTTATAAGACTTTGTGGTACATCAAACCTTGGCCTGCCCGAAGAATTTAAGTAGACGCGTTGGCAACTGAACCTTAAATGTTCTGTGCTGTTATCTTCATCAAAACTGACACACAAGCTGTTAAGCTGGCCTAGCAGTGCAAGGATACCATGATGAATTGCAAGTAAGTCTGATAAAACGTTGACAAAACATCCCGGTTCTCTAGAGTAGTTGTCGATTATTTCTTGTAGTGCAAAGCAGTAGTCATCCAATCGCCGCCGAAAATACTCTATAATGTTCAAGTCATCACAATGCAGGTGTCTATTCGCTTCCTCAACAAATCCAGGAAGGGATGTCAAAATATTTATCGGATCGCCAATACACCCTTCGCTCACCGCCATCTTTTTTTTTCTAGAGACTGCTGTCTCGTAATACTACGGGCACAGATGAGATTGCCGCTGCCCAAATATCACTTTTCCTGTTTCCTGACGTAAATAATTTTAATTTTCGACGATCTACATATAATACTTTCATGATACACATAATAATTTCTTCGTAATATAAGAATGTTTTTACTATAATCATACTTGAGTTTATAATGTATATATTTGTATGATATACATATTTCAAGTTTGTGATACATATATACCTATCGTGGTATACATATACGCATTGTGACATATTGACACTATTGGCGCCTCATAATTTCTTTTAGAGAACTACTCTAATATGTGTTGGAGTTTTTTAAGCCGTATAAAGAACTCGAGATCGTGTTTTATCGGTATAAAGATATATCCGATAAAACACTCTCTCTCGTTCTTTATACTATACATATACACGAGTGTGAATTAATTCCAAATTGAACGAGAAACTTTAGGATTACCCTTTATATTACCATGATCACCTCGGGATCCATTGTTTCAAGAGGGACGTTTAATGTCTAACATCCCTCCTACCTGAATAGAAATGAGGGAGATTTAGAACTAAATTTCCCTCATACATCATTAATGAGGGAAATTTAGAACTAAATTTCCCTCATTAATGATGTATGAGGGAAATTTAGTTCTAAATTTCCCTCATTACTATTCATGAGGTACAGTCCCTCATATATCAATCATCGGGACTCGGCCTACGGCCTCGGGACTTCCACTAAACCTCCCTCGGCTTCGGGGACATTTAATCACTAATATCCCGAAGAAGTCATGGTATTACTTTTAATAATAATACACATGAAAAAATTACTCGATTCTGATTGGTCAAGAACAGTGCAGTTCAAGCGTAACACGGTGCAGAAAAGCTGAAAACCTACGTGACTCACCCGAAAGGGAATATGGGGATTTTTTTGAGAAAATGTCACTTTTGGAATGCCCATTTCCTTGAGTCTTAAAGGTTCGCATTTCTATCGACAGAGCGGGAAATATAATTTTTCATTAAAATTAATTCAAAAAAATATGCTACAAATTTCTCAAATTATCAGTCAGCCGAAGCTAAGCAAAATAATGGGTCAGAACATTGTAAGTGAAAATGTTAAAACCAAATATGAGCATATTGAAGAGGTTCATTATGACACAACCAAACTATGAAGTGTCGAACATCTGAAATTTCCAGTGTGCATGCGCAAACACTGGTTCTCATTTTAAATTCTATAATATTTGAGGAGTTTGCAGCTAAAATAATTATTTTTATCTTGAAATGTTTTATGTATTATGTTCCACAAAATTACGTATGGGTTTTCTAGAAAAATGTAAAATAGCGAAGTTATGAGCAAAAATGTCTCTACGAAGACGAAAAAAAGAGCTCTAAAAATTTGTCTGAAAAACACAAATGTCACTTTGTGCACCTTCAAGAATAAAGCCACACTATGTAAGAATTGAATAAAAATGTTTTGAAACTGCAAACATTATAGACATTTTCTGTTCCCATAACGTCACGCGATAACGTCACGCGATGACGTCATCAAACTCAGGAAATTTGCGATTGTTGATCATCTCATAAGTATCACTGCTTGAATTAAATATTAGTCCACTTACAAAAATATGAAGTTTCCCTAGTAACGGGCTCCAGAAAGAGGTCCCTTAAAGCTCAGTCTTCATCATATCAATACAATACAATACAATACAATACATACAGTATAATTTTATTTGTGCATTATGTGAAAAAATCTATACATTACAATTTTTTGTTGTTTTTCAAGGAAAAGAGTGGCGTGTTTAGGATTACAAATAATATTTGAGTAATGCATAGGACCTAAGTAAACTTAAAGTGCCTATATCACCATTTTTTTTATGTTCAAACTAAGTTCTTGTTGGCAAGCATGGAGAAGATCTTGTTATCCTGTTTTTCCCAGACGCATATTTTGTGAGATATAAGGGTTTCAAATATCAAAATGCAAATTTGATAACGTAAAAGGAGTCATCATTTATTATACAAAAACAAGATAATTCTGATAATTTAAGATACTTGAATTTTTGTGGCTAGCGCCTCGTAAGAGGCCTAGCCACAATGCTATCGCCTTGAATGTCCGTGCGTGCGTGTGTAATTCGGGTGGAAATCGTGGTCTTCCGATTACTATCCGACACTATGGTCGGTATATTTCGGATATATTCGGACTTTAGTGGTTTTCATCCACGTGTGAGATCCAATGTCAAACAAATCTGAGGTTGAGTTGTTTTTTTTATATCATGACTTTTATATATGACTATTTTACTTCAAGAACCAGGCTCAATTTTCGATGCCTTTATGAAGTGTTTGCTTGGAAAAGTTTGTTTAGGTTTTCTGAGAATTTAGATTGTTTACGTGTATAAAAGAAAACGAAGAAAGTGTCGAAGCTTCTCTTCATCGTCTCTTCACTGGTCATGAAGAACGAGTTGTTTATCCTGCCGAAATATGCTGTCGCTGTGTTCATCGTTTGGCGATCTGTAACTACTGCCAAGGATTATACGGCAAGTCTAAAGTGCAGACCGAGATCACTGCAGACCGAGAAACTGCAAACCAAGAAACTGCAGACCGAGAATCTGCAGTCCGAGAAAACCCTAATAGAAAAACATTGTGTAATGCTTCTTCACTCCTGTAGGCTACTGGCTGCTTTTTCCCAGTAGACCTTATAATGTTTACCTTATTCAGTGTACCAATTACTAAGTGCGATGTGCTAACCGTGACCGCCAAATTACTTTTTTAAAAGATGTTCAATTATTTGGCCAATAAAGAGACCAAAATCAATATCGCCGAGGTTAACGTTCAAATTTTGACAAGAAAAATCGCCCAAATTGTTTCAACTTGGCATGTTTTTGGTCGTTTCTGTTGTAAATATAAATAAAATCTTTGCTGACACGACTTTGACGTCCACGTGAAAATGTACAAGTGCTCGTTCGCTATTGGCTTTTTGGCAGGTCTTGCGTGACATTTTAAATTTTTAATCCAACAAAAACAAAAATATAATATTTGAAAAGAACACACCAAAATTAGTAAAAGTTGAGATTTTTAAGTAGTTTCGATGAATAGCGCCAAAGTTATGGGCGGCCGAAGTTTACTTTATTTGTAGAGAAACGTTCGTTGGTGGGCAAGCTTTTGCCCACCACGTACCGAACGTTTCTATAGAAAAAGAACCAACTTCGGCCACCGATAACTATATTGGAATATTTCTCAATATATGTCAAGCCTGAAAACAAAAGAAAATAAATCTTTGTATGCATGACACGTTCGGGTATTGTTAAATGTCCAATATACTATTATACTTACTCTTCTCAAGAATCTGTCAAGCTTGTTGTAGGAATAAATAATGACATTAAAACTAGATAGTAGCCTATGATTATATGCAGGTACCGTACACATTACTCTTACCAAAGTTCTCATTTTTGCTAAATGAAAGGGAAGCTGCATGCAATCTTAGACTGCATATACATTTTTTGTGCTTGCCGCTACCCACATGCAGTCTTAGACTGCGTATTTTTCCAATTGTAGACTATTTTCATTCGTAAAACCAGTTGACTGTTTAGTGAAAACTCCAGCTATCAAACTGAAGACCCCTTTTTCAGCTTTTTGTAAAAGCTATGAGAAGTTGGCAGTGTTGACTCCTTTTACGTCACCACATTTGCATTTTGAAATTTGATACCTTTATATCTCAGAAAATATGGGTCTAGGAAAAAAGGATAAAACTATAGATCTTCACTATGCTTGCCAACAAGAACTCAGTTTGAAAATGAAAAAAAAAATGTGGGTGATAGAGGCTTTACGTTTTTGAGTTAGGGCCTAAACACTGACTTCTATACTTGCTCGATATTTTTTTAATGGCAGGTGAGCTTACATGATCCCTGAATTTGATAGATAAAGTAATGATATTAATGACTACATATTGTTGCTGTCTTTCCTCTAAGTATGATGTGAAGAAATTGAAAGCACTGTCATGAATACCAAGTGCAGATAATTTCAAAATAAGGATGTGGTGATCTACAGTGTCAAAAGCTTTCCTGAGGTTAACCTGAATTATGCCATTAACAAGGCCATTCTCAATATTTTGTAGCCACTCATTAATCTGACTTATCAGACAGTTAGCAGTAGAGTGTCCTGGGCGAAACCCAGATTGTTTAAGTAAAAAGCTAGTTTTCTAATTGAAAGTCTTACATTAGGTGGCGGAGGCCTATAGGGAGGAGAGAGGAAAGGAGAAAATAAGAGCAAGCCTTCACAGCAGGTTAATTGGGTCATAAACTGAACATAAACTGAACTCAAGAAAAAGACAAGATTACCTTTAGACTTTTACATTTTGTTAGGAAGGCTTACTTTCTAACTTTCCCTCTCCGCCCTCCTTCTCCACAAAGTCTGCTAAATTATGGCAAGTCTCCTGCAATGAGGTATAAATACAACTGCTTAAATTAATTAAAGATCAACTGAAATGGTCAAAACTGATATCGTATCTACATTTCTACTCATTGGAGAAATCTATGAAAATCAAAAGATTTTCCCAAAATCTTACAAAATATTTCTATATGCAGCACATGAAATATTGTTGTACGTGTCCCTCCGCGCCATGAGAGAATAGTGAGTTACAATATTCTTTTCTAAGATTTACTTGCATTTCCTTCCTATGAAGGCAGGGACACCACAACGGCGGGAAACCAATTGACAGTGGGCCCTGTAATAGGCCAGACCACACACACACACACCGACAACTTCATGGCCTACTCTATCCGAATAGTGGTGTGGGTTCTTTAACGTCCCTCCAATGCAAGGCCTAGGTACTGATGTGTAGTAGATTTTTGGAGAGACGGGGCCTACAGTTTAACGTCCTTATCCGAGAAGACGTGAAGGTCTAACCGTTTGCAGATGTAATTACAAAAGCATTACCCTCTCTTCGTTTATTTTAAGACTACCTGAGTATTGGTCCGACTGTGAAATCGAACCCCGAATTTCCGCACTAAAGATTGGCACTTAACAAACTGAGCCAATCGGGCGGCGGTCAAAATATAGCGTTGTGGTGTTATGAAGAGTGCGTCAGATGTTTTGAGCCTCAAAATACATATCAAGCTTATTCTATTGTTCTGGTTGCCTTAAGGAAAACAATAGATTTTTTCACATTTCAAGAGCTTTAGGTCCGGCACACGTTCGGCGGTCATCCGTCGACTCACCGTATGTTGCTCGTGGTCAGGCAATGAAACCAAAATCATCCCCAGTACTGATGGCTAAGTAAATTTTGCCTCAGACGCGATTAGATAAGGCGATTATTGGGGACCTTAAGGCAACCATAAGCTTGATATGAACACAACAACAAACTACACATTTGTCTACTCAACTTACACGAAAAAAAAACTGATGAAAAATAATATTGTTCAATTGTGCAATTTTTATCCATACTTTTTAAACCAATATGTAAGCTACATTTGCTGGAAAAAATCTTATTTATTTACGGCTGTAGGCGTAAACCGACATTAGAAAATATACTGTTGCTGTAGAAACAGCAATAACACTAATAACACTAAGATCTTTCTTATTACTAGAGAAGACTTTAATTCCCCTCCCCTGCCTGTCCATCAAGACAGCTAATATCCGATAGAAGACAAGAAAACTATCTGCATATTAAAAGTGCACGTATCACAGATATAAATTGCTGTACATGTGTTAACTGCCACATTTGTACACGCTTGCCATTTCGTTCTAAACTTCAACATCTTTGTCGTAGAAATGATATTCCAAAGAAAAACCTTTTAAGTTGTGGTTACGATCGAAGGTCTGACGTATTAAGAGAAGATTTTTTTCCATGACGAGCAATAATGGCGAAAAGCGCCAAAAACTAGACTTCGTGCCAGTTTTAATCCAAATTTTCGTTCAGGGTTAACACTCAAATCCTTTTTCTACCGGGTAAAACCTGATGTACCAAGGTATAATACCTGTTTAAAACGGATGTTTGAA
The DNA here is from genome assembly GCA_029948255.1 of Telmatactis stephensoni. Classification (NCBI taxonomy): domain Eukaryota; kingdom Metazoa; phylum Cnidaria; class Anthozoa; order Actiniaria; family Isophelliidae; genus Telmatactis; species Telmatactis stephensoni. Next base: position 269,180 of record JALIZF010001509.1, read on the forward strand.
TTGTAATTATAAAAAGACTTTTCTTGAAGTTGTGTTGGGATAAAGCTTTTTCAAGCTGAATATAAAGAAAACATACAGCAAATGAGCAAATGCCAAAAGCAAAAGCCTAAATCCTCATTTTCGATCCAAATTTTCGCTTTGGATTAACACTTTGATTTAACTTTCATCGGCCAAAACTACTTACAAACAACAACAAATTAAAATTTCTGACAGAAATGATTTAGTTTTGTACAACAGCTATTCTTCAACTCAGGAGTTTTGGTCGTTCACTGCTCGAACTTGAAAAAAATCCCCTCTTAAACGAAAACTACTTATAGTACACAGTTCAGTAAACAGGTTAGAATTTAACTACTAAGTACACCATATAGATGTGAATCCGCTAACTTATAAGGTACTTCAACTAGCTGTAAGTCGTCATGGTGACACATCTCTAAAACAAAGCAAGTTATAGTCAGCTATCGGCCTGCGAACAACTCCCTAATTCGCACTCGGACCACAAGTATTTCCCAAATATGACTATAAAATAGCCCGCTAACAGGAACCCTTGCTATTACGTGCACCAAAGTACCGTCCTGCAAGGGTTATTATTAAATTAATTGAAGACCAATTGAACTTGTCAAGATATCCTATCTACATACAATTCTACTCATTGGAAAAAATCAGAAACACATATGGAGAAAAGAGGAGAAGAGTAACGAGAAAATTAAGCTTCACACTTCGTGCCTTCTAAATCTTCCCGCTCCTTTCACCTCTCAAACACCCCCCTCCCCTCCCCTCCCTGCCCCTGCCTGTCCATCGGAAGAGAGCTAGTATCCGATAGAAGATAAGAAAACTATCTGCATATTAAAAGTGCACGTATCACAGATATAAATTGCTGTACATATGTTCACTGCCATACTTGTACACGCTTGCCATTTCGTTCTAACACTAACACTTTACCGTCTGGAGTAACAACTACATTAGTGGGCCTATCCATTTGACCTAGACCTGAACCATGGCTACCAAAAGACCCTAAAAACTGTCCCTCTTGAGTCCAAATTTGAACACGATGTTTCCTACCATCACAGACGAGTAACATGTCTCCTCCAAAAACGGCAAGTCCTCTTAAAAAATCAATCTGACCCTCTTCATTTCCTTGGTCTCCAAATTTGTACAAGGAAGTACAATTGACATCATAAACATCAACAAAGTACTTCTCGAAATATGTTACAAAGTACTTGCCACTGCCATAAGCAATGTACCATGGTGTTTTGTTTGCAGTTGACACTTCTTGAACGACATCTCCAGTTTGTTTACTCAGTAACTTTATGCCTGACTGGGTTTTGTCATCACGGTGCATACAGCACACTGCGATGTGATCATCGGTAACACACATTCCACGTAGTATCACTCGTTCTTGTCTGTAGATAGTTCTAATGTAAGCACCGTCCATGTCAAACTCTTTAATCCTACCACACTTAAAATCTGGATTATCTGAGACAAGAACATGGTTTTCATACGTGACTACTCCCCATGGATGATCTAGTTGACCATCTCCCGTTCTTTTTCCACCAAGCTGTCGTACATAGTCCCCATCAGCATTAAATGTAACAATGCGATGATTCAAATGATCAGTAATGATTACTTCTCCATTAACACTGACTGCTAGTGAACAGGGAACATTCAACTTATCCTTTCCATCTCCCTTTTCTCCCAAGATTTTCACTGGTTTTAAGTTGATCTTACCATGGAGTGTCTTTGGAGAATCCTTGACAGCTTGTCCTCCAATACTCACCAGAACTTGGTGCGGCGAATACGATTTCTTTGCTTTATACGTCACGATAAATTTTCCACGTTCACTTTCAGTGAGTTCTTTTTCAACCTCACAACCATCATCATCTTTGATTTGTACATCAATAGAACCAGGATCGGTGTAGCAAACTTGGCACTTTGAATCTCTTGTTACGATTTCACATTTCCTAAGCGAGCCATTACTATTGATGTTACTCCTTAGTTCAACTATGGAGCAGAGGGATGGGTCGGTCGTTCTCTCTTCGACCTTTCCAAAGTCATGCGAGGATTGCGTGGCGGGAGTGTACTGGATGGTTGTATTTCTCTTAAGAGATTGTGATTTCAAAATAGATCGACGATTTTTCAAAAATGTTTGACATCTTTGAGGAAATTGACTTTCAAGAATTAAATGAGGAACATTTTGATCTAGCAAAGCTTTGCCCTGGTCATTCAGTGCATCGAGTTGTGCAATTGCAGCAGTAATCTCTCGTTGCTCTTCATCGTTTGCTGTTGCGTGCTCATCCAGAATTTGGTCCAAGGTTGTAGTCATTGTGTTTTGATGATCTTGCAAGATCTTGATTTGAGCTTGTACTTGATCGTTCACTTCTTCCTTTGCTGTGATGATTTCTTTTTCCATGCGTTGTGTGTTTTGCTTTGACAGTTCTAGTTCTTGTAGGAAGCTCTGTTTCTGTTGGTTGAGTAGAACCAAGTTTTGCTGAATAAATTCTTTGATTTCTTCAGCTTTATCCTCAATAGTAATCTTATCATGAGCACTATGCACTGTTGCAGTGCATCTTTGACATATACGTTTGTTGCAAGTATTGCAAAAGTATTCGAGCTTCCATTTTTCGTGGAATCTTTCAGGACATCGTTGATGACTGGTAATGTAGGCCTTGACATGTTCTTGCTTCAAGTCACCAAACAAAGTCATTTGATGTTCCTCTCTGACTTTTTTAACTGTATTGTGGGCGTTCTTACAGTCAGCGCAAACCATGCCTTCGCACTCAGGACAGAAGGCAACCAAAGTAACGTGTTTCTCGCAGGAAACACAGTTCGGTAGGTCTAGCTCGTCTTGTTCACTTGCTTTGTTTTTCATTACAATTAGCAATTTTTGTAAGGTTTCGAGATCGAATGGAGAATGGAGCTTGTCGCCATCTTCTAACTCCAGTGGTGTCTTACAAATAGGACAAGTAAATCGCTGGCTTCGGCTCCTACAAGTTTCCTTCCGTTTCTTGATACACTTAAAGCACAAGCTGTGAAGACAGGGAAGCGTCTTGGGCTCTTTAAAGATGTCGTTGCAGATAAAACAAGTCAGTTCTTTTTCTAGGCTTGAAACGAAATCATTAACAAGTCCAGCCATCTTGTTGTTTGATCGCATAATTTCCGCGTACCAGATCAGCAGGAAATCTCTTATCATGAAAAGCATGTTGAAGTTCTACAAAGTTCTACAATACAAGAAATCTGTGAAGTGTGACTCTAATAGAGATGGTCACACTAACACATCAACATTTATTTTGGTTGATATTGTGATTTGTACATAATTCTACTTAATCGTGTGGTGTTATCAATGAAGGTTAAAATGCTGATATCAGTAGAAAGGGTTTGAATAACAAGTAGAAACACTAAATGTTGACAATTTCCAGTCGTCTCACCTTTTGATTTTGATTAACGTTTTGATAAGTCCCGTCAAGAAGGAATGTTTTTATGACCATATAAAAAGCACAGCAGCAAATCAGCTAATGTAAATAAAATATCTATCTCTGTTGGTGTGCACTATGGTATTATCTTCCGGGGATGGAGGGAGAATACTAGACAAAATTTTACGCATGGAGACTCCGTCTTGCATTGTAAGATTGCGCCCGCGCGACTTGTAAGATTTTACTTCATATATATAGCTATTTCAATTAACGTTGTCGCTGAAAAGCCTAAAGGCTAAAGCCTTTCAAATATCTTTTGTGTACTCACAAACTTTTCTGTAGGCCACATCAGAAATTAAGGAATATGTATCCAAGTTGTAGAATTTGCAAGCATACAGGGAGTTTTTTATTGTAATAATGTCACGATGAAAAAAAATTTTTCATGAATTCCGCTCTCAAAGCTTTAGGCTTTAGGCTTTTTTCAGCGACAACGTTAATTGAATCAGCTATATACGGTATACCGAAAAGGTGAAATGCCTTGTTGTACTTGAATAACCAAAATGTAAATTAATCTTCAATTGTTAAAAACTAACACAAGTTGCCTTATATCGACAAACTTCTTTTAATATCAAAATAAAAATTCTCTTAATATTTATTGTAAAGATGTTTTCCGAGACTGATTCCAGCCAGAGCTAGGAATTGACACGTACCATTTAAGAACTGGCTGTTCTGGTCGGTTGGTTCCAGAGGTTTTTATTCGCTTTCTTTATATAGTAAGTCCTTAGTCCCATCAAAAAACGTCAGAACAAGACGATAAACCCCTAAAACCCATGCAGGGTATTGTAAGATCAGAACATCTGGAGATTGTAATAAAAACGCGCCTTCAATAAATTAAAACTGAGGAAAAAGCATTCTCTGTTAGGATACGCGATATGTTTCTTCATTTAATTTAGATTAACATTTTGAATGATTTCTTTCCTTAAAACCCCACGTTGTTCGTTTGTTATTCTTGTATCAGGATATTCATAAAATGTCTCCAGTCTAACAATGTCCAGGAGCTGCACGTGTGCAAGCTGTTCATTCAATTTTCTAATAAAACTAAAAAACCTGTCTTCAAACAAGCTCTTTATATCCACAATTTCCAGCACATCTTCTTCTTCCAAACATGTGGTCATTGCTGTGCGGACCTTCTCAAGATGACTCAACACCTCTTGACCACACCCTAGATACCCTTTACAAACAAGAAAACGTTCTGGGTGCCACAGGTAGCCCACAACTGGCTTTACGAAGGTTACTTCCTGGAATACGCGATGTAAAACAAAAAGAAGGCCAACAGTAAAAAGGGTTAAAGATGTGAAAACACGACATACAAATGTACCACCAGGACATAAAACCTTGAGTCCACTAATGCAGCTTTCTAGGAACTCTTTCTTGGACAGTAATTCTAAAGGTTGACTGACATTCTTCCAGGGGTAAGGGGGAGTGGAGTTAAAGTATGGTACAATGAACAGTTCAACTAGCTGAGGTTTCTTCTTGTCTTCCATGTTCTCTATGACACTACAGTTATCTACTTTGATGTCTTGGGATTCAAGATAACTGGCAAAGCAATTACAAGGTGAACACAAGTTCATCACCATTGCTTTGGTACCTCGTTTATCATCTGTAAACCTTACAAGACGATCTAGAACTGCAGTAGAATAAGCACCGCAGTAGCAACAAGCTTTATTATCAGTTGTAAATTGAGGAGATGCTTGTTGTAATAATTGAACCAATACATTTTCCTGAGAGGAATCCAAGATAGAAGCTTTCTCTATTGCAGTGTTCAAAGTGGTAATGTAATATGATGAGCAGAAACGTGAATTCAAAACTTTCTTGATGCTTTTCCCTACTGTGATGGTGAAGTTTAGCTCAGCCATGTCGTGTGTTTGAAGCAGCCACGGTACATGGTCTGGTAAAAGTGGAATCAGTTGAATTCCATCATTTGTCTGGGACAGCCCTAAAATTGGGAAAAAACGAAACTATTGACTGCGTTTCAATTTCATCCCGAGACTTTACACTTATATCATTTCCTACAAATTTATAGACTCTAAGACCCAGAATTCAACAAAAATTATAGATTTAAAGACACTATACAGTTGCCTACTGGGTTGGGTTGTGGTTGACCTGGGTTGACCTGTATTTTGGTGACCTGAGTTGTGGGGACCTGAGTTGTGGGGACCTGAGTTGTGGGGACCTGTATTTTGGTGACCTGAGTTGTGGGGACCTGAGTTGTGGGGACCTGAGTTGTGGGGACCTGAGTTATGGGGACCTGAGTTATGAGGACCTGAGTTATGAGGACCTGTATTTTGGGGACCTGAGTTGTGGGAACCTGAGTTATGGGGACCTGAGTTATGGGGACCTGAGTTATGAGGACCTGAGTTATGAGGACCTGAGTTATGGGGACCTGAGTTATGGGGACCTGAGTTATGGGGACCTGAGTTATGGGCACCTGAGTTATGGGCACCTGAGTTATGGGCACCTGAGTTATGGGCACCTGAGTTATGGGGACCTGAGTTATGAGGACCTGAGTTATGGGCACCTGAGTTATGGGGACCTGAGTTATGGGCACCTGAGTTATGGGCACCTGAGTTAATGGACCTGAGTTGTGGGAACCTGAGTTATGGGGACCTGACCCTTACCAAGTTTTGATGTACAAAATGTATACAATTTTGGCTAAAAAGTATACAACAAATATACACATTTTGCTGTGTGTATATTTGTTGTATACATTAAATATACAATCGCAGAAATTGAAGATTCTGAAGGGTTTCTGATGTATACTTTATGTATATAGAAAAATATGAGTAACTATACATCAACCATACATCATATACAACAAATATACAAACAGTAAAATTTGTATATCTGATGTATACATCAAATATACAATCTCAGGCATAGAAAGTACTGAAGACCTTCTGGCAAACACTTTATGTATACATCAAATATACATACTACATAGCAAAAATCCAACAAGGTGTTTGGGTATATCTGGTGTATACATCAAATATACAATCACTGTCTTAAATAATAGCAATAATAATAGGATTGATCCACTTTACAGAAAATATAGCCACCAATCAACTCATATGATACATCAATCACAATTTATACCTGTAATGGCTGCTGATTTTAGATATTATAATCATTAAAAGAAAGTCTATATCAATTACCATACTGAACATGAGACTGAGTCCGACAAAAACTGGTGACTAGTCAAGCTGACCAATTAGAGGACTGTATTTTGTCATGTGATACATTTGAATGGCTTGGCGGCCATTTGTGTGTTTCGGTTACACAAGACAAGTTTTTAATAGCTTCTTTTCTTGATAATATTAGCTTTCTATTGTTGTTAAATGTGTCAGAAGAGGTTTACAAATGCTTTTGTTTCAGAAGATTACTGTTTGATAGGGAAATTTTAAGAAAATAACATGCTTTAGCGACCTCAGAGTCCGGTCTTCAAAAGATTCAAAGCTCACTCCAGTATGCAGAGAAGGTAGGTTTAAAACTATTTTAGTATTTCTTAGCATTTCACTGTGGCTTCCTATATATTAATCTCAACATTTATTGTGGATAGATTTCCAAGAGCTATACTTTGCCCACTGATTTCAGAGAATAATAAGTTAAATGATTCGCCTCAGTCTGTTGTCTAAAGTAAGTTAAATTTTAGATTTGACTTCAATATGCCATTGTTCCAGCTACTAGTCACTGTAGTCCCAAGTTCTCAGATAAAGTTAAATTTTATTTGAATTCTAGAAATGAAAAAAAATAGTAGTCTATTTTGGCTGTATCGTTTTAAAAAATTCAGTTCCTCTCAGTAATCTTATAAAACTCACTAATTGTCATTGTAGATTGCACAAGGAGAAGACTTCCAATGTAAAATAGACTCACCAGTCCAAGCTGTACAGATAAGTCATGAAATAACCTGAAATCATTTGATAGACTAGCTACATGTAAATTTGTTTTCATGCAAAACAGGCAACTTTTTTTAACAGAATTTAAATAATAATTAATATGATCTGATGTAAAGTATATAGCTGGATTGGAACTACTTGTATTGGAACTATTTATTGTAAACTGATGGACATTTCTACATCATTCTTTTGAAGAAATATTTAAAAAAAAGTATATTAAAGCCAATTTAGGATTTCAAGATGTTTCTCTTAACTCTTTCACTTTAACTGACATATTGCTTGAAAATATTACATTAATTTTCTACACTAGTGTACCTTAGGAAATCTTAATATGTCCTTGGATATCCTAGGATCATTTTGCAAGGGTAATTAATTTGTGACATGCCATACATCAACTGAACATATTTAACAAAATTCAATAATTTTCTAGTTATAGTAAAATAACATTTAAATATAAAAAAAATTATCAGAAGCCGATTGTACAAAGCCTGGATAAAGTTATCAACTGGATAAGAGTTATCCACTGTATAGATTTAATCCGCTGGATAAGGATTTATCTGCTGGATAGCACTATTCACCCTTCGTACAACCAGCTTCAGGAATATACTTTTTCTAAAGATTATTTATTATTACTTTTATTTTTTTTATAATTATTATTGTTCCAGTTTTTATACCATATCCATGAATAAATATAGAGAAAATGTTTGTCTCAATATCTCTGAGTTTCTTTAGAATTGCAATTATTTAGATCGAGGCACATGTATACATATCAATATATACATATATTTACTGTATATGAAAGCTAGACTGCAGGTAAATATATATGTACATGACTTGTATGTATACATATTGTATACATAAACTTTGGATGTATAGATTTTGTATTAATTTGTTGTATACAAAATGTATACACATGAGTCCCAAATTGTGCATACTAAAAGTATACAAATGAAGCACTTTTGTATACAAAATGTATACACATGAGTCCGAAATTGTGCATACTAAAGGTATACATTTCGATATTCAATTGTATACATAATGTATACAAATGTATTCACTACTTTGTATACTTTTTGTACAGAAAGAATATACATTTTGTATAACAAAATTTGGTAAGGGGAGTTATGGGGACCTGAGTTGTGGGGACCTGAGTTACAGGGACCTGAGTTATGGGCACCTGAGTTACTAGTATGGAGACCTGAGTTGTGGGGACCTGAGTTATGGGGACCTGAGTTATGGGGACCTGAGTTATGGGGACCTGAGTTATGAGGACCTGAGTTATGAGGACCTGAGTTATGGGGACCTGAGTTATGGGGACCTGAGTTGTGGGAACCTGAGTTGTGGGGACCTGAGTTATGGGGACCCGAGTTATGGGGACCTGAGTTATGGGGACCTGAGTTATGGGGACCTGAGTTATGGGGACCTGAGTTATGGGGACCTGAGTTATGAGGATCTGAGTTGTGGGAACCTGAGTTATGGGGACCTGAGTTATGGGGACCTGAGTTATGGGGACCTGAGTTATGGGGACCTGAGTTGTGGGGACCTGAGTTACGGGGACCTGAGTTATGGGCACCTGAGTTATGGGGACCTGAGTTACTACATGTAGTATGGAGACCTGAGTTGTGGGACCTGAGTTATGGGGACCTGAGTTATGGGGACCTGAGTTATGGGCACCTGAGTTGTGGGGACCTGAGTAGTTGTGGAGGCCTGCATTGTGGGGTCCAGAGTGATTCTTTTTCTCCAGTGTATAAATTCAAAAGTTTTTAAGGAGTTTGAACAGAACTGGAAAAAATCCAAGGACTTTTTCAGGCACCCTTGAAGACATAAATGAAATTCCAGGAGTTTTCATTGAATTTAAACCCTTATGATAGTATTAAAAGTTGTAATGCAATAGTTTTCAACACTAATTGCAGCAACTTTTTTTAGAAATGTGCATGCATTAATTGATGTTGTTGAAACATGTTTCTTAACAGTTTTGTCATCCAGGAAACAATTTACAGATAATTTGTTTATCAAAATATATTTCCTATTATTATTCCTAATATTATATTTAGCCAGCACTTATTGCTGGGTTTCATCCATTCCTTTGGGAATCAAAAGACAAAGAACTGGTAGCCATGTTGGATGAACAAACAAGAGGTGCTAATGAGAAATCTTTTGTTGAAGTTCATCAAAGATGGCTGCTGTGACGTCACATGCAACCCAAGAATAAAGGATTGAATATTTATAATGGCCTTTTTACACACAACTACAAAGTGAAAATACCTGTTAAACTTGTACAGCCTGATGGATTAAATGCAAACACTGCATGTTCTTCTTTGATGGAATCCAGCCAGCTGTTGTCATGGTGATGTCTGTCATTATAGGTCCCAGTCTTTTTCCTGTTACTGTACTGTTCATTTGCATTGACATCACTGGCTTGCAAGTGCTGTATACCATTTAAATAACACCCACTAATGATGCGGTCAGAGTCCTTTAAAGGTCTTACATTGAAGAGATTGCCATAGTGCAATGCCACTTGTTTCCTCATCTGAAATATGTATTGTTTCTCCTCTTTATCCATGTGATAAAAATGTTGGATATTTTCCAAGATCTCATGGTTTTGCTTTTCAATAAAAAAGTGTTGACATTCCAAAAGTTTTTCAATGAACTGTGATGGAATTAGCTTCAAAGGAAATAGTGCTTTCTCAGGGGTTCTACTTTTGTAAGCACTGGCATGCACTATGTCTTGGTATTCCATGGGTAAAGTTCCACAATAATCTATACACACTACATAGACTTCAGAGTTGCCACCTTTGCTAGTTCCTGAGAAACAAATGTAATGTGTGTTAAAGACCCATCTGCATAGAATGATATTTTCTATGGCAAATGGATTTGCCCAAGTTAAAAAAAATTCACCTGACAACTTTCTTGTGCTATGTCTGGATGATTTTCATGCACCAGACAGCACATGACTAAAACGTATTTAAATGTGGCCATCTTTGCAGTGCAAAATGCTTTGGTTGAAGACCGCGGGGATCTTTACTGTACTGAAATTTTCTTTGACAAATTAATCATAATCATGAGCAAACTTCATAAGACAAATTTTCTTACACAGTTGTAAAAAGCAAATTAATAGGCCAGCTTTTCAACAAAATAAATAATGTAACTATTTCTTATATGAAATTTGGTTATATTTTCTTATAAGCATTACATAGGCAAAAATATTGCAATATAAAAAATATTTAAAACAGCTTCACTGTTCTTAGCGATTACCCAGGCTTCAGCCTTTAATCTTAAAGAACTAATAAAATAAATATACTTTCATCAAACTGTATGTCAGTGCAGCATGATATATATTTCTCACACACGTATTATGACAGTTGAAATGTGTGCACACACTGGAATTGTAATTGTTTGTTGTCGTTTGTAATCATTTGTTTATTCCCTGAAGATGGATCTATCAATCCAAAAGCTTGGAAATTATGTATTGAAAACAAATAACATAGACGAAGCATAACTGTGAAATATAATAAAAAATGTTTCTGCTGAGGTGGGAAGTACGCTTCTTCTCAAAATGACAGTACACCTTTTGAACTTGCTGCCAGTCTTCATGCACATGGCATCTTAGATTTGAGGATTTCCTCCCAAACACCTTAGTTGAATCAGTTGTACCATGTAAAAAAGAAAACATATTGACAGCAACATTGCTATTTGATTCTCAAACCAAAAGTACAGAAGCCAGAAATCTTCTTGTTTTGCATACTGTAATGTTGCAAAGGGCCTGTATTTTTCAATGCTGATAAAAATTCATCTACATATGTAAACAGGTGAAGAATAGATTGCAGTATACCATGACTGACATCACACTCATTGTGATCAAGGCTCTAGGGTGATTTGAAAAGGTAAACTCTGAATACACAGAGATTTGTAATGTTACAGGGTTCCCACTCTTCTAGTATTCATAACCTGACAATATCCTGGCCTTGAATTTTTCTAACTTCCCTGACTTGTCAAGGACAGTGGGAACACTGATCAAAGTTGTATCATGTCACACCTTGACACCTTGTTGTGCAGAATGTCAGCCTGGATAGTGACTGACTTTGCATTCATTTAGGCCATTCATACAAATGAAAATAAGAGACATCTCATTGTAGACACAACGTAAGTAAGATGCAAGCTTTCTAATATAACAATAGAGTTGATGTTCACATGTGTAATCCATTTTTGGCCCAACTGTTGTTCATTTAAGCCCAAGCACAGTAAGGGTTTAAAATGAACACTGAAAGGAGCCTAAAACATTTACACCCAAGAACATCAACTCTATTACTATTATTATAACTTTATAGGGCATTTACAAAACGAATAAACGACTACATATTCTAAAAAAAACAACTTCACGTCGGTGTTTATTTCATAAATTTACTTGCCGAGTTCACAAATGATTCTTAGCTTGGACTAAAATAGTTTTTGTCGAAATATGTTTATACAATAAAGGTGAAATGGTAAAATAGTGCAAAAATGCAAATATAGTCATTTTGGTAGTTGGGCATAAATGCTTCAAGGGAACTTGTCTCATTTGAAAGACTTAAGCTTACATTGACTTCGGCGCCTGAGAACGGCGTTGCTTGATCCACTTTCAACTTCACTCGATGTTGTAAATGGCTACTAAGCAGATTTAATGCCAGTCAAGGCACTTGGTGTAAGGTCTGTTTTCTTTTTTGACTGAACTTCGGCGTAAAAACGGCGTAAAATATTATTCAACTCAGTTGGACATACAGTGTTTACGTCGTCTCTTCCAGGTTTGAACACCACTGAATTTTTTCAGTCCCCATAAAATTTGATTTTTAGTATTTTTCGGAACCGACTGCTCTTCAACCTTGTTTAAATCTTCTTTCCTGAGTTCTGACGACTGATTTTTTGTTCTTCTAACAATTCTTCTGCCATTTTTCCTTGATTTTGCAAGCACAACTTGAGACTATGCAAGGTTGAAAACGGCGCCAAGCTTGTTGGCATTTGAGTGGTTTCCCTCATTTCATTGGCTAAACAGATTATTTTCCCCGTTTCTTATTGGCTGACGGCAGTGGGCTAAAATCTATTTTAGCCCGCTGATTTTCCCATTTTAGCCCGCAAAATGCGCCACAATGCCCTATAAAGTTATAATAATATACAGTAAACCATAATTAAATTATTAAAATTTTTAGTCCTACTGTTAAAAGTGAACAAAATAAGAATTAACAGCTCAAAACACAGTTCCTCACTATGTTATGTCTTGGGCTAAAAGTGCTGTTTGTTTATACAGAGAGGTTTATGTCTTATCTAAGTTGTCTAATTAAGATAAGACAAATCTTATTTTTCCTTCCTTAAAATTTGGCCGTGTTTTGATCAATGCTCTAGCTAGAGTGACTTGAAATCTAAAACGGTAAGCTCTGATTATGTAGAGATTTGTGATTATTTCTTACCAGGTTTGATGAGATGTACCTCTTGAAAAAGACAGCACAAGAGATACAACATGCTAATCATGTGATACTCCAGTGCTGTGAACATCTTGAACACATAGTTACCACCCTGGCATAGAATTTCAATGGCTGCGAGTGTTTCACAAAATATCAGCTGACCAACTACTTGTTCCTGTTCACCAGGGTCATCAGCACAATTGATGCTTCCATCAGCTGTTACCTGATTAGATGAATACAATATATTAATATGTAATTAGGCTTGGTTTATAGCTATTTGCACAAACATTGACCCTTTCAAAATCATCAAACCTAGAAGCTGATACCGAAATGGCTCCTGGTTACACTAGTAATCAGAGGAGGAACGCACACCTTCCCGAGATGCATTGCAAAATGAAGTATATTATCAATTTTTTCGCACATTCATCATTGTGTTGAAGTCACCGAAGCGAGAGCATCGATAGCGATGTAGGAAAGCTAGTTCTTTCGAATTTGTCGTCTATTGCTTGTGAAAAATGAAACTAACTTATGGTGTAGCTTGAAGTATAAATTCTTTGTCATAAAAATAATTAATGTTAAGATTAATACGCTGGATGAAGCGACGCTTTATGTTGAATCCTGTGATTGAACTGCATGGGGCACATGGTCCGAGTTCGTGAGCAGTTAATTCTCGAAATATGTGATACAACATGTAAAATAAAGTTAAACTTGTAAAACTAAATCTTTAATTAATTTTGGATTGCTAGCCAATTCAAGAACAAACTTCAATGAAACTTTAGAGAATATAAATAACTAACACCGAAGCAAGGATCGGATAACACCAAAGGTCACGGACTGAAATTAGTTTATTTCCCGAGCGTTATAGTCGTTATGCTCTAAGAATATGTCGTATTTTTATCATTACGCCTTTCATATGATGCCTGAATTACTCTCACAATCCAAAGAGCAAAGTGTTATTTTACTGTGATGCATTTTGACGCGATTTTAAACCCACTCACTGAGCCAGTGGTTTATCAGCAACGGCTACACGCTGCTTATGTTTGACGTCAAAACATCCCGCATAAATTCTAAAATTTCGAATTGAAATCCTGGGTCACTAAGGGTCACTTTGAGACCACAAAAAAGGGGAAAGATCGCTCTATAAGACACTATAATCAGAACCAGTTTATATTGATTCGTTTTAAAGAAAGCGATGTTTGAATATTGGGTATTTTTTTCGGGCCCCAATGTACTTCAAGTTCAAATCTAAATTACAAACCTTTAGAAATGTCAAAATTAGCTAAATTTGTAATAGTTTGAAAGCTCTTTTACCACTTCTTCTTATTCGTAAAAGGAATTCATTTCTGCATCTCAATACAACGACCAAAAATTAGCTCCGTTTCTAGCATAAATTTTGTACAAATCCACGTTTCAAAGGCGCAATGTATCTTGGGAAGGTGTGCGCTCCTCCTCTGACTAGTAATATATGGATAAATTATTCATATGTTTTATCTGTGAATTTGCTACGTATCATGTTGGAAATACCAAAAATCTATCTCCGTCACTGTTTGAAATGTCCACATCCATGTGCTTGTTTAAAATCATCTAATAAACAAATTTCCCAGTGTTCCTTTTGGTCTCAGCTTCGATGCTTTTAAAGGGTCAATGTTTGTGCAATTAGCTATATGTACATGATCACTACAACTCTATGTTCATTATAACCACAGAAAACTGTGGAATTGAAAGCAATTGAAGCAATCATAGCTATGGTGGCCGAGGGCTGCCAATAAAAAAAATCCTTCTTACATCCTATTTCATTTTATATTTTATTCTATTTCTATTTTATATTACTTTTCATCTCAATTTCATTTTACTTTTTACTTTTAATTTACTTTTTATTTTACTTTAAATTTCAACTTACTTTATATTTCAATTTCATTTTACTTTTACTTTCAATTTTTTTTTATTTCAATTTCATTTTACTTTTAATTTCAATTTACTTTCCATTTCCACTTTCATTTTACTTTTACTTTACTTTTCATTTCAATTTACTTTTCAATTTCATTTCATTTTAAAAGTAAAATCGTTTTCAATTTAAAAGTAAAATTGTTTTCAATTTAAAAGTAAAATCGTTTTCAATTTAAAAGTAAAATCGTTTTCAATTTAAAAGTAAAATCGTTTTCAATTTAAAAAGTAACATCGTTTTCAATTTAAAAGTAAAATCGTTTTCAATTTAAAAGTAAAATCGTTTTCAATTTAAAAGTAAAATCGTTTTCAATTTAAAAGTAAAATCGTTTTCAATTTAAAATTTGAAATTCAAAATCAAATGAAAACAAAAAGTAAATCAATTTTAAATTGCAACTTGGCCGATAGTTGCCACCAAAAGTAAAAGTAAAAGTAATTTAAAAACGCCATGGCCGAGAGCTGCCATTATAATAATGCAATGCGCGCTGAAACACCCAGCATGCTTTGCAGCTGTTTATCGGTTTGTTTGCTGTGACAAGCTTTCAAGTTGGATTCTTCTTGGCTTGATATTTTTTGTAAGATTGTTAGTAAACTGACAGAGACGATGTGGATGGACGATAGGTGATCTTGAAGAAGCACTGAATAATTACGTCAGTCAGAGCCTTCAAAGACGTGAGATGTTAGATTTTTTAATACGCGACTTCCCTGAATACATGTGGAGTCTTCGATCGCTGGACAGAAGGCTTCGTCACTTCGATATTTTCTACAAGAACGAAGAAGTTGGTGTAGATACTGTAAGAGATGCAGTCAAATGTGAACTAAATGGTCCAGGGAACTTGCTCGGATACAGAGCCATGCATAAGAAGATCAGACAAGAACATGGTCTCAATGTCACGCGTGACCAAGTGTACGCTTGCATGACTGATCTCGATCAAGAAGGACTTACAGCCAGAGGTGGAATTGGGTCCAAAAAAGAACGGAAAAAAGGCCATTTCACAACTAAAGGACCCAACTGGGTCCATTCTCTTGATGGCCATGATAAACTTATGGGGTACCAAAACTCCACATTTCCATTGGCTATTTATGGCTGCATTGATACAGCTAGCAGGAAGATTCTTTGGCTTAAAGTTTGGGTATCAAATTCCGACCCAAGAATAATTGGGAAATGGTATTTAGACTATCTTTTTGATACCCGATTAATTCCGGCCATGCTCAGGGTAGACAAGGGGACGGAAACAGGGGTTATGGCAACTCTACACTCGTTTTTAACTCGTGGATATGCGAAGCATAGAAAGGAGTTATTGTGGGGACTCGATGTCACTCGCTCACTCAGACGTTAGCAGATACCCGTTAGAGTCTGGGTACGAGACTGTTTCTGCTCGACTCCGCTCGCCGCTCTGAGCCGAAGTTCAGGAAATGTTGTAAGGCAATTTTCTGATCATATTATTCGATCTTTTCCAATCATTTATGTATTCCGGGACTCCCTAACTATTCACAGATCAACGATATTTGCTTTTCACGATTTATGTTGAAATCAGACTATAGACAAAATTTATATTACATTTAGCTTGAAATAGCATTGACTAGAAGCACTCCCAGACATGTCCAATACACACGAAAAATATATACAGACGTTGTTTAAAGAAGAAGCTTTTTAGATCATTAAATTCCTAGTATAATACAAGCTATTTCAGGAGTAAAACCATCGAAGTACCGAAGCAAGTGTAGACATGACTTAATTACGCAATAGAATATCGCACTGCAGTCGATAGCCAGACTTTGTACATCGCTATCAAGCGACAAAAATATCTTCAAGTGCAACATCAAAGTAATCCAAGCTTTTAGTGTTCGTACTCTATTATCACAAGAGTCAAAGTAGATAAGTTAAACAAACGAAAACATTTTGAAAGCCGCCGTCGGTCCGGGCCGCCGTGTGCCTCGAGTCCGCTAGCCGAAAACAGCAACAAAAAGGCGTATTGAGTTAGTTTATTGGCTTAGTGTTTTGTAAAGTAATTTCTTTTATCTTTATAGCGACATTTTGCTACAGAGCACAGAGAGAAGCATTTTTGCATTTGTTTTATAACCACACTCTGACAATAAATATACAAAATTCACCAGACGAAATCATACAACTTCTGGATGGTCCAGTGGATATGCCCTTGGCTTTACAAAAGTAAGGTACGGGTTCAAATCCCGGCCCGGCGGGGAATTTTTTTTTTTTTTTTCACTTTTTTTGACACATTTTTTTTCTTCTTTTATAGCTAAAGACTCTTTTTCGCTAAAGAAATTATTGTTTTATTGAGATTTTTGTCTTCAAATGAAAACTCGTTATTTTACTAAAATGTATTGCTTGGGCTTCCTGTGGCCATTTCGGTCAATGAAGCAGTATATGCAGTGGGACATTACTTTTATTAGGTACATATCTATTCACGATATATCCACGAGTTAGCCATAGGGCCCTTTGATTGAGACCGTCACCATGGAGATATGGACCCACATGAAACTGTTGTTTATGGTCCTTCAACTTCAAACCAGGTTTGTACAAGTTAAGATATTAAATGTACCCATGTAAAATTATTTGGTTTAATGGCTTAAACACATTAATAATATAATTTAGAAAAATGGTTTTGAAATGTGTTTCTTACCTACATGGCCAAATATGGTATGTATGATTATTTACAATGTTGCATTTAATCTTAAAGATTGAAAGGTGGTGGCGAGAGCTACATGAGAGAATGGAGAGGTATTTCAAAGACCACTTAAGGTGGCTAAAAGATCAAGGACACTATGATCCCCACAATGAAACTGACCGGTAAGAGTTCATTTTCATGGCACTATGACTCATGTACTGCACATTTTTCATCCATATATCAACATGTTAGTAAATTACATTGTACTTCACTTCACAGGTTTAATATTTCCACTCTAGAATATAGAATGATAACATGGTTTCAGAATATGTTTTGTCAATTAGTCAAACAAAATTGTACCTTACTCTTTAAATTACCTAGTCAGTCTATACCCATGAACATTTTACCTTTGAAATACATAATAGCTAGTTAGCTATTTAGCACTAAGTACTACACACGGCAGAGCATCAATACTTTAACTTGAACTGAGTTTATTATATGAACTTGCTTATAAATAAGCAAATTCATATAATAAACATTTCAAAGGTAAAATGGGACATTTGAATGAGTGATTTTGAAGTCATTTATGCCAAGTGTGAATGAAGTTGACAGTGTATACTTCTCATTTTTTGTAGTTGTTTCTCATTATTTTCGCTTCACTCACCCATGAGATGTCAATTGAACATGAGAAGATAAAATCCGTATCTCCAAGCACCCATGTAATTTTCTATGTATTATATAAACTCAAATGAAAGATAAAAATAGCAAAATAACCCCAAATAACAAAATTTTGCAAAGAGTATCCATGGCAAGAGAAATAAGAGAAATAACATGTTATTTTCACATGTGAAGATATCACTTTTTCGTGCGAGAGATTACCTGGTATTTCACAATAGTTTATATAATAAAAAGAAATCATAACTGTTGATAATTTTTATCAATTTGAGAACAGTTGCTTCATCAGTTCGGGGAATATTAATAAATCAAAGTTGCAAAATTTTGTTAGTAGTAAATGTATGTTGGTTGACAAGATCTACATACATGTACATTTACTGTAAAATTTCACAGCTTTAAAAGCGCGTACTTCGAAAACCATCATGAATTTTGTCCACAGGTTCTCAGACATCTTCCGAAGTAATAGGATCTTGCCAATTTTGATGTTTCTTGTTTGTTTATCATTTGAATTTCTCAGAATTTCACACTCTTAATCAAAACAAATTACATCATCACGCACCCATTGCATGTATGCATGCTAATTCCTCTCTGTTTCCTATTGTGTAACAAGCATTATGTATATTGTTATGTTGTAAAATCAGAAAATATATACATATCTGTTTTTGTTTGTATATTTTAGAATGCTTCTAGCTTTTGTAATGATCCCTTTGGTCCAGAAAGAACTTGACACTTTCAGAAACACAGTGTGGAATACACACAGGATCAGAGCTCAAAAGGACACAGTATTGCCCAGTGGAATTCCAAATCACATATATAGTTTTCCAGAGGAATATAACCTTGAAGATTGTGGTAAGTTTACTTATAACAAACTCATGCAGTTAAGTTGCAAACATGACCTTTAATACACAACTCTTTTTTCACTAGTAGCTCATTAGTTTTTGATGAATATGACATATCTTCCATATTGACATTTCTAAACTTCATAAATCAGTCTTCTGATGATGGCATATACAGTCATTTCAGAAAACGTTGTCGCTGCTCGGCCTCAACCCTACGCGACTCGACCAAGAGGGATAATGGGTAGAAATCACTTGAGAGACTATAAAATGCATATCTAATAATTATATTAGTCATGCCTCGGAATTCAAGTGCTGACCTTCGCTGGCGAGCGATGTGGATGGTTCAGGCTGTCGGCATGACTAAGAGATATACATTTTATAGTCACCTCGGTGATTTCTACCCATCATCCCTTTCGGTCGAGTTGCGTAGGGTTGCGGCCAAGCAGCGACAACGTTTTCTGAAATGACTATATGTAAACATGCCAAAACAAAAAATTCTCATATTTTAACTTGTGCATTAATTGTAATATTAACCTGGGGGAGTACTCTGAGTGTAAAAGGCAAGTAAAATACTCATTGGAAATTTTTAAATATACCCCTAAAAGATACCAAAAGGGAGTGGCCAGGCAAATTTTGACCCTTAGAGATTACAAAAAAAATAAATAAATAAATAAAATAGGCCACCTAAAAACATGTATTAATGACTGATCTCATGTATGTTGCAAAACTGGTTTAGTTGCAATTGGGTGCCCTTTACTGTAAGAGATATAACTTAGAGAGAGACTGGGAGAGTGCTGGAGAGAAAATATGCATATACCCAGTCATCACCCCAATTTTACAGATGTCATGAAAAATGAAAAATGCAGCTGCTCACACAATTGTACTACATGTATAATACTATATGTACTATACACTAAAAAATGTAATCCTCAACACTTTGTATTTGAAGGTTTCTTAATAACAGAGGAGCAATTGAAAGAAGCAGCGATTGAGTCAGGAGTCTTGCAAATGCCAGATGACTTTTTAGAGCCAGAGTTTCAAGAAAAGTGTGAGAGGATGATTCCTGACCATGACACCATAAAGCCACATGAATGTAGAGATGCATATATGTATTTGAAAGCAAATTTTAGCAACTCATCAAACATGTAAAATAAAGGGTATTTTATTTTCTAAAAACCATGAAATGATAAACAGTACTACTTGGTTAGGGACCTTTTGCCTTTACCTTTGAATTCTAGAAATATTGTAATATCAATAGTATATTTGATAATAGATGGACAATCTTTTAACTATGAACATGAACTATATTGAAATATAATGTATTTTAAATAGCTTTATGCTATAATGCTATATGGACAACAGAAAACATGTTCACTCTGGCCTTATGTTGCAAACACAACAAACAATTTGAGCCAAGAATGCCATGTGCTTCAATTAATCTATTTCAACTCTTTTCAACATAGCAGGTTGAATGAACGTGTATAAAATTCTTTTTAGGGCTTGCCTTTCAAAATATTGTTAACTATAGTACTCCACTTTTAGTTAATGTTACACGTAGTACCGGCAGTAGCTAAATGCCAATATTAAAATGAATTACTTTGGTCGTAACTTTAACCCTAAAAGATTGCAAAAATTATTACACTTATGGACATCAAAGAAATTGTTAATCTTGTTAGCTGTTGAGACCAAATTACCAGTACAAAACCACGCTTCTCCTTTATCATCTAGCAACTCAAGTGAGGCAATTTCAGGATCATACAATGAAAATCCTGCTCCCTGTATATCAACTAACGTATATCAACGTATATCAACTTTCCTTGTGATTTCTCATAGCTGAAATGTACAAGTGATTCTGCCTTCTCACATGCAGCAGTACTTTTTTCTGCACAAATTTCACCATTGTTATTGATGTACTTCATAAAATCTCCCTCAATAAATTGTTCTAGGGTAACATAGTCTCCAGTGTCAGTTTTACCCATATAAATAACACCATATTCAAAGGTTTCCCCATAGTTGAGGTTCTCTACCTTCACCTTTTCTTTCAGTTGCAAAGCAAAATTTCTAGCCAGATGATGCCATCCTTGTTCCTCCTCCTACTGAATGATTTGAATAGGTGCAATGATACAATGAAAATACTGAAAAGGTCTCTTTACAGCGCAAACAAAAAAATGCAACTCCAGACTATTTCTTGGCCTTTGACACACGTTTTATAGCAAGATGGATCAGTATAAAAGGAACAGTAGACTTTGTCATCAGTTGATTTCACTGTGCCTCGTCCGGGAAACGAACCGTAGCTCGAACCAGGGACCACAGCGGCCTATAACCATTTGGTGTGGATATCGTACGAACTACTGTTTGTGCTCTGTAGCAAAACTTGTGACCTCAAATCGCAGTCTACTCTTCGAGTGCCGAGAAGCCACGTGGAAGAGGACACGTGTCATGAAACATAATGAAAGGCCGTATCTCTGAAGTCTGAAGTTCTATAGTGGGCCACTTCAGATATAACTATCTCTGAAGTCTGAAGTCCCCTCTGCGCTTCCGTACAAATGCCTGTAACGAGTCATTTCTAGCGTGAAGAACAACAGTATCGGTGAACAACAATGCATGCTGGGAGAACCCCGGCGCGCAAGGGATCATTATAGTGGCAGCCCTCGGCCACGGGGTTGGCCGAACGCTGCCATTAAAAACGATTTTACTTTTAAATTGAAAACGATTTTACTTTTAAATTGAAAACGATTTTACTTTTAAATTGAAAACGATTTTACTTTTAAATTGAAAACGATTTTACTTTTTAAATTGAAAACGATTTTACTTTTAAATTGAAAACGAGTTTTACTTTTAAATTGAAAACGATTTCACTTTTAAATTGAAAACGATTTTACTTTTAAAATGAAATGAAATTGAAAAGTAAATTGAAATGAAAAGTAAAAGTGAATTAAAAGTAAAAGTAAAATGAAATTGAAATGAAAAGTAAATTAAAAGTAAAAGTAAAATGATATTGAAATGAAAAGTAAAGTAAAAGTAAAATGAAAGTGGAAATGGAAAGTAAATTGAAATTAAAAGTAAAATGAAATTGAAATAAAAAGAAAATTGAAAGTAAAAGTAAAATGAAATTGAAATAAAAAGTAAATTGAAATTTAAAGTAAAATAGAAAGTAAATTAAAAGTAAAAAGTAAAATGAAATTGAGATGAAAAGTAATATAAAATAGAAATAGAATAAAATATAAAGTGAAATAGGATGTAAGAAGGATTTTTTGATTGGCAGCCCTCGGCCACCATACATAGCCATTTCCATATAATAGCTACAGTCACTGATTGTTGGAACAATATCTATCTCTATGATTGCAATAGCTGTGATTGCTATGACCGCTGCAGTTGTTTGCTAGTGAAGTTTCCATATGATGGTTGCATTCACTGAACACACTTGTCTACAATGTAACATGTAGCAATCACAGTGATTATACTGTATGGAAACCAAAGTTTACATTCCATCATTTGTACATGTATTAACACATGGCAGTCATATCACATAACTGGTGGTTTGGAATAATTACAGGGTGTGCACTGATAATTACTGCAGTTGCGACTTTAACAATTATTGCTACTAAATAAATTTGGTTAGAGGGGTATGCCAAAAAACATCTTTGGGAATTATTATAGCTTTTTGTGAGAGAGGAACATTCCATCAAGGACTGACTCTATGAATGTCCAGTTATATAAATGGTGTTTATGTTTTAGCCAATGTTTTTCTGATGTTCTAGACAATAGATAGACCCAGCAACTAAGGTTTAAACATCATTCAAATAATCAACTCTAAGCATCCTGCTGCCTGTGTCTGGCAAAATGTCTAACAAAACAACATTTTCAAGGCTTTTGTGGAAGCAAGAAAAAGCAACATAATAGTTAATTACCATGTGAACAGATCCCATAAGTTGTTGACAATTTTCCTTCAAGGATTTAAGATTCTTCAAATTCATGAGATCTCCTGTTCCATCACAACCAAAGTCCCAGTGTTCCATTGTCTCCAGAATAAACGAATCATCATCAAGCATAGCATTAAGATCGTTGCCTTCATGATAAGGGTTAAGAGTTGTGCCAAGCCACTTCCAATGAACTTGCGGCACATTATTCTTCAAGTAATGGTTCAGACTTGCAATAAATGCACCAGGGGCCTCACACAAGTGAACTGAGTTGAGCTCTTTTTTCTCAATGGACTGTGTTGGTATTAGCTCATACGTTCTTATAATCTCATGGAATTTGGCCCACGCCTGAGTACACATTTCTGCACATGCCTGCTCTCTCAAACTCCTGACTACAAATCCTGCTTTATGCATTCGTCTAGTATGTTGATGCCACTGTTCAATGTCCATGTCATTCAAAAGACTTTTCGTTGAGTTTAAGTCTTCCTTCAAAACTAAAAACTCAGCAATCGTGAAAGGTTCTTCCTTGAAAAGATATTCGCTGTCAGGCAGTGTCCATGTTTGCTTATCCTTAAGTGTGAATTTCTTGTTAAACAGTTGAGTTATTTCATGGCGTATAGAAGAAGCTGTATCTTCAGCCAGAAATTCGTTACGAGTTTGAAAAACTTTTCTTCTTCTTTTTCGAGACATGATTTAGAGCGAACAAGAATCAAAATTCCAAACTCTTGTCAGCCATCTTGAATTTGCCAGGCCAGGCTGCTCAGTCCGAAATTATCAAAATCGACAATTACTGGGCTTCCTGTGTCAACACTAATTGTCAGCCAGAAAAAAAAATTTTTGTTTTTCTGTTAATCAATTAATTTTGTTTGTTTCCTGTTCTTGATTCTGGTAAACGTTTTATTGCTATTCTACTTTTAACAAATAGAAATAAGTATGTGGCCATGGAGTTCCTGTGCTTGACTTTACCTAAAGCCCGCGGAAGCGCGCGGTAAGATAATAATAATAATTATTATAATATTTATTCAGGAAAGCTCACGTCACATTACGTGGTTTTCAGTGAGGTCCTGCAGAGTACATAAATTTTAATTAAGGAAAAAAAAATTACAAGAAATCACAAAAACATAGATGATGTGTGAATGTGCATGCGTGCGCCGACCAGGGCTCAATTTTAGCAACGGATTTCCCATACGAAAAGGTAAGTGCTTGCATACGCTATATTGAGAATTTTCAGTGGCAACAAAAAGTAACTGATCATATCATTCCAGAGTTTTGCACTTCGTTTGAAAATGAGCACGACGGGGTCGCAAATCTGTCCGTACATGACGGCGCGCGCAAAAACGTTTCTTGAGTAACAATGAAAGAGTCTCGCGTCAGACCGCGTATGATCAAACAAACAAATGCCATCACCAAGACAACGCTTCACTTTTTCACAAAAAGTTCTGAGAGAGGAGGTTGAACAAAAAGCTAGCCGTTAAAAATCACGAATTTTGAAACAAATTTAGAAAGTTGAGAATGTCACGAGTGCTACAAACTATGTAAGTACAATGGTTGTCACGTGACTTGAGTTCTACGTGAAAAAAGAGAAAAAAGTGAAAATATGGTCACTTTTCAACTGCGCTGTAGAAATGTTCTTCACGAAGCGTTTTTTCACACAAGACTATAAGGTTTTTCTAAGCTATCTTTACGTAAAAAGTGCCTTTATAGTTAGCGACAAATGCCGACTGTAATGTTTTAATCGCTCTTTTGATATTTCATGCAGTTGTGGTTCAAAACGATCTTTGAAGACATCAAGTGACTTGAATTCTGAGACAACTCAGAAGAAAATCATCGTCAGTATTCCTGGGAACGTAAAGGTAAGACGGTACAAAAACGTTTAAGCAAATAACTTTTGCGCCCGGTCACAGAGCTACTTTGAAATAGCTAAACTGACTTTTATTTCCGCTACAAACTTTCATTTGCGCGCTTCAAAACCAACGTACCTTAGCCATCTAAAACCACCTATAAGCGATTTTTTGTCTTTTTTCTTCTAGTATGAGGCTTTCACAGCCCAATCTACTTGTATGAAAACTCAGAATTTGAAGAAACAAAAGAAGTCACGTGATGCAGAAGAAAACACTCACGAGCAACCTACTACTGTTGCTCCAAAAAATCCCCAGCGAAAAATACTGGTCGCTAAAAGAGGTATTTAAGTGCCATCATGTGTAAATATATATTATACTTTTGCGAGATCGATTTATGCATAGGCTAGCTAGGGTACGTTTTTCGACTAACGTATTTCCCCAAAACACAATGATGCGCAAATAAACCTTGTTTAGCGTGGATGTTGCACAAACTGGCTCAGTATCCCCTAAAAACTATCGATCCTGTGCAATTATATCTTTACTACTCTTTTTAGCCTCTGAATCACGAAAGAGAAAATTCTTCTCCAAATATTTCCAAGGTGATCTGCTTGGAACAGGCTCTTTTGGAAAGGTATATGAAGGGTTCAGGATCCAAGACCAGTTACCAGTGAGTTTTTTTTAATTATTGGGATGTGCTTGTTGCGTTTGTTTGATGTGATTGTTTGATGTGAAAAGATGAACGAACGAACGAACGAACGAACGAACGAACGAACGAACGAACGAACGAACGAACGAACGAACGAATGAATGAATGAATGAATGAATGAATGAATAAATGAATGAATGAATAAATGAAATTAAATGAATCAACGAATTTTTTTATTTTCTAGGTTGCAATAAAACACCTACCTATAAAGAGTGCCAAAAAAGTTCAGGTAAAAATTTTATTCCTTCACGAACCCTAGTTTTTATTGCACAACGCAGATAAGACCAGTCTAGGGCCCAGTTGTTAACGCTAATCCTTGGTTAGAATAAATGGTTTTCTTTAGATTTAATCCTGGGTTAACGCTAATGGTAATGGGCCCAGTTCCCTGTCTTTGCCATTCTTGTGGCGTGACATTTTGTCACATGTTACGAGAGGGGCGCCGCGGCCAAACAAGACCCTAATCCCATGAATTCGTATTCTTTCAGATTGATCCATATCGAAGCCTTCCCGCTGAGGTCTACTATCATCGTCATCTCCAACACCCCAACATTATTAAGCTACTTGATCACCACGTCTTTGACGGCAATCACGTGCTAGTTCTGGAACGACCACGTGTTTGTACTGATCTGTTTGAGTACCTATTTCAACAAGATGATAATACCATCAGCGAGGAAGAGAGCAGAACGATATTCCGCCAATTGCTTGATGCTGTGGTTTATCTTGATGGACAAGATATCGTACACCATGATATCAAGTCAGAGAGTATACTGATGGATCGATCTCAGTGATGAAGGCAAAGTCAAGTTGATTGATTTTGGTCTTGCATGCAACTCTACTAAAGAACCAATCACAAACTTCTTTGGTAAGTCAGGAATTACCTACTTAACTCTTTCGTGTGACTTTCCGTGGATGGCTCACGGGTCGCGCATGCTAATTTTTTTTCTGACGGTCACAAAATAAAAAAGGCTCTGATATACAATACAATTTTTCTTGTGTAAACGTTGCGGGCAGCAGTTGCGCGTAGTTACAGAAGAAAACGTAAAATATCTCGATCCTGAAACTGCAATAATTGCGCGCATCTGTTACAGAAGTGAACATACTGCTGCACCTATGTACTACGTGTACTTTTGCAGAAAAAATTGCATTGTATATCGGGAACTTTTATGAGCACTGCATGGAGTATAGGGGGAAGTCGGTAGGTCAGGGTACACTTGAGCAGTCACGCTAGATCCTACCTTGCGAGCAGAAGAAGCATAGTTGCGCATGGTAGCTTGTCAAGTGATTATAAGTTAATTTCAATGCAAAGTTCTCTCGTCTTGTTCTAAATCACTAAACAAAATACAATACAATACACCTTGATTAGTTTTGTCTTACAGTAACAATGGTTTCTCAATTCCAGGTACTCCTGAGTACAGTCCCCCAGAATACCACAGCCGTCATCAGTACGATGGTGGCCAGGTAACCGTATGGTCTCTAGGGTGTGTACTCTATGATATGCTGACAGGGGATCTTCCTTATGAGAGTGCTGAACAGGCAGTCTTACAATCTCTAAAGCTAACCAATCATCTTTCACAAGGTAAGCTTTTTTTGCTAATAATAGTAACTTAGGGCGCTGTTACACAATGCAAATTTGTTTGCAGTTGCAACTCGTCTTAGTTGCAAAGGCGATGCGAAACAAGTTGCACGAACCATTGTTACACGGTTGAAAGGAAGAACGAGTGCTGCAACGATTGCAGTTGGATTGTCTTGCAATACTTTTGCGCAATCCAGGGTGAGTTATACGCTGCAATGACTCGTGCAACTTGTTTCACAACGTCATTGCGAGACCGGCCAGTTCAGTTGCTCAGATGATTACAGCTTGTACTGCAACGCTGCAACGGCGGCTGGAGTTGGTAATGATAAAAATGATGTTTATTAGAAACGATGTTTTATTAGTACCTAATACATTTTACAGGTGTTTGGGTTGGTTTTGCTAATAAAAAGGGATAATACTAATTTGGTTCCGATCCCCACCCCTGAAAGCCTCATCCCCTCACCACTCCCCCAGAATGCCAGACTATGTAGGTTACGGTAATACGATGCAACATCACGCGCAACTTTTCCTGCTGCTTCTCAGCAAAGCTAGTAGCTCCATATGTTTTTTTTAGCCCTGCAACAATTCACTGAATATGGTAACATTGCAAATCATAGACCAGGGCCCCGGTGTTAGAAGGGTCATATTCTAGATTAAAATAAATCATTTAAAAAACTGATCCTGGGACAGCGCAAATCGTCTTTCAATAACTTAAATAACTGGACCCTTCGATATATAGAGCGCATATTTTACACTGCAGAGAACAGACTGCTGGTAGACCAACTAACGTTTCTAGTTCATAAAATTTTGATATTTTATTTTTTAGATGTTCGCGGTTTCTTGAAAATCATGCTTGAGAAGCTTCCAGAAAACCGAGCAAATCTCCAGGACCTACTTAGACACCCGTGGCTGATGATGAACGCTTGAGGTACACCCAAACCACTGGCATGGGCAAAGAGGGTATCTCACATTCTAAATAAGAGTCTATTATATATATAGAAGAATAATCAGCTAGAATAACTCAGCTCGGTTAAAACACATAGTGAGACAGCAAAAAACAAGACTTGTGCTGATAAAAAAACTGATTTAAAAAAAAATGATTTAATCATTAGAGGTGATATAAATAGCTCGTAGTTTTTACAAAAAGCTAGTATGAAAAATGATGTAGTTTATTCAACCGTTCCATTACTCTGGATTCAGTAGATAAAAGGCGTGTGAGCCTTTTGGCCTACAAAAAGGTCTCGAAAACACTAACTTAGTAAAACTAAATCATCTTTCCGCCATGAGGTCCATACTCAGACCTGCGCATGCGTGTAATACCGCTGACCTCAGCAACATGGCTCCCCTAACTGCTGAACAGCAGTTACACTACGTGACTTAAAGTTGTAACAAATTACAAATACTCTAACTATAACGGTATAATCTTAAGTGTTCGCTTAAATGTTCAGCTATGGAAGTTTTCTTATAGTAAGAAAAGTTCAATCATAATGAAGTCAATGTTAACAATGTTCATTCTTTGTTGGCTCCTCGTCGGGGAATTCCTTGGTCTTCCGTAGACAGGAACAAAACCAGTTTGTGAACAGGTCGATCCAATAGGGTAGCTGGTTGACGACGTTTCCCGTACTTGTCCAATGTCTTGTCAGCCATTTTCAGTTTCACCTTACGTATTAGGCCATCTTCACTGGGGTAACATTCCACTACTTTGGCCAAAGACCATGAGCATCTGGGTTTCTGATCATCTTTAACAATGACAATGTCTCCCTTCTCCATGTTTCTTTGCACATTAGTCCACTTCTGTCTTGTCTGTAGATTATTCAGGAACTCTGTACGCCATCGCTGCCAAAACTGGTTAGCCATATATTGCACCCTCCTCCACCATTTCCTAGAATATACATCTTCCTTCTGAAAGTTACCAGGTGGAGGAAGTGCAATCTTTGGTTTCATCGTGATCAAATGACTTGGTGTCAATGGCTCAGGGGCATCTGGACTGTTTAGGTTGGTAACTGTAAGTGGTCTTGAGTTAATGATGTACTCAGCCTCTGTAAGGAAGGTTCGGAAAGACTCATCATTGAGTTGGGTTCCAGCTTGCATCATCAATGATGTGAGTATACTTCTGACAGTTCTAATTTGCCGTTCCCAGGTGCCTCCCATATGGCTTGAATAGGGAGTATTCATCTTGAATGGTATCCACTCACATCCATTCTCACCCAGGTACTGCTGAACTTGGTTTTCATCAACTTCAGCAAGAGCAGCCTTGAGTTCATTCTGTGCTCCTACGAAATTAGTACCTCTGTCACTACGTATCTGCTTAACTGGTCCGCGTCGATTCATAAATCGCCGAAGGGAATTTATGAAAGATGAAGTGTCTAGGGAGTTAGCTGACTCCAGATGAACTCCTCTTGAATACATACAGGTGAAGATGACACCATAACGCTTTAATTCACTTCGCTTTTCTTTAATCAGGAATGGTCCAAAGTAGTCCACTCCGCAATAACAGAAGGGAGGGGAAGGCTCGATCCTATCGCTTGGTAGATCCGCCATTTTCTGGACTTGAAGATTGCCACGCAGACGTCTGCAAATTGTGCACTTTGATAAGTAACGAGCTATCGTAGATGATCCACCAGTTATCCAGTAACCTTGTTGTCTCAACTCATTGTGTGTGGTTGTACGTCCCATGTGCTGTACTTGGTTGTGATAGTGTCTCACAAGTAGCTCCACCACGTGATTCCTTTGTGGTATTACGATAGGGTGCTTCAGCTCCATTGGTACGTTAGCTCTCTTTACCCGTCCTCCAACATGTATCACACCATTTTGATCAAGAAATGGATCAAGTCTGAAGAGGCAGCTTGATTTCTTCAAGGCTCTGTTTCTAGCTTGGATAGATTCTCTGTCAGTTAATTTATTCTTGCCACTGACTGTCATCAAGATCTCGATTTCATCCTTGAAGTACTTGTTTTGAACACATCGTAATACTCTGATCTTAGCATCTTCAAGCTCGCTTTGAGTGATGGATGAGCATGAACTCTCAGTAGAGGGCTTCTCAGTACAATCTCCTTCATTTTTCCTTCTCTTGCAATTCTTTACAAATCTCAGACAGCTGGCAATGACTCTAAGAAGACGATTCCAACTTGAGACATGACTGAATAGGCTGATGTCACAGTACCTTTGCTCATCCTTAGGTTGAGTTGCTGACGTCTTGAGAACATTCACTTTCTTTACCTCTGGATCTGTTTCTGTAATGGGTTGGATTTTGGTGGGTGGAGGCTCGAAAACTCCGTCCTTCCACAAGAAATCTGGACCATTTAGCCAACGAGATTGTTGACTCAAGAGATTTTTCACTGATAATCCACGTGATGCATCGTCAGCGGGATTGTTGCCACTTTCCACAAAAAAACATTTTGTGGGTTCTGTCAAGTCCCGAATTTGTTGCACTCGATTTGCAACAAACACCTTAAACTTTCTTGCTTCATTGTTTATGTATCCCCTAACAACTTGACTGTCCGTCCAAAAAACATTTTTACAGTCTGGATACATAAGTTCATTTGAGAGATACTTGCTCATTCTTGCTGATGATACTGCAGCTGTTAATTCCAATCTGGGAATGGTTGTTGGTTTTAGAGGTACAACTCTAGCCTTCCCTGCGATGAAGGAACAGTGCACTTTATTTTCTTGATTGATTAATCGAAGGTAAGAACATTGTCCATATCCTTTAGAGCTTGCATCCGAAAAATAGTGAGTTTCCACAGCTTTAATCTCACCAAAGTCCCTTGGTTTTACACAACGCTGAATATTCAACTTGTCAAGTTCTGTGATTTCTTGGCGCCACTGTTCCCACGAGGGACGTATAGATCCTCAGGAACTGGAGCATCCCATTCCAACTTATCCTTACACATTATTTGAAGAATCTGCTTCGCCTTCAATGTCACTGGTCCCACAAAACCAAGAGGGTCAAATATCGAGCCGACAGTCGACAAGATGCCTCGCCTTGTAAGGGGTTTATCGTTAAGTTCAATTCTGAACCCAAATGTGTCACTCTCTACGCACCAAGAAACTCCAAGGACACGCTCTATGGGTAGACGATCTGTTTCTAAGCTAAGATTTCTGATGTTTTGTGCACGGTCCTCCAACGGAATTGCTTCCAATACTTCTCTCTTGTTTGACGTTACCTTGTGTAACCGAAGGCCAGCCTTTGCGCAAATGGCCTGGCTGTTCTTAAGCACATTGACAGCCTTAGTGACTGTTGGTTCAGATTTGAGTCCATCATCTACATAAAAGTCATGACGAATAAATTCAGCAGCATCCATGCCGAATTCAGTCTTTCCATCATCAGCTGCTCGCTTCAGTCCAAAGTTGGCACATCCTGGAGAACTCGAGGCACCAAAAAGGTGCACCTTCATGCGATACTCCACAACGTCCTTTGATGGATCTCCATTTTGCCACCACAAGAATCTGAGGAGGTCTCTGTCTTGCTCAGGGACCATAAATTGATGAAACATGCCTTGTATGTCAACTGCAAAGGCTACTTCCTCTTTTCTGAATCGACAGAGAATTCCAGGTCCTTGCAGCAAGAGATCATTTATGCAAGTACCATCAAATCGTGCCGAGCAGTCAAATCAGTACAACACGTATTTTGTCTTTTTTCCTTGGATGGTAGACACCCGTGTGAGGAACATAGTTGATTCTTCCATCTTGTACATTTAACCGATCATCAGGAACCTTCTCAGCACAATGTTCAATGATATCCTTCATGAAAGCTTGATAATCCTGGAGAAACTTGGGTGATTTTGCAAATCTTTCTTGAAGTTGATTCCATCGTTTCACTGCTAATTGACGATTGTTAGGAAGAGTAACATTTTCGCACTTTAAAGGCAATGGCATTTCATAGTGTCCATTTGGAAGCTGTCTTATTCCATCTTCTAGGGTCTTTATGAATCTTCTGTCTTGTATGGAGTAAGGCTTCTCTGTCCTTGGATGTTCATTGAAGTCAGAAGCTAACACGTTAATCACAGCTTCGGGGCATATGATCTCTTTGGCTTTAGAAGCAAACACAAAGTGATGGCTTTCCTTAACATAAGTCCTATGACAGTTTGCTTCGACATGACCATCTTCGTTGCTTGGTGACTTACTTATTCGACCAACAACGCCCCATCCAAGAATGGTTTTTTGACCATAAGGCTCCTCTTCACCTCCTGCGATGATCTGTCTAGGTCTAATAGCTTTAGTACAGTTACTTCCGATCAAAAGAGATATCTCTACATCTGCACGGTATGGCATCAATTCTTTTGACACTTGTTGCAGGTGACTCCACTGGCTAACCGCATCAGGTTTAGGTATCTGATACCTATTAGCTGGTATCTGTGGTCGACTAAATGCAAGGGGAAGCTTTACAGTGTTTTCTTTGTTATGATCTAAGATCTCAAGTCCACATATCTTCTTACTTTGAATAAGCACATTACCTTCTTGCACAGTTGTTAACTTCAATGTTGTTTCTGGCCCTGTAACATTGAGTTTGCTACAGAGTGTCTCTGAAATAAAGCTCACATTTGCTTGGTCGTCCAGAACTGCATACTGCAGAATCTCCTTTGAAGGTTCACTTTCCAGTCGCACCCACACAGGCACAATCATAGCATTGTCAGGTCCATCTTGGTCCTCAATACCACATACATTAGTGCAATTTGAGATAGCTTCCTTAGGCTTTTCCTTGTGAAGACATGTTGGGTGACTCTCTCCACAGGTTGCACATGTAGCTTTAGCTTTGCATTCCTTAGCTTGATGTTGTGTCGACTTAGCACAGCACAAACACAGTTTCTTCCTGAACACAAAGTTTTTACGTTCCTGAAAGGTCTTGTCTCTAAAGGCTTGACAGTCATTTAAATCATGAGCTTTATTACAAAACAAACACTTGATCGTAGAAGCTGATCTGGCTGTATTCTTCTCTTCCACCTTACTTTGATTTCCGGGATGACTTGATACTGGTGAAGCAAAGGCAGTAACACTACGGCCTCTAAGTCCTTTATCATTACTTACTGAGCTTATATTTGTCAACTTAGACATGTTTTCCAACTCTGGAATGTTTGCCTTGTCAGAAGATTCTCTAACAAACTCTGAAAACTTACAGAATGGTGGGTAGTCTGATTTATCACTTGATGATCTCCATCTGGTTATTATGTCTCTCCATTTGCTCTCCAGATGATAGGGAAGCTTGGAAACTAACTTTGCATTCTCCTTAGCATAATCCAAGATACCAAGACTGGCTACGGTCTTTCTAGCAGCAACAATTTTGTCCAGAAAATCAGAGAATTCTCTTAAACCATTAGCATCCTTTGGTCCTATTTTGGGCCATTTTTCCAGCTTGTTAAGAAATGCTGTACTCACAACACTGCCATTTCCATACCTTTCTTGCAGAACAGACTTGGCTTTAACATAAGCATCCTCAGTTCCTATCAGAAGATAGTGTTCTACTACTTGTTTTGGACTACCTGAAACATACTGATTCAGCAGATTCAACTTGGTATCTGCGTCCATTTCTCTAGAATCAATGAGGGTCTTAAAAGCACTGTTCCATACTGGGTAATCTAATGGATCACCACTAAACACAGGAATTTTCACTGCTGGCAAACGAAAGATGTGGCTTGAAGAATTGCTTCCTGAACTCTGGCTAACATTAGCTGAAGCCATCTTCTCACTGCTTTCTATAAGCTTGGTGACACAATGCTCTAATGAAGTTGCAACCCTTTCCCATCCAGAAACTGTATTGTCAGGCACTGGGGGTAAACCTTGCTTGTCACTGTTGGCTAATGGATTACATAGAATTGAACTGGACTCCATTACTGTAACTGGGTTAAGTTGACTTGGATGACAATAGCTTGGTGCAACGGTATATGTAGGTACTATAGGACTTATCTCTGGCAACAACAAAGATGTACCTGCTGCTTGACTTGACTTGGTAGACACTTTCATATTAACAGGTGTACTATGATGTATGGGCAATGATACAAATGTATTTGTAGCTTGACTAGAAGTTGGTAATGTACTCTGATACGCAGGCAATGACTTAGATACACTTGTATCTTGACTAGAGGTTGGTGTTGAATGACATACGCTCACATGAGCTGAATATGGTGTGCTCTGATACACAGGCAATGACTTAGACACACTTGTATCTTGACTAGAGGTTGGTGTTGACTGACATACGCTCACATGAGCTGAATATGGTGTGCTCTGATACACAGGCAATGACTTAGATACACTTTTATCTTGACTAGAGGTTGGTGTTGACTGACATACGCTCACATGAGCTGAATATGGTGTGCTCTGATACACAGGCAATGACTTAGACACACTTGTATCTTGACTAGAAGTTGGTGTTGACTGACATACGCTCACATGAGCTGAATATGGTGTGCTCTGATACACAGGCAATGACTTAGACACACTTTTATCTTGACTAGAGGTTGGTGTTGACTGACATACGCTCACATGAGCTGAATATGGTGTGCTCTGATACACAGGCAATGACTTAGACACACTTGTATCTTGACTAGAAGTTGGTGTTGACTGACATACGCTCACATGAGCTGAATATGGTGTGCTCTGATACACAGGCAATGACTTAGACACACTTTTATCTTGACTAGAGGTTGGTGTTGACTGACATGTAACCTCTAATCTAGTGGGTAGATCAAAATTCTGAGAGTCAAGAAATCTTCTCATATCTTCGTCTTTATCCTCAGGGGGCAATGAATCTAAAACTTGTTCCATATCAATCACTTCCTCCCTCTCTGCTCTTCTACAGACATTCAACTTAGCTTCATTCACAGCAAGTTCTTCTTTAAGTCTCAATCTCTCCTTCTTTTCTTCTTGTTCAACTCTCAATCTTGAATGTTCACTTTGTAAAGGCTAATTTCACCTCCAAAGCAGCTTGTTCTTTCTCTAACTCTAGTCTTTCATCTCTTACACTCTTTACTTTTGAGCGAGAACTATACTTAGAGCGCGAACTCCTAGATTTGTGTGATTTTCCTTCACTTTCAAGCCTCAATACAGCAAGCCTTTCAAGATGTTCAATTTCTGATCTGACGTCACTTTCAAAAACACGCCACTCTTCCATATTTTGACGATAACAACATTCAACTTCATTCTGTTCGATTTCACTGACGTTCAATGCAATAATCTCGTTGTACAGATCATTAAATTCGGCGAGAAGCACTCGAGCCTTTGCAAATTCGTGCTTGAGTTGAGACAATTCACATTGACCACAAATGACGGTAGTCTTTCGAGTATGCGTAACTAGTTCGCTTCGTTTTAACTTCAAGGCTTTCAACTTTGCATCACATTGAAATTGCTTACCCTTTTCTGTAAGCGTTCGTTTTCTCTTCGGTATTTTTTCACTCCTTAGATCTGGTTGTTCCTTACCTCGAACAGACTTCATCGGTACACTCTTGAACGACATCTTGAAATATCTTCGTTTTCACAGACAACTTGGGCCTCTTCTGTGTCTTACGCCTTTCACACGCCTTTTATTGTAGTTTATTCAACCGTTCCATTACTCTGGATTCAGTAGATAAAAGGCGTGTGAGCCTTTTGGCCCACAAAAAGGTCTCGAAAACACTAACTTAGTAAAACTAAATCATCTTTCCGCCATGAGGTCCATACTCAGACCTGCGCATGCGTGTAATACCGCTGACCTCAGCAACAAATGATAATCACTATCAGTTTGAAAATAGGATAGTTTTTTTATACATTTACCAATAAATACATATTGTAAATAAGAATAGAAATTTAGAAATAAATATATTGACAGGAATATACAAGGCTTAGTTTTCTATGTGGTTGGAGGTTGGGTGTCCTTCCTGAAAATTCGGGTTTGGGTGTCCAGAGCGCTTAATGTGTGTTTTTCGAAGAGTATCAAAATTGCATGACTACCTGGCGGTAGGGCGAGTGCAATTAGACTTTTTGAAAAACATATACACGAGTGTGAATTAATTCCAAATTGAACGAGAAACTTTAGGATTACCCTTTATAATACCATGATCACCTCGGGATCCATTGTTTCAAGAGGGACGTTTAATGTCTAACATCCCTCCTACCTGAATAGAAATGAGGGAGTTTTAGAACTAAATTTCCCTCATACATCATTAATGAGGGAAATTTAGAATTAAATTTCCCTCATTAATTATGTATGAGGGGAATTTAGTTCTAAATTTCCCTCCTTACTATCATGAGGTACAGTCCCTCATATATCAATCATCGGGACTCGGCCTACGGCCTCGGGACTTCCACTAAACCTCCCTCGGCTTCGGGGACATTTAATCACTAATATCCCGAAGAAGTCATGGTATTACTTGTAATAATAATACACGTGAAAAAATTACTCGATTCTGATTGGTCAAGAACAGTGCAGTTCAAGCGTAACACGGTGCAGAAAAGCTGTTATACAAATTACAAAATTGCAAATTACATTTGAATTCACACCATGTTACACTTGAACTGCACTGTTCTAGTTATAAGTTATAGCATACTATTCGCGGCAGTCCCTTTCACGCTCGTTCAATAAGAGATGGAGACATGCGACCGCCACCACCGGTTTCACGTTTTAGTACACCCACAGCCTGCATGGAACCCGGCTTCCTAAACTCAAACGAGGGCCAAAACTTAAACTACGGAGAAAAACCAACCAAACCATCCATGACTCAAGACTAAATAGAGTCAACA
The DNA here is from genome assembly GCA_029948255.1 of Telmatactis stephensoni. NCBI lineage: Eukaryota > Metazoa > Cnidaria > Anthozoa > Actiniaria > Isophelliidae > Telmatactis > Telmatactis stephensoni. Next base: position 305,814 of record JALIZF010001509.1, read on the forward strand.
CCAAAAGGATTGGACAGAGAGAACTCAGGTCCACTAGGGCCAAGGACTTTGATGCACGTGAAAGAAGGGGTATAGCGCCAACTATTATGCGGCTCATAATGCGACCAAACAGCTGGCAGCCGAATTTTAGTCAACATCTGGCCAGCAAGAACCGCGATCCGGAAGCCGTGGAGAGATTGACCATCGAATACCTTACTTTCTTCAAAGCGACAATGCGCAGGCACAATCACAAGTTCGAGGCGGAAATCACAAGATTTTGGAATCAACTCACTGGGTTCAAATCGCCGAAAAAACAACCACAATGACAGATCGACCCAACGAGAGAACACAAACGGAGATGCATGAAGACAAACCACTGTTTAGCGTCGAATTGTATCCACCACGGTGAATTCTACAAGCAAATGGCCGGCCCTTCATCCCCTCTAGCCTACAGCGCCAATGCTCAATGTCCTCAATATTCTAGCGGACAGTTTGGGCAACAAGACTTGCCAGGGACATTCCGGGAAGTAACCGACATGGCCATGTTCAAATTGGCAGCAGACTAGCAGTTTCGAACAGAGACAGAGGCTCTGCGAACTCTTTACAACGGGAGATTGGATAGGCTCCCAAGATGAGGAGCGCAAGCGCATCAAATCGACGGCTTAAATCTGAGCCTAGAAATTGGATTGTTTCAAAACTGAGTTAATTTGGAAGCAAATTACCAAGAGCCTAATAAAAAACACAAGGTTAAGAAATGTACAAGGAGATGGGATTGAAATATTGCACATCTCCTTCTTCTTAAGCTCACGCCTATCAAGGAGTTCTGGTATTTTTTTAAAACTCAGACACTATGTTTCGTTAACACAAATGAAAACAATTTATTACAGTCTAGTTTACCCATACTTAACGTATGCAATTGTTGCATGGGGAAGTGCCTATAAAACTCACCTGACGAAGATACAAGTAAAACAAAATCACATAGTAAGGATACTATTCTTTCGGCAACACTCTATGGTAAAAACACCTCAAATGGTATACCTTTTATCAATCTCCTAGATCTGCTAACAGCCCAAAATATTTTCAAATTGAATTCTTTAAGATTTATCCACCTATGGCAAACAAATCAGCTACCATCTATTTTTGACGATTACTTTGATTTTGCAAAAAAAAAATAAACAGAGATAGAACACTAGGTATGTTGCAAATCAAAATCTTTACAAACAAAAATTCAAAACAAACTTAGGAAAACAAACCATTAGTGCTATAGCTTCTGACCTATGGAAAGAAATTCCAACCAAAGAATTTAAGAACACATATTTATTCAAAAAGAAAATTAAGGTGCTCTTGGTACAGAGACAGCAAGCACAGTACACACAATAATTGCTTGTTCAGTAATACAACTACGTATACTCTCTATTGATACCAATAATTACATTTTCATATATTATAATTATAATTATAATTATAATTATTATATATGCATGCTATGATTAATAATTAGAGTTATACTATAGGTAAATTGTATGTATGTACGTATATATTTATATTATTATAAGGACACATCCATTTATTATACTTTTCATAACATAAAATGACTAGTGGCTAACACGAAAACCCGCAGTTAATTTAGTCTACAGCTAGGCATTCAAAAAAGAAAACTCTTAAAATTACAAATAAGAATACACATACTTTTTGTAACTAAACCTACTCATTGTAATTCTGCCAAAAATGAAATCTCTAATGTAATAATGCTTGCAAAATAAAATGTATTGTATTGTATTGTTTTCAAACAATACAGTCTGAAGGAGAAGTTCGAACGCGAGGCGAGCATATCCTGAACCGCAATGAAAAACTTTGAAAAGTAGAATGCCTTCCACAAAAGAAACAGCACTTCGAAAAACAAACCCTCGATGGCAGTTATGAATGACAGAATATTGAACTAGCTAAAATAAAAAACGCCAAGGACAATGGATCATCATGTGGAAGGAGGAGACCACGAAAAGCAAACAGACAAGTACAACTAGCTGTCAGTGGGCTAGGATTGGATCAGTTCAAACTCATCAGTGGGCCACGATGCAGGTGGGACACATGCAGCTCACAAAACGTACAGGTCAAAGACTCAGAACAGAACATTGTCTTCCCCTTCAAGTATCATGAAATCGTTCGTCAGCTTGATGAAGACTTCAAGCGGGAAATCAAGTAGAAGCTAACATGGTAAGATTGTCGTCCACCTCTGCACGCGACTTTCACAATGGCTGCTGCTAATTCCACTTAATTCTCTTAGAGGGAACTAAACAATCAACAAGAAGAGAGATTGCACAACTTGTTAGCATAACCCCAAGGGGAGAAAATTAGAGTGCCACCGATGCCCTGACTGGGGATAGGAGTTCTGACCAGAGCACATAACCTAATTTCAACGAATGAAGAATAGTTTGATGATGGAGCTGCCATGCAGGCGTGGTTACAAAAGCATGAGGGAGATAGCATAAATAGTGAAAAATAAGGATTTCTGGAGTTGCATAAATTGGAAATAATGAAGGCTCTTGATTTAGAGAACAAATGTTACAAGTTTCAAAACAAAGCATTAACTCTTTGACAAGATAGTAGGATTTAATACCTTGAAAAAGCACCAAAACCAGGCTACTAAGGCTTTTGGTCCAACAACTGGACATACAAAACTATCTAGTTTTCACAGTGCAGAGCTTCTTGGATAATTAACAAACAGGGATGGAATTTTGAAAATGTTGATCATGAAGTACTTTCTTACATAGCACTGATCATTTCTTGCAAAAGACCCTCATTTTTTCGACTGGGAAAAACGGAATTACGAGAGCGAGTCTTGGATGGCAAGCGATATCTACATACTTGACAAGAGATTAGCCATTCTAACATTTCTTTTTCACTGTAAATACTCAAAAATAGGGCCGGCAGATTAAAGAGCAAGGTGCGACATTAATAATAATAATAATAAAGACTTTATTTACAGAGGGTAAAACACATAATAGTGAAAAACACTAACAAACCTGTGGCCCTCTAAATCTAGATTAAAAACTAATTACAAACTATAAAACTATAAAAATGACTATATAAAAATCTAGAATACAAAATACAAGTGTCTGATCTAGGTGCTGTTAGTCCTGCCCCTGCGAGGACTAAAACTACTCAAAACTAAGTCTAAAAAATTAAAATATTAAGAATCAAAATGAGATATTGAACGTTGCTCATCAAAGATGCTCATCCACATTTTACTTTTAAATGACTTAATGACATTAACAATCTAATGACATTAACAATTAATCTAGAACGCGCCAAGTGTCATGCAAAGGGCACGTGAGAGCCAACAATCCGCAGAACGCATGCAGTGCAGTGGTGAGACAGGAAGCCCACCCAATGCAAGACCAAGATAAGTGTCTCCGGTTGCTAAGGTTCGCAGCAATAATCTGGCACCCGCCAAGGTCATAGTCATGGACACACCTTGCATGCATGGCGAGAAAAGGTTTTGAAACGAATGAAACCTGTAACTAGACCAAAAGGGCATGGAAAGGGGGAGGGGGACGCCGCCAGACAACTTTATGGCGCAGACCAACGTAAAATCAAAGAAAACACAATGGCTTCTTAAAAATTGTATGGCAAAGCCGGGATGGGCATTCTGCCATCCACAGAATGGAAAGGACGACTTGAGTCGCTACATGGATTGGAAGGAACGAGAGGGATCCCAAAGCAAACAAAGTCGAAAATCAACGGATGTGGATAACGAGGCACTGCAGACAAACCTAACCATTCAATAGAGAACAAAAAACACATGGTCAAAAAGCAAAATTAGCAAGTCTATGAACCAAGCATAGATCTGATGTGCAGACGATTAAGGAAGAACTTGATGAGCCCTTTCATGTTGACTGGTCTTAAAACGGGAAGCCGGGACTGTCAGAAGGACAAATGACAGAAACTAAATAGCTTTTTTCATGCAAGTAGACTAACAAACAGCGCGGCAGACAAACAATGATCAATGGGCTGCCACCCCTTAGGTGGGAGAAGAAAACGAAACAATACAACAACGAAGTAAATAGGAGCGCGGAAGAAACAACGCAGAAACCCACCCAAGGGATGGCAGCCTGAGCGTCAGTAATCCGACTAGGGCATTAGACACCCTTTCAGGCTACCATGGGACGGGAAAGCGAACAGTGCAACGTGAAAAATGAGGCGAATGGCACAAAACACAAAACCATAGTCCCACTTAAAGCGAGGATAGAATGGCGTTAATAGTCAATTGCAAAACTGATGAGATGTTAAATGCCTTGTTACAAAGGGAATAGAATCGCAAAACACACGAAAAAGAAGATCCATCTTCGAAACAGAACTTAATTCCGAAGAGCAGGGGAAAAGACGTCTTGAATGAAACAGACCGAAGGAGAGGACCAATAACACGACTTGGGCTGCCACCCCTTGGGTGGGAAACACGAGAGGATACTACAACGATAAAAAGAAGCGCTGGAGGAGTGCGCCGAAACCCACCCAAGGGATGGCAGCCTGAGCGTCAGTAATCCGACTAGCGTATTAGACACCCTTTCAGGCTACCATTGGACAGGAAAACGAACAATGCAACGGGAAAACCGAACTGAAAAGACACTCAGAACAATAGTTCTATAAAGGAACAAAAGCTAGAGCAGAAAATTCAACCGAGAGGAAAAAGTGGAGCGATTCAAAACACTGGACGCCAGCCTTAACAAACAATTGAGCAGTGCTAGTTGCAAGGACGACTAGTAGATATACGGGAACATCTTCTAGACCGAACAAGGGCAATGGGGCAAAGCTAAAATTCGGCACCAACTGACATGGTGTTAAATGACAAAATGAAACTGCTAACAAATAATTGAACAAACCGTTGCAAAAAGTCGAAAGGACTTCAGAGAAAAGCGCAACGCAAAACCAAAGCGCGCAAAGAGAAAAAGCACTACACAAACTCAGCGCTTGCAAAACAGAGCACATTAAGAATTTTCGAACATCTCAATCAAACAAAGAAGCAAAGCACGTCAGACACACAATTCAAGATCAATCATGCAAAACCATGGTGTAAATTGAAGGGAACCCAAGAGAAAAAGTACTACAAAGCCCCACAGTTGGCAAAACAAAGCACTTTAAACAAACTTCGAAAATTAAACGAACGTGCAAATTGTAAGGGACCTAAGGGAAAAGGCACCACATAAAACCGTATACTGCAAGGCAAAGGACGTCAAACAAACTTTTAAAATGGAATAAAACGTGCAATAACTCATAAACCACATCATAAACTCGTGGTTTTCGACTTAGAAACAAACTTCGGACAAACAGTTGATTGAATATAAAATAAAAACGTGCAAATTGTGAAGGGAGTAAAAGGAAAAAAAATACTTTACAAACCCGACGCTAGTGGGGCAAAACACGTCCAACAACACTTCAAACATTAAATTCATGCAAATTACACAACGTGCAAATTCTAAATAAAGAAGGGAGGGGAAAAATAATCACAGCACAAAACCGGAGTTTGTGAGCCAAAGCACGTACAACAAGACTTCAAGCTCGGGCTTCAAACAGAAAATTCATGCTAACAATACAACTTCCAATTTCTAGGCTAACGGGAGGGAAAGCCACTGCACAAGACTTTGTGGGAAAGCACGTACAACAAGATTCAAAAACATAGCAAAATGCAACTCATGCTAACAATACAACGTGCAAATTCTTGGGGAGCCGATGGGAAGGAAAAATTACTGCACAAACCCGGAGTTTGTGAGCCAAAGCACGTACAACCAAGACTTCAAACATAGCAACTCATGCTAACAATACAACGTGCAAATTCTAGGGGAGCCGATGGGCGGGAAAATTACAGCGTTTGCGAAATAAAACACGCAAAATAAGACCTGATATTGCAATTCAAGGGCAGATCGAAAGCCCAAACTAAATCGAGAATTACAGAATTCACAAAACAATTAAAAAAGTTCTAGAAAAAGTAAAAAACAACAATGTAAAGAAATATTTACTTCTTTAAAGATAGACGAAGCGTCGTTTTAGCTGGAAACAGGCCGCTTTTGCTACTTCTTCCACTGGAACTGTGTCGGACTTGCGGTACTTAGGTCAGCCATGATGATCAACAGTCGTGAGAAGTCTTACGCGAACTGGGCCGAAGTGAGGTGTGCAGCTCTTATTTATACTCGCTCTGTAAGGGACTGGCGCGAATAGCTTCAATAAAATTAAAAGTCCGATGACTTGCACGCGCTACTGACGCCATGATCACATCTCAACGAGCGCGCGATCAAAAACACATTCAATCCGGTCAATCCTAGTCCAGTTCGACACGGGACTAGTTTTACATGATTTGGGGACCTTTAGCCTGGTATTCACGAGCGACGGAAGCATAAGCAGTAGGATCATACGTAGACTCAGTATGCGCTGTTCATTGTCTTTTTTATTTTTTATTTTTTATATCTTTTTTATTGCTCGTTTAATAAATATTCGCGTTGTTCAATGACCAAAAATAAAATTAAATATTATTGTCATTACGTTGAAAAGTATGCATGCACAATATCTAGCGAATATATACATTTGAATTTGGGAGATATTTGGGGAACTGTGTTAATGTAAATATTAGCTAAAAATACTCGACACATACGCATAAACACGAAAAGAAATATCTCTGTTAATAATGCGTGAATCAATTCAGCATTTTTCCCAAAGATACAGCACTGGTAAATACGTTTTAGAGTGCAATTGTTGGCGTTTAATTTCGTTTAAAACATTTTAAATTTGGCTTTAAAGTTTCGGAATGTCAAATGAAGCTAATTGACCACGGATGCAAAATCCTATCGAATAACTAAAAATCAAACAGATTGATTGCTCCGAAACATAGTGAAATTGGTGTGCATTTTCATGAAGTTTAACAGAATGTTTGTCGTTTCTCGAGCTTAATTAGGTCAGATTATTGAGATATTTAGTAAAAACTAATTTTGTTGACATTAGTTTATCATTGGCAACGCTGATCACGCTGAGATTGGTGTTATTCTAAACTTCAATCTTAACTCAATACTTGGTCCAAAAATCAAGTTGCTAAGTACGCATTAAGGGTAAAAAACGACCAAAGAAAATGAGAGGTATGGTCAGATAATAACTGTATTGATCCACCTTAAATTCTATAATATTTGAGGAGTTTGCAGCTAAAATAATTATTTTTATCTTGAAATGTTTTATGTATTATGTTCCACAAAATTACATATGGGTTTTCTAGAAAAATGTAAAATGGCGAAGTTATGAGCAAAAATGTCTGTACGAAGACGAAAAAAGAGCTCTAAAAAATTGTCTGAAAAACACAGATGTCACTTTGTGCACCTTGATGAATAAAGCCACACTATGTAAGAATTGAATAAAAATGTTTTGAAACTGCAAAAATTATAGAAATTTTCTGTTCCCATAACGTCACGCGATAACGTCACGCGATGACGTCATCAAACTCAGGAAATTTGCGGTTGTTGATCATCTCATAAGTATCACTGCTTGAATTAAATATTAGTCCACTTACAAAAATATGAAGTTTCCCTAGCAACGGGCTCCAGAAAGAGGTTCCTTAAAAGCTCAGTCTTCATGCATATCAATACAATACAATACAATACATACAGTATAATTTTATTTGTGCATTATGTGAAAAAATCTATACATTACAATTTTTTGTTGTTTTTCAAGGAAAAGAGTGGCGTGTTTAGGATTACAAATAATATTTGAGTAATGCATAGGACCTAAGTAAACTTAAAGTGCCTATATCACCATTTTTTTTATGTTCAAACTCAGTTCTTGTTGGCAAGCATGGAGAAGATCTTGTTATCCTGTTTTTCCTAGACGCATATTTTCTGAGATATAAGGGTTTCAAATATCAAAATGCAAATTTGATAACGTAAAAGGAGTCATCATTTATTATACAAAAACAAGATAATTCTGATAATTTAAGATACTTGAATTTTTCCAATTGTAGACTATTTTCATTCGTAAAACCAGTTGACTGTTTAGTGAAAACTCCAGCTATCAAACTGAAGACCTCTTTTTCAGCTTTTTGTAAAAGCCATGAGAAGTTGGCAGTGTTGACTCCTTTTACGTCACCACATTTGCATTTTGAAATTTGATACCTTTATATCTCAGAAAATATGGGTCTAGGAAAAAGAGGATAAAAGATATTCACTATGCTTGCCAACAAGAACTCAGTTTGAAAAAAAAAATGTGGGTGATAGAGGCTTTAAGTTTTTGAGTTAGGGCCTAAACACTGACTTCTATGTTTGCTCGATAATTTTTTAATGGCTGGTGAACTTGCATGATATTTTTTTCACGGTTTAAGTGCTTGCTCGATATTTTTTGGAGGATTCCGCAACCCCTAACTATCTAATGATCTGTCCCTTAATTTGATAGATAAAGTAATGATATTAGTTACTACATATTGTTGCTGTCTCGGCTTTCCTCTAAGTATAATGTGAAGAAATTTAAAGCACTGTCATGAATACCAAGTGCATATAATTTCAAAATAAGGATGTGGTGATTTACAGTGTCAGAAGCTTTCCTGAGGTCAACCTGAATTATGCCATTAAAAAAACAATTATCAATATTTTGTAGCCACTCATTAATAGGACAATAACATGACTTTTGGAGGACCTTCATTTTGCTACAAGGGCCACAAATAACCAATGAGCCCGACAAAAGTCATGTCATTATCATTATCATCAATATACTAGGCTGTCGCGCGATGCCTTCTCAGCCAATCAGCAACAGGGCTGCAAATGTATTTGCGATCGTCAAATTCAATTTTCGCCCGCTGAACGGTGCGTTTTCAAGAGGGCAGTTTGTTATTTGGCCTAGTGTATTGATGATAATCTGGCGTGTCAGACAGGTAGTAGAAGAGTGTCCTGGGCGAAATCCAAATTGTTTAAGTAAAAAGCTATTTTCTAAGTGGAATTCAGTTTCATTAGGCCGCGGAGGCTAGGGAGGAGAGAGGAAAGGAGAAAATAAGAGCTTGCCTTCATAATTGGTGAATTGGGTCACACAAACTTGACTAAAAGAAAAGAAAAGATTACCTTTAGACATTAACATTTTGTTAGGAAGGCTTACTTTCTAACTTTCCCTCTCCTCTCTCCATCTCTACAAAGTCTGCTAAATTATGGCAAGTCTCGTGCAATGAGGTGTAAATACAACTGTTTAAATTAATTGAAGATTAATTGAAATGGTAAAAACTGATATCGCATCTACAATTCTACTCATTGGAAAAACCAATGAAAATCAAAAGATGTTTTCAAAATCTTACAAATATTTCCATGCAGTACATGAAATATTGTTGTACGTGTCCCTCCGCGCCACGAGAGAATAGTGAGTTAAAATATTCTTTTCAACTCAAATTTACTTGCTTTTCCTTCCTACGAAGGCAGGGACACCACAACGGCGCGAAACCAATTGATAGTGGGCCCTGTAATAGGCCAGACCACACACACACACACACACACACACACACAGACAACTTCATGGCCTACTCTATCCGAATTGTGGTGTGGGTTCTTTAACGTCCCTCCAATGCTGGGTTAGATATGTGGAGAGACGGGACCTACGGTTTAACGTCCTTATCCGAGAAGACGTGAAAGTCTAACAAAAAGTCTTTGCAGATGTAATTACAAAGGCAGCACCTTCTCTACAATTATTTTAAGACCTGAGTATTGGTCCGGCCGGGAATCGAACCCCGGTCTCCCGCACACTAGTCCGGCGCCCTACCAACTGAGCCAACCGGGCGGCGGTCAGAATATAGCGTCGTGGCGTTATGAAGAGTGCATCAGATGTTTTGAGCCTCAAAATAACACAACAACACACTACACATCTGTCTACTCAACTAACACGGGAAAAACTAATAAAAAATAATATTGTTCAATTGTGCAATTTTTTCATACTTTTTATACCAATACCTTTGTATTGTACATTTGCTGCAAAAATCGTATTACGGCTGTAGGCGTAAACCGACATTACAAAATATACTGTTGCTGTAGAAACAGCAATAACACTAATAACTCTAAGATCTTTCTTATTACTAGAGAAGACTTTAATTCTACTGATGCATGCTGTATTTCATGGTCATTTATAAAGCAATTCACTGTTCTACTGTTGTTAAAAATATCCCATGGTAGCCTAATTACATGCTTTATGGCGAAAAGAGGAGAAAAAGAGTAACAAGAAAAACTTCACACTTCGTGCCTTCTAAATCTTCCCGCTCCTTTTCACCTCTCAAACACCCCCTCCCCTCCCTCCCCTCCCACCCCTCCCTCCCCTGCCTGTCCATCGGAAGAGAGCTAATATCCGATAGAAGATAAGAAAACTATCTGCATATTAAAATTGAAGTGCACGTATCACAGATATAAATTGCTGTACACATATATGTTCACTGCCACACTTGTACTCGCTTGCCATCTCTTTCTAACACTAACACTTTACCGTCTGGAGTAACAACTACATTAGTGGGCCAATCCATTTGACCAAGACCTGAACCACGGCTATCAAAAGACCTTATAAACTGGCCCTCTTGGGACCAAACTTGAACGCGATGATTCCTACCATCACAGACGAGTAACATGTCCCCTCCAAAAACGGCAAGTCCTCTTGAACAATCAATCTGACCGTCTTCATTTCCTTCCTCTCCAAATTTGTACAACAAAGTACCATTGACATCATAAACATCAATAAAGTGCTTGCCGAAATATGACACAAAGTACTTGCAATTGCCATTGCCATAAGCAACGTACCATGGTGTTTTGTCTGCAGTTGGAATTTCGTGAACGACATCTCCAGATTCTTTACTCAGTAACTTTATACCTGACTTGGTTTTATCATCAAGGTGCATACAGCACACTGCGATGCGATCATCGGTAACAGTACACATTGCACGTATTATCACTCGTTCTTGTCTGTAGATGGTTCTAATGTAAGCACCGTCCATGTCAAACTCTTTAATCCTACCACATTCAAACCCTGGATTATATGAGACAAGAACATGGTTTCCATACGTGACTACTCCCCATGAATACTCTAGTTGACCATCTCCCGTTCCTTTTCCATCAAACTGTCGTACATAGTTCCCATCAGCGTTAAATGTAACAATGCGATGATTCGAATGATCAGTAATGATTACTTCTCCATTAACACTTACTGCTAGTGAAAAGGGAACATCCAACTTTACATCTCCATCTCCCATTTCTCCAAAGCTTTTTACTGGTTTTAAGTCGATCTTACCATGGAGTGTCTTTGGAGAATCCTTGACAGCTTGTCCTCCAATACTCACCAGAACTTGGTGCGACGAATTATACTTCTTTGCTTTAAACGTCACGATAATTTTTCCACGTTCACTTTCAGTCAGTTCGTTTTCAACCTCACAACCATCATCATCTTTGATTTGTACATCAATAGAACCAGAATTGGTGTAGCAAACTTGGCCCTTTGAATCTCTTGTTACGATTTCACATTTCCTGAGCGAGCCGCTACTATTGATGTTACTCGGTAGTTCAACTATGGAGCAGAGGGATGGGTCGGTCGTGCTCTCTTCAATCTTTCCAAAGTCATGCGAGGATTGCGTGGCGGGAGTGTACTGGATGGTTGTATTTCTCTTAAGAGATTGTGATTTCAAAATAGATCGAGGATTTTCCAATAATTTTCGACAACTTTGAGGAAACTGACTTTCAATAATAAAATGAGGAAGTTTTTGGTCTTGCAAAGCTTTGCCTTGTTTAATCAGTGCATCGATTTGTTCAATGGCAGCAGTAATCTCTCGTTGCTCTTCATCGTTTGCTGTTGCGCGCTCATGAAGCATTTGGTCCAAGGTTCTAGTCATTTCCTTTTGATGGTTGTATTTCTTTCAAGAGATTGTGATTTCAAAATAGATCGAGGATTTTCCAATTTTCTACATCTTTGAGGAAATTGACTTTCAATAATAAAATGAGGAACATTTTGATCTTGCAAATCTTTGCCCTGATTACGCAATGATTCCAGCTCGTGGATGGCTGCAGTAATCTTTTTTTGCTCTTCATCATTTGCTTTTGTGTGCAAAAGAAGCTTTTTGTCCAAAGTGTCATTCATGGCCTTTTGATGATTTTGTAAGATCTCTATTTGAGCTTGCATTTCATCCTTCGCTTTCTTCTTTGCTGTGTTGATTTCTTCCTCCATGCGCTGTCGGTTTTGCTTGGACAGTTTTAGTTCTTGTAGAAATCTCTGTTTTTGCCGGTTGACTCGATCCAAGTCTTGACAAACTAATTCTTTGATTTCCTCAGCTTTCGCTTCAATGCTGATCTTTTTGTGTGTAGTATGGTCTGTGTTCGAACAGATTTGGCAAATGGATTTCAGACATGTCTGACAGTAATACTGGAGCTTGTATTTGTCGTGGAATTGTTCAGGACATCGTTGATGACTGGTAATGTAGGCGTTGACATGTTCTCGCTTCAAGTCACCAAACAAAGTCACTTGATGTTCCTCTCTGAGTATTTTAATTTGATTGTGGGCGTTCTTGCAGTCAGCACAAACCATGCCTTCGCACTCAGGACAGAAAGCAACTAAAGTAACGTGTTTCTCGCAGGAAACACAGTTCGGTAGGTTTAGCTTGTCTTGTTCACTTGCTTTGCTTTTCATTACACCCAGCAGTTCTTTCAAGGATTCGATATGGAACGAAGATTTGAGCTTCGTTATGTCGACATCTTGTAACTCCACAGTTGTCTGGCAAATAGGACAAGTCAGTGGCTTCTCCAGTTGCCTGCAAGTTTCCTTCCATTCTTTAATACAACTCTCACAAAAGCTGTGAAGACATGGAAGCGTCTTGGGCTCGTTAAAGATGTCTTCGCAAATTGAACAAGTCAGTTCTTTTTCTAGGCTTGAAACCAAATCAATAACTGGTTCAGCCATCTTGTATCCTAAAACATACAAACCAAGTTAAGTCTACAAACGTCAGTTTACATTATACAACAACAAACGAAAACCTCTGCCGTATTAAGTGTCATTGTCAGAACATCCCGGGCAGATCCAAAAGATCGGGGTCGTCCGATTTACTCTGTTCTTTGACCACTAGTAGACTATCCGATAGGGTGAAGAACCGTGCCATTAAAAGTTTCTTAGGCCTTTTATCTTCCGAGATTGACCACCCCCCTCTGTTTTGGACTCCTGAAGGACTTTGAGACCACTAAATTTTACGGTCACATTGGGGACCTCAGCAACGAATAATGCCTTGTCATGAGCAACTTTCACATTTTGTGAGGGAAATTTAGTCTGTAAATGAGCTATTCTGAGGAGATGAGTCAATTTTGAAAAGTTGCAAAAATTTGAGCGGCTTTGGAAATTTGCATACGAAACTTATCTACCTGCAGATCGTAAAATTTGTCATTTTTAAAGACCATTTTCTCAAAAGTGCGGCAGTTATTTTCCAAATAAATGACAGATTATTAAAGCAGTATACTTGATTATAACGAAACCGTAGAGTTAAAATTGGGATCTATAATACTTCGGGCGTGATTTCCTTCCAAATTTGACAAACATCACTGTTGCGAAGGCGTTGTCGCGTCTAATATTCACTTCCGGTCAACCCATAAATTCTTCTTTCCGCAGCACTAAATGCCGTCAATTCTCCCACAATACTTTTTGAAACCTGAATTAAGTTCAAACTTAATTGTTTGAAACAATAAAATATTTATTTGACTTAATATTTATTCCATCACACAAAATATACCTTCGGATTTATGCTCTGAAAAATAGTTCATCCCGGCGTTGTGGATTTCCACACAATTAATAATAGTATGTAAATCGTCACGTTTACCTTGAATAGCAGAGAAAGACACAAGTAGAAAGAGATTAAAAGCTATTAAATTTGTGATATAATGCTTCAGTGAAATATTCGATCTTCAAGTGTATTTTCTACTTTTGTCGAAACTAATTTGCATAAGAAACTGTCACGCAACGAGGTCAACTAATTCGAATCCCGCAAGCGCATTTTTTAGTTGAATTATTACTTTGCAAACTAAAATTAAATTTTTTCATACAATAAACTAAACCAGAAGCCCGGGATTGCGAGGAATAAACATCGAATGCAAAGGAAAAATAAGTATTCATTAATGTTCCTTTCATCAGTTTCATCCCACTGACATTTCATGCATTTTTTGTTTTTCGTTTTTTTGTTTTGTTTTGTTTTGTTTTGCTTTGTTTTGTTTTTTTCCGCAGGGTTCGAGAAAAAATAGAATACAATTTATATCAATTTCGATACAGAAAAGGCTAGACAAATAGGGAACTCACACAGGTTCCGGTTTACAGATAAGAAAGTAGTTACAGTTTATTTGAATTTATATTGAGATTGACCTTTTTAAATCTTGTCCAAACACTAGTCTTGAATGCTCGGCAGTTTTTCAAGTACGTAACGAAGGTCGAGCTTGATCATGAAGTCAAATCCCTTTTAATTTGCATCTGATGTCCCTTAGACAATTTCCGCTTGCATACAGGGACAACCTTGTATATATTCTTCAATTGGTTCAATGTAAGTTTTTTTTCTCTTTTCACTTCCTGCTTCAATTTCAATGGTCAGACTTTCACAAATACTTCTAAGGTCTGCAATTCGAAGGTTGTTCAGTTTTCCATCTTTCAATAGCTGGCAAATATTCCTTTCTCCAACTAAAACTGGATGATCAGGGCCCTCCATGTCTTGAACAACAACGTCGCGAAGAGCATAAAAGGATTCCTCGGCTTGCACTGCCTCGATGTCTTCCTCTGTTAGTTCTTCTTCAGTCGCACATTCATCTGACTCCACTTGTTGTTTCCGTTGCTTCGCCGATAAACGCGAGAAGAAACTTTTAATTTGATCGGCAGTTCTCCACTCTTCTGGCTTAAACATTGCCTTCCCATGTTCATCTTTCGCTCTTTTCATTTCTCTTGATAACTGGGCAGGATCTGCCTTTTGCCCAGTCACAGCACCAACGTCAAATTGTTCCACAAGAAATTTTCTGGCCTTTTCTCCCATTCTGGTCCACGTTCTGCTTGTCTTTAACGCCCATCCGATCTTTGGTTCGTTATCAGAGGGTGTCGTATCTGAATGTTGTTCTTCTAAATTGGACTCTTCGACGACGATTGGGGTTGTGGTGGTATATTTAACACCAGTAACTTTCTCGGCCCATGTTTTCCTTATTGAATCATACATGGATTCTCTCTCAGTTTTGCGCACATGTTTATCGGTATCCATATGAGCCTCTGCCTCAGCCTTTGTCTTGAAAGTGAGGACGCACTCAGTCTCGCTACAAGAGTAGATGTCGTGCTTTGACGTTTGGTCTTGGGCTTTACCTGCAATAACACCAAGATCTTGCTTTCGGGGACCAAAGTCCTGTATTAACTCCAAGCCTGTTTCCTGTTGTGGTTCGATCTGAAGTTCCGTATACTTAATAAGGCGATACCATCTTCTTCAAAGGAAAAGTTATTTAAGAGGCTAATGCCTGGTATTTTGTTGTCTTTTCCATTATCTCTCAAGGGATTTACTTTGGCGACGGCAGTCCGACATCCTTTAGTACCACCATGGGATTCAAGGGCTTCTTTCATATCTTCTGCTGTCTTGATGTCGTGCTTTTCGTTGACATATCTTCTCATGTGACCTTTCATTGGAGCTATTTTTCGATCGCAAATGTCTTTTCCGGCTTGGGGGTCAGAAAAGTCATATCTCAGTGGAAGGATACCAGTTCTCTTGGCAATGTAAGGCAAGCTGAGTAGAAGAGCACCATTATGATAACAGCCTGCATTGTCTGAACGAATGTAGGCTTTTTTGATTGTAGGATAATCTTGTCGGACGACATGCAAAAGGTTTTCGACGATTGATACAACAGCAAAAGCATCTTGGCCACACGAGTCAAACAAGTGCACATAACATTCCACTTGAAACACTCCGTCCTTCTTAGTTATCACGGCAGAAACATGCCAACTTTTCCCCCTTTTTCCATAGAAATCACTCATACGCTCTCGGTAATGTTGAGGAAGGTACTTCATGGCCCAATCCATCACTATGAGACATGCGTCGTCTTTGAGATCATTGAGCGCCTGATGTTTAGCCTCATCTTGGTTTATCAGGCGTAGTAGGTGTGATTTCCAAGCACTGATGGCGCGAATATATTCAGCAACTTCAAACTTTATAATCTCCCGCTGCTCTTCTGTAATATTTACGAGTTCAGCTTTTAGAGAGATTTCTTGAAGGACTCTTCTTAAAGACTCACAGCTTTCACACAGAACATCATGCTTGTGCTGGCATTCACGCTTGAAAGCCTTATCTTTAGGATCACTAAGAGCGTAGACTATGCAATGGTCTTTGCAGTGTTCGTTGATGCCAATGTGCGCCTTAAAACCAGCTTTTAGATACCTTTTCCCTTCTCTCAGTTTGTTTTGTGCATCTTTTCCCCATTGTTCACCGGCGCCATTATCTACCAACGAGTCTATGATTTTCATCATGTTATCAAATGCCTCTGTTCCTTCTGCAGTTAGATTATCTAGTCCTTGTAGGGATGTCTGCATAGATGCGGAGCAAACCTCGAGCATTCTCCACAGCGATCGATCACTCGCAGGCTGAAATTCTTGCTGCTTGCAGTGGTCTTTATACTGTGCAATAATTCTTGATGGTATCAGTGTCCTAATAACTGCCGGGATAATGATCTTTTCGCCAGAATCAAGCTTCATGGTTTTAGTTCCAAAGGCTACATCCTGAGTGAATTCAGGGCGGGAGAGAAACTCTATAAAGTGGTCTACCTTTGCTTGAGGAATTCTTTGATGAAATTGAGGATGGGCGGGCACTGGCTGACCTTTTCCTGCCTGGGTAGCATGTAAACGGGCTTGATCAATACGCCATTTGGAGAGACCAGGTATCATTTGCTGCAGCTCAGATTTACTGAAATCATTTGCAAAGAGGGACAATATCTGTCGTTTTGTTTGCCAAGATTCTGCTTGTATGTACGATTTGACGAGAGCATCCACTAGATTTTCATTACCATCAAAATGAGGCCTAATAGAACCACCTGCCTCCAATCCAGGTACTAGTAGACCTCCTTGTTTTATGGATTCCCATAAATGTTCCTCTTGACCAGGGCTGATAACAGAAAATGCACTTGTTACAATTTCCTTTGCTTTTCGCGAGTAATACTTCTGTTGCGTAACTGATATGTCATCCCACGAAGTGTTGAGCGTTGACAGTACTGGGCTGATACGACCATCACTTAATTTGTGGATCGCTTCGTTTAGTGTCGTTCTCTTTTGTTGCTGGAGCTCAATTTCATCAACCCAGATACTTACTTCCTGTTCAGGAAGACTGCTACTCTGTGATGACTGTGAAGAGGTTGTTACTGTCTGAGTATCATCTTGAAAATGACTGTCTGATGAGGTACCAGGTTGTGATAGATCAGCGGGCTGTACACTTAGTGGTATTTCTAGTTCCTCTTGGACTTCTTGCTGGGACGTCTGTAACAATAATGCCAAAACCGAATTCGTATTACGGGTTCTCAGTTGCAAAATTAATGTTAGTGAGAATAAGAGACAACACCGGCTTCCTGTGTTGAATTAGGACAAGAGACCATAATACTAAGAGAGCGAAACTCAGTATTGATGTCTGTGCGATGTTCGCGGCGACTAAAGGCCCAGACACACAGTGCAACATTTCCCGAAACATTTGCTGAAACATCGCGCGCAACACTGTTGCACCGTGTGTCCACCACTGAAACATCTCGTGCAATGTTGCGCGCAACAGTTCTGGACAGTTACAGAAGTAGAACTCGATCCTATTTCTGCGACTGTTGCGCGCAACGTTTCGCGAAACACAGGAATGGGTGGACACACGCTGCAACATTGTGTTGCGCGCGATGTTTCAGCAAATGTTTCAAGAAATGTTGCACCGTGTGTCCGGGCCTTTTTATAAGGCTATTTTTTAGTAATTTCGCTATCGCGCGCGGAAGGCTCTCAAACAAGAGAATTCAAGAGCCAAAAGCAAACAGTCCCGTCCGCGCGCATGTTAAAAATCAAATTCTGTAGAAGGATTTCACGGTAGCCATGTTTGTGGTCAAAATAATTGAGTTTGTCATTTAAAAACTTTTTATTGTACTTGCACAAACATGGCTGCCATGAAATCCCTCTATTGTTTCAGAGCCCGCTGCGCGCGCGATGGCAAAATTAATAAAAATAGCCTTGTCGCCGCGAACATTCAACAGACATCGATACCGAGTTTCGCTTTCTTAGTATTATGGTCTCTTGATTAGGAGAGAAGAAGACTAGGGACGAAACGGGGGAGAGTAAAAGAATAACTCCTCCTTTTTTCCTCTTCCCCACCCCCCATCCCCTCCCATTTAATTGCCGAAGGAAGCGCCGAGAATGATGAAGAGTTGTCTGCGAAGGAGGCTAGTGAGAATAAGTAAACTGACTATACTTACATGATCTGAATTGCTGTCACTTTGCTCTGCTCTTTTTTTATAGTGAATATGTCGACATGCCTCGCAAACAGCTAAAATATTGACGTGTAAAAATGAGTGTTGGGATATTTTTCTTTGGTATTTGCCACAGGGTTCCCAAAAGTTATTATTTAGCTCGGCCCATGAACCCTGCATCTAGTAAGGGAAACATTTGTTCGATACCATTTTAAAAGTTTCGTTTGATCATTAGCAAAGAAGAAAAAATAATTAGTAAGCACAATAAAAAAATCATCCCTCAAAAGTCAGATACCCTTGGTTACATGAACAATAATGAAACTTTGTGAAAAAACTGTTCCCACTTTTAAACGCAGCATCTTTTGCGGTGCGTTCAATATTATTCAGTATTCGGTAAAAGAATGAAATTTCTGTTAAATAACTTACCAGAACCAATTGGGACAACTGAGTCAAACAGTTGATGGATTTCTGCAGACATGGACGCATTTACTCTACGGGAAAGCTTTAGTTGTTTTCTGGGTCCTTTATGTGCAGGATAGCTACACACACGACTTTTGCGCCCTTGCCAATCAGTGGTGAGGCTTTTGCGATGTTTTGGGCAGATTGTCATAACCTCTACCTCATGACTATCATAATGAAACAATCCTGAGCGATTCAAAATTAAATCCTTTTCAGACAGCACGGTCTTTCCCCGTCCACGTTTACCAGTAACTTGTAAGCTTACTAGATGAGATGTCATATCTTGAGTACATGCTGATAACGGAACTAGAGTTGAACCAACACCAACAAGACCACATGGAGAATTCTCTGCTACGAACGAGCAACTTACTTCTACCGCCATTGTGCATGGAAAAGACAGATTGCACAATCAAAACCCGGTTATCGACATTCACAATCAGTCACACAATATGGCACCTAATTTTACAGTCTCAGTGACAAAGCAACTCCAGTTCCCAAAAGCTTACCAGTAACATCCAGCCATATTGCCAATTTTTGTTAGTTTGGAAAAGTAACAGTTCAAACAAAAAGGAACAAAACGGGAGCTTTCATTATAACGCGATGCGGGATTCGAAATAGTTGACCTCGTTGCGTGACAGGTTCTTATGCAAATTAGTTTCGACAAAAGTAGAAAATACACTTGAAAATCGAATATTTCACTGAAGCATTATATCACAAATTTAATAGCTTTTAATCTCTTTCTACTTGTGTCTTTCTCTGCTATTCAAGGTAAACGTGACGATTTACATACTATTATTAATTGTGTGGAAATCCACAACGCAGGGATGAACTATTTTTCAGAGCATAAATCCGAAGGTATATTTTGTGTGATGGAATAAATATTAAGTCAAATAAATATTTTATTGTTTCAAACAATTAAGTTTGAACTTAATTCAGGTTTCAAAAAGTATTGTGGGAGAATTGACGGCATTTAGTGCTGCGGAAAGAAGAATTTATGGGTTGACCGGAAGTGAATATTAGACGCGACAACGCCTTCGCAACAGTGATGTTTGTCAAATTTGGAAGGAAATCACGCCCGAAGTATTATAGATCCCAATTTTAACTCTACGGTTTCGTTATAATCAAGTATACTGCTTTAATAATCTGTCATTTATTTGGAAAATAACTGCCGCACTTTTGAGAAAATGGTCTTTAAAAATGACAAATTTTACGATCTGCAGGTAGATAAGTTTCGTATGCAAATTTCCAAAGCCGCTCAAATTTTTGCAACTTTTCAAAATTGACTCATCTCCTCAGAATAGCTCATTTATAGACTAAATTTCCCTCACAAAATGTGAAAGTTGCTCATGACAAGGCATTATTCGTTGCTGAGGTCCCCAATGTGACCGTAAAATTTAGTGGTCTCAAAGTCCTTCAGGAGTCCAAAACAGAGGGGGGTGGTCAATCTCGGAAGATAAAAGGCCTAAGAAACTTTTAATGGCACGGTTCTTCACCCTATCGGATAGTCTACTAGTGGTCAAAGAACAGAGTAAATCGGGCGACCCCGATCTTTTGGATCTGCCCGGGATGTTCTGACAATGACACTTAAGGTAGTTCCGGAGTCTTAGATTTCATCAATGAATTTCCTTTTAAATCCTGTCATTTAAAGATAATTGTTTGGCAATTCAAAAACCGAGAAAAAAAGAGGGGGTCACCGTATTGATTTCTGAGCTATACGATGTCGTAAAAGGTGGTATTTTCAATGATTTTCCGCGATTTTTTGCAAAATGTAGGTAATCCATATGGTCTGAAGAATGCGAACAAATTTTTTCCGAGAAACGCCTTGACCGTCTCAAAAGATAGATGTGAGGTTTATCTAGCAGTTGTAATCGTATGTATTGTTTGATGAGTTGCAAACATGATTAAAAGGGCATTCTAGAATCAAATTCCTACCCAATTACGCGCTCCAAAATCGTGTACGGACTGTAAAAATGTAGAAAATTTACGACAATCCAATCAATGAAGTTGTATTTTTATTTTTTAAATCAAAAAAATGATAAGTACTCTTTTGAATTAAAAGGAAAAAACAGGGGGTCACCGTATTATTTCAAGAGTTAGAAAAGCACAAAAGAGAAAACACACCGAAAACGGACACCAAATATCATCCATTTTAGCGATTTTCTCGCCAGCTTTTTGAATGGATAAGATTAACTAAATTTAAAAGTTTCAGGTTAAATACCTAGATTACATAGTGTACAAGATTTCTTGATTAAAGTTTTTCCGATATTTGGATGACAAAATATAATTTTTCTCTACTAAAGTTTGAGTTTCTACGTTTTCAATCGCTCGCTTACTAGTGCCCAGACTCCCCACGGTAATACCAATGCTCTCTAATAAAAGTGCGCGCGCTCGAATGCGCGCGTGAAATGCGCAGTAGCAAGGGTCCGGAACTACCTTAAGACATGCTTACCAGCACGGCAAGGCTTAAATCACGCGATAGCTTGACGTTTGCGATTCGTAGGAATCGAAATAAAATAACAATCTTAACGTGTATGACTGATATGTTGAATATTTTTCCATTCGACTTTATTTATTAATTGTGCTAATCGATATGGTGAATCTTAACGCACAATAGATGCAGCAAACGACAACTAACGGGAAAAGGGAATCACAGTTTTCAGTTTGCCGTAGAAAGCTGCAACCTCAATCAAAGTTAATAGAGTGGAATGGTTAGAAAACCCATTGTTCTATCTTTTTGTTCACTTTTTCCAACCAATCAAGCATCATAAATGAAGGTAAAACAAAAGATTGTGCACAATCAAAGCCCTACTCAACATCCTTGTTTGCTCCATTGAATAGAACAATGGGTTGCCTAACCATTCAATCTTACAGCAAACGACAAACGGAAAACCGCGGTTACCGGTTTGCGGTATAAAGTTGGAACCTCAATCTTAGATGTGTCGGACGTCGCCTGAAACGACAGAATGCCAATTTCCCAGAACCAGCTCAACAGGTAAGCTCTTTGAAGAAGGGTATATATTATGAATACTTTTATGATAATTATGACGTAATGCAAAAAGTCGAAATTACTCGTTTCAGAAGTCGAGAATTAACCGAAAAATGATCTTTTCAATTTTGTATTCAGCAGTTAGTTTTGTTTCGTTTTGCCATGTTGTCGCCACAAGTTAAATGAAAATTCAGGTTTTCACACAGGGAACCCGGCTTTATTCAGCTATATTTCTATACTTTATCGAAATGCTAATATTGGGATTCCTGTGGCATGACACTGCTAGTTCGTAAGCCGATAGGGGATTAAGTTTATTGACTTTCGTAACGCATTCTCAGCGTTACTGATTCGAATATAATCCCCTTATCAAATTACTGTTTCAAAGAACGTCCGATAATCTGATTACAACTCTGTTACACGATACTTCAAAACGATCTCATGTGCCACAGGAATCCCAATATTTGCGTTTCGATAAAATACAGAAATATAGCTGAATAAAGCCGGGTTCCCTGTGGTGAAGGTCATTCCAAGAACTTCTCACATTGATTATTGAATCAAGGGCACTAGAACCATGAAATTGAGCTTATTATTAAGCTGAGATCATTGATAATAAACAAAGTTTTACTTAACTCAAATGTCGCTTGTTATGTAGTAATTGTAGTAATATTTTGCTGCTTACGTATAAGCCTTCAAAACGTCGGGATTTGAAAAACGATCCCGTCGCGATGACAGGTCGTGCTCTGTTTTGAAACGGTAACGATCTCTGTCATTCATTGCTCTATTCCGTCAAAATCCGATCAACGTACAAGAAACTGTACAAATTAAAACTCTAGTAGGTATTTTAATTTAATATCCCATTTAATATGCCAGTACTATTAGAACCACAAACAGCAAGTAATCTATTACTGTCAACTACGAATACCGAGGTACCCCAAATTTGCTCCTCCAAGGTTGGTCTCCAGAGAAAGAGTATTATTGGTGGTGGTTTTGAAGATGTTCTCTTCTCCCTGGTATATCAAATAGTCGTAGTAATAGCTGTCAGTTTTATTTATGGAGCCCGTTACAGCAGGACAACTAATAACCCGTTTCAAAACAGAGCACGACCTGTCATCGCGACGGGATCGTTTTTCAAATCCCGACGTTTTGCCAAGCCAACTTCGGCGTACGATTTCTCAACCGACGTAGGTTAATCCGTCATCGTTGAGTGAACAAATTGCCCTAGGTACTGCCAACTTAATCCAATTATTCAGGCAGACGAATGGTCAAAGGAGCCGCTAGTTGTTTCCTACCCCTAACCCTTTTGGTGTAAAGAGGCGACTTAGTTCAATTTATCAGTTAATCAATAACAACTGTCGCGACGGCGTTGGCTGGTACAGGCGGTACAGCGGTAAACAATCGTAGTATACAACTGTTCCTTGGATCGTTGAGCGGTAAAGAAGGCAAATGAAGGCTTATACGTAAGCAGCAAAATATTACTACAACTAGCTATTTCTAATAGAAAGTGAAATGCTGCGAGCAGAAAACAGCTGGTGTATCCACGTTAGCAGAACTGTTCCCCTAAAACTCACGAAAGTACACCACTTTCTCTGATATATGAAATGTTTCTTGTCTATCTCCTGTGCGTTGTGTGACAAACACTGCTAGTTGACCTTCAATATTGAACTAGACGCACTCGTGCGTTCACTCGTGCCCATGTAAAAGAAGCCCAAAATCGGCCGTAAAAAGGACATTTAGATTAGCTGCCGCTAGAGCAAGAGCGATTGACATGTTGTCCGTCGTTAATAAACTTTTTAACAAGACGCACCTCGAACCGTACACTGGTTGCCTGTAGTTCAACAAGCCGCAGTAGTAAAGACCTTTAATTTGTCTGTCAACAGCTATTAGCGTTTGCCTTTGTCCTTCTATTATCATGCAAAAATTTCAGTTGTACCGCTAATCGAATGTATCGCGTGTTCGTCTAGTGACATCCTTGAATCGACTCTCGATACGGTATGGACTTGAACCGCTGATTGTATGTACCGCATGTTCGTCTAGTGACATCCACAGATTACACTGTGTTCCGAATAGGAGGCTACTCGCTTCGCTCGCAGCAATTACTACATAACAAGCGACATTTGAGTTAAGTAAAACTTTGTTTATTATCAATGATGTCAGCTTAATAATAAGCTCAATTTCATGGTTCTAGTGCCCTTGATTGAATGAAAAGTCTCACAATTGTCAGCAGGCCTTTGGCATTAGATATGAAAATAGAAATAGTGGCGTAACTTAACTATTGCTTCTGGGCCAATCAGAGTGAGCGTACGATCCAAATTATTTTATAATAACAAATATATCAAAATATTTATATTTTTATACTTTTAATATTCAGTTATAGCTTATTAACCTATATTTTTTTCTTTTGTATTATGTTTATAGGGTCCCCAATTAGTTCTATAACTAAATACCTTGACACTGAAATAAAGTTTATGTATGTATGTATTGTCTCTATCTACTTAGTTGTCTCTTAATCACGTGTTCTTTAGGATATAACCACACTTGCAAGAACCTCGTATTTAAATTGTACTGGTTACTTCCATCCCGTTTTACAAAGCGTTTACAACGTCCGTCTGACGAATAAAAACACTCTGAATTGTTTATAGGTAGATGGATAGACTAAATCATTGATCTGCCACCTCGTTTCACAAAGCGTTCATACGAGTACTCGTTGTCCAACTATTTTAGTCATTTCCAAAAGCCAGTACCTTTTACATCCAATATTGCTATAGCTTACAAACTGACCGATGTTTGTTGGAAATTCATGAATACCTACCTTCGTCCCTTTAAATCTCAATCTCTAAAAGCCAGTACCTTTTTACATATAGTGTACAAAACCGATGTTTGTTACAAATGACTTTACGAGTATTCGAGTGCTTTGTGAAAAGTGGGCTAGATTATTGTCTTGGCCGATTTCAAGAGAACAACAAGTGGCGAATCAAGAGAAATGTTTAACCAGCATTTACCTTCAATGTGTGTCATCTCCAAGTTAAGACAAGCATTTCTGTACTCATCTTCACTCATCTCAATACTAAAGTCGATCTTTTCACCGTCGGCCAATTTCTTCAAGTCTTCCGTCACCAGTACTTTCTCTAAGTCATCTCGAAGTTGACCTGATTTGTACCTTAAATGAATGAATCCACATAGTCATCTACTGTTCACGAGGCTCGACCCCTTGTTTGTTTCGCGCAGTAAAACATTGGGAGGAGGGGGGATTCGAGCTATTAGACGGCTTTTTTCTGAGGGCTACTGTTTAACTAGATTAACAACCTCAATTTTTTTTGAAATCGGTATAAACCTGTTTCAAACATATAGTTCATGTTGGTCTGAGATGGCATACCGGAACATGATACTAACTCAGGACTCGAGCTCAAATTCCAGTATTCCAGTATTACATGTCAAAACTGATTTATTTTGCAGCTAGTTATCATAGTTCGGCTTCAAATAACGTATTCAGACCTCCGACGGTCAACGTTTTTTAGTACATGTATATACGTATATACCAAGTAGTATATTGCTGGAGGCAATCCAGAACCAGCCTTATCATACTACACTGGTCCAGAACTGTCTTTACTGGTCAAGTCAAAGAATACAAATTATTTCATAGCTATAGTCAAGTTTATAATTTATGAAGACCTTCGGACAATCTTCCACGTGTTTATGCTCGCCAAGAAATAGAAAATACACCCAGAATAAACTAAACGCACAATGGTGCGTATATTCGTGCCCAGCCCAATTCAAGGAATTAAGCCAGCTTGGGATACCTGTGGTCTTACATAAGCTAGATGCCAAAGCTGCATGGTCTTTGCCAGCCATCAGTTTATTTGCTTGGTTGCCCATCCAATTTGTAATATTTTCAAATAATAAAATTTAAGCGTCTAATGTATTCTAGAGTTACTTTGCAGATGAAAGAAAAAGGACTATTTGGTTTGTATACGTATTAGTAATGTTGTTACTGAAAACAAAAGAAAACAAAAAGATTTACAGTCTGCTATTAGTTAGCCAATTATTTTACTAGCAAAGGAATGTGCTCGATTGCCTAAGCATCAATTTGGGGAACAATAAATCAAAATTTCTATGCACATTCCAGCTGACTTTTTTTTCTGGGGAGGGAGAACAGGATAATCCAGAGAAAAGGGTTCATCCTGCACTACCATTAGAATGAAGCTTGTTAGACTATGTGATTTGTTCAAACATTTCAGTAAAAAAAAAAGAATATATGGATTATGATGAACAATGCCTTTTGTTCTACATTTAATCTCTCTCCTTTGTTTTGTTTTACCATTCTTTGTTACTTGAACAAATCACAAGCACTGTTCTGACCGCAGTGTATTACTGGAGAAAAGCACCAGAAACAAGGCAGAAAACAAATCCTTCAGCATTTAAGTTTCTCATCAAGTGATTTATTGCACCAATCTTCCTTTTATACATCTTCCTCATGAAAGACAGAGGCTATCATACAAATTAGCTAATAAATGAGATACACCTCCCTGAAAACTTATTGTGTGAATAATTTCTATACATAAATAAAATGACGAGAAGTTTTGTGAATAAATGATTTTATTTATCACTAAATTAGCCCAGAAAAATATCTTTGAATTTCTATACAGTTTCAAATAGATGTACGCAACAAAGACTTAACACAAAAATGTACTATAATAGCTTAGAAGTAGAATATCAAAATGAAATAAAAGGCATAAATTCTTAATAAGTATAACCAAACTCTTGGTTTGGGCTCCCTGTGGTTGCCTATTCTTTTGTGATATATTTTAAAATCAGCAAACTGGAAATATGAACGCTCTTGACTGCACTCAAGTATATTAAGGCTTGGGTTTTGATCGATTTGTATGAATTTTAGGTTTTATGAATCTCACGACTTATCCAATGTGGAAATCTCCATATTTTGGTAATTTTCATTTAGTATCCATCGACTGAAATTTTTCCATGAGTGTTGACTTTTGTTGGAGTGTCACGTGACTTGCTGGACCATGTTTTTTACTGAAAAATTTCGATTAGAAATGGGGTAAACAACAAACATTTCAATATTCACTTTGTTTCCCGGGTTTATGAAAACCACTCTAATTATTCGTTTCAAAGAGTAAGCTTAATTAAATCAAAATAAATCGAACATGGAAATATAATTCAACTGCCTCGAATTAAGAAAGTTTTGTCAGTAACATGAAAATGCCAGTCATCTAAAAATTCCAAAAGTCTAAACAACAGAGGGATATAAATATATGTCTCAAACCAGCTTAGTCATGTTTTACAAAGCGAGATTTGCAAGCTAACATTTCGAATATATCGTCGATTTGTGAGTAAGCTTAAATTTTGAATGACGAAGCTTGAATTTACCTTGACTGAGACCCACGAGAGACTGCTATAACGCAATGGCTCGATCCGACTGCATTTATAGTGAAGTTTAAGCTACTAAACATTCCTGACTCGTGAAAATAACTCTGTTTTGCTCAGAAAGTTTACTGCTTTGCTTCGATATGATGCAAGTCAAATTGAGCCATGTGGTCGCGATGGGGAAACGTGCGTGGCCTCGTTTCCGTGCCTGCCTAATTTGCATACACATTTGCGACTACGACGAAACATAGATAGATTGAACGGTAAACCTAGACTCGTGCCGGCCTACGGCCTGGGCACGAGTAAAAAGATAATCGATTTCTAGTAAGTAGTATACAAATGGGATTCCTGGCCCAGGAGGAGCGAGGAGTATGGAGGAGCGAGGAGCATAGAGGAGCGAGGAGCGTAGAGGAGCGAGAAGCGTAGAGGAGCGAGGAGCGTAGAGGAGCGAGGAACGTAGAGGAACGAGGAACGTAGAGGAACGAGGAGCACGGAGGAGCGGGACATGCTGAGGAGCGAGACGATCGGGTTTGAGAACGGACTCCCCACACGGTCTATTGTTCGATGTTTTGAAAAGCAGAGTGTTCAAACGGAACGGAACACGATAAGGGGTCTTGCATGATTTTCGCTGACGCGAAAATATAGGAACAGGGACAGGGGCCCTGGCTGCCAGCTGCATCTAAAAAGAAGGCAGATACGAAAGTACAAGTCAAGAGTCAGTTTTGCATATTTGTCATTTTTATCTGTTTTAGATGTTCACTTTTGTATTCGGCACGCGTTCATCAAGTCAATCAACCACCTGTTGATTGTTTTTGTATATTTTCTCGTATACATATACTCTTTTTTAGATCAAAAGACTCTTACTTCATAAACTAAGATTTTTTTTTCGGGGAACCGCCTTTGCATCTTAGATTTCACTGTTGATTTTGTTCATGTCAAAAGATGACAGTCATCCAAATTATTCTACAATACAGTTTCACATTATTCAAAACTTTATAGTATCCAGTTATTTTGCTCAGTTTGTGTTAAAGTTTAGGAAAAAATCGTGCACAACGAGCCAAACCGTTTTGCTGACTTGTATTAAAGCTGTTGCGGTACCGATATTGATCTACGAGTTTATTAAGTTTGCTCTCTTATTAAGTTCGCTCTTCTTGCTTTATTACTCTTCAGGTATCTTATCTCTCCTAAAACTATTAACTCTTACAGCTTATTTACCTAGATATGCTCTTTGTTTAAAAGTGAAATACTTTCCTTTTTAGGAATAGGGTTTAAGCTATAAGGATTGACAATTGCTGAGAAGGGGAACTCCCAAATTAATATTTAGTTAGCCTTGAACTTGCGAATGGCAATTACTGAAAAAGGGGAATTCCCTACTTAAAATCTAGTTAGCCTTAAAATTGAATTACAAATGTGTCGTAAACAGGAACTAAATTAACTTTCACTATAACGACGTCCACGGTCGACATTGAAAACAGTCCTACAATTATTAACGACTAAACTGTTCAGGACTACAAACTTAGATTTATGAAATGTTTAAATCAGGCTAACTTTTGCTAAAAGATTATTGAGTTGATATTAAAATGCTTTTGGGCGTGGCATAACATGCCCCCCCTCTTAGTTTGGTGCACCTCCTGATGCACCTCTAAGCTAGGATTCCATTGTAGAAATATATGGTATTCTAAAAACCTGATAATAAGTCTTCAAAAAGGATAACGCTATCTACAAAGTTCGTTTTTCTACTTACTGCAATTTGTCTACAAAGTTTAAAATGTTTATAAATTTAACAAATATCAAATGTTTTTTTTTTCCTGCTTTGTTTTTGTTGCTGTTGTTGTTGTTGTTCTTGCTTTGTCTTCTTCTTTGCTTGTGTTCTTCTTTTATTTAGCTGTAAGGGAACCTTACTTAAGTATGAAACGCTTGTTTCTTTATGTTGGTGGACTATCACGTACTTCAAATTTTCTTGGTTGGTGGCAGTGCCTACAAGTCTTAGGTTGTGGTGTTTTACAATGCACGATTACCAATATTATAACGATTATGGTGTTCAAGCCTGTAAAAGCGGCAATGGTGTAAAGGATTATTTCATCCAAGGTGGTAATGTTATCTTCTTTGATGGCATCAATGTTTTTATTGGTAGTGTCAATATCACTGATATTAAGCTTCTGGTCGTACAAGTCATACAGTTTATTTAACTGGCGTGTAATGTTATCATCTATCTTTGTAGCTTTAGGTATGTTTAAGGAATCATAGTGTAACTGTAGGTTGATGTTGTCTTCAGTGGATGTTCCAAGGTATGTATTGCATTGATTGTTCCTTAAAAATTGGTAACGCTATCTCCATTCGCTTTGGGCATTTAGACAATCCAGATCTCATTCCTTTAAAAGTTACATTACATGGAAAATGGTAGATTGTTAACGGTGAAACCGTTAAAGTTCCAACATTTGTTGACAACAATCCCGCTGTTGTTGAGAGGTAGTATCGTCCACCAAGGTTTATCCATGGGTGGAGGTCTTCGCAAGTCTTTGATGACACGTGATAACGTGGATAACTTAACCTCACACCTGAACTCCAAGGAAATCCCAACCACTCGATATCATTAATTATGTGTAGAATATTAGTTGGACAAAGAACAGAATTACTGCTAACAAAACATTTATCAAGAGCATTAGTTGATATTATGTGCTTAGTATAGGGACAAGTAATTAACGCTAAGTTAGTTTTCTTAATAGGCCCTTGAAAACAAGTGTTTGAGATGTTAAATTTGAGTGGGGTTAAGTGCTCTATTGTACAAAAAGACTCTTTGTCGAGTATTTCCGGTACAATAGCTAAGACGTTAATAGTTACGTGATTGTGGTTATGCTCTACGTCTACAATAGGATTAGCAAGAATAAGTAAGTTATTTTTAAGTGCAGTTACTGCGAGCTCAAGTTTTGGATCGCGTCGCAACTGTGAAAGAAACTCTGAAAACATAAACTGTGGCAAATGCGATGCACCGAAGAGAATTTTACTGTTAAGTTTCGTTAACTGAGTCATAACATCTTGGATCTCAAAGTACCTCATTATAACAGAAAAAGCACGGCTGTTTTCAGTGGCAAATTTTGATAAGAAAGCCATGTTAAGGTATTCATCACAATCAACTTTGTTTGCCATCTTTTTCAACTCTATCTTCCATTCTTTGAATGTTTTGTCTATTCCTTTCACAGCAAAAATCAGTCCATTAAGCTTAGTGTTCATGTTATCTGTAATCTTGAAGAGATGGACAACTTTACCATTTACTACATGAATCAAATGTCTAGAGGTATCCATAGCCATGGTAATACTTCTGAGTGTTGACTTTAAATTTTTCACGTGGTTTGTCTCACATTCCCATGGCACCTGCATGGCAAAACCAACTTGATCTTGGTTTTCTTCTCTTGCCTTTTAGCCACATACGTTCGTCAGTAGTCAAACTACGACACTTATTAAGTGCCCACAACTTACATTTTTGTAAGCTATTTCTATATCCTCTAGGACAACTCATTCTTGATGGTATTCCAATTTGGTAGTAGAAATATCTTCTTAGGTAAGTATCGCACTCAATCAGCGTCGAAAAGCCAGGCAAGGACAAAAGTCGCTGTGCCGTTTCTTGGACTTGCAACAGTGAATTGAGTAAACGGTTGTAGAAATCGGTTTTCAATCTCGAACAAACTTTTGCTAAAAGATTATTGAGTTGATATTAAAATGCTTTTGGT
This sequence comes from Telmatactis stephensoni, assembly GCA_029948255.1. NCBI lineage: Eukaryota > Metazoa > Cnidaria > Anthozoa > Actiniaria > Isophelliidae > Telmatactis > Telmatactis stephensoni. The sequence continues at coordinate 336,791 of JALIZF010001509.1, forward strand.
CGTGGCATAACAAAGCATTAGTATTATTTGCCACATCATGGCCTATTTTTAGAATGTCAGATGAAATCGAAATTACATCGCGACTAACATCACGCGCTGTGTAAGCACATTCACGAAAGCATATAATACAAACACCCGCAAATCAAACAAAAGACGTTTGTGTTCAGTTTTTACATACTGAAACAAGTAGTCAAATTTTAAGCCAACCAAACTTGGAAAAACACAGATAAAAACTTTAACTCATTGTTATGTTTTCCAAATTTGATTGAATTGTAGCTGACGAATGCGTTTAGACGACTTTTTGGACTTTATTGAATGTATCGATATTTTGTTATCAAACTTGCACTTTCACTAATTTGCAGATTATCGTTAGTTTTCGTTGTCGGTACCGGTTTAGACCGGTCAGTTCTAAACTCTAAAATGTTCATCGTCAACATCTTTTTTCACTGATTCAAGCATTAGTATATCCAAACATCATCAATTTCTATTTTAAACGATGATGTACCTTTCTGTTACACCATGACTATTAAAGCAGACATCGGCTCTTCTAGGCTCGGCTCGGCTCTTCTAGGCTTGGCTCGGCTCGGCTCAAGGTGGATTTATTCAATACACCTGGGCAAATCTATTAGTCTCAATTCGGTCTAATTTAGGTTGATTGTATTAGCACAGGTTTATTGAAATGACTCTATAAAGGATAAACATAATTCTAACTAAATACAAAAAAGTATTAATTGACCAATGGAAAACAAGTGATCTAGTTGCTGTAGTTATTTGTTTAATTCTTACTAATCACTTACATTTTGTATTGGAATGCATTTCAATGCATTTTTTTTGTGGATACTTTTGCTAGCTCTTTAATTTGATATCCCATTTTCCCCTTTTACTTTTTAGCCAACCAATGAAATGGACAGAAGAGCATGAAGTAATAATGTTGAGAGAATTGATGGTTTTAGATCCATGGCAACACAGGAAAGGATCAGTTGATAGTGGAGGAGACTGGGAAAAGCTTGCAGTGTCTCTTAATGCAATAACTGCACCAAAATTTAAAGTGAGAGACCACTATGGACCGAACGAGACTATAATTATTCACACATTGTATGAGACCCACGCGTCAGCCTGTAATTTATACTCGTGCCCAGGCCGTAGGCCGGGAACCAGTTATAAACTGTAAATGTTTTTTCCTCGTCCTGAGGCACTTCTGATTGGTTAAGAACGTAAAAACAATGCCCTTCATTCATCACCTTTGAGCGACTGCGAACGCAAGCCAGGAACTTTAGGAATGCAAGATGGCCGACTACAAAGAAAATAGCTTTCAGAGACAGGCTCTTTCAACAGTAAAAATAATGTAAAATGGAGTTTTTAACTCAAGATATACCTAGACAATTATATGAGCTTCACAATGGGCTGTTATTTTGAGCTTGATCTCCAATACTTTAACCAAATATAGAACTCTAAATGGAGTTCCTGAAACGAAGCTCTCGCGATAAAGACTGGGTCCTTTGAGCTAGAAATCCACGAATTTCTCACCCTACATGTTGCTAAACGAACACATATAGAGGCAAGTCAATTATATTTCTCATTCGAGCATTCAAGAGATCTTGAGAGGTTTTTGCACTGAAATTTGATATCAAATTTTTGGACCAGACCATTGCACGGAACTTCTATTTTGACATGACGCATTTGGTCACGGAATGATTTTATTACTCGTGCCCAGGCCTTAGGCCGGGAACGAGTTATAAACTAGATTTTTTTTTCTTTTTTCGTCTCGAGAAAAGGCCATTCTTGCGCAATCGGTCACGTGATGCAGGTCCTGATTGGTTATGAGCGTAAGAAACAATGCCCTTCATTCATCACCTTTGAGCGCGTGAGAACTCTTCGTAATGAACGCCAGTGAGGAACTTTAGGAATGCAAGATGGCCGACCACCCAAAAAATAGCTTTCGATTTTTTCCTTGATTTATTCCATGAATTTCAATGTATGCGAAGATACTCGATACAACGATGAACATACAAAAGATTTCTTCACAATTAGACAGTTTGAACTTGAGAATTTCTTCCACTTCCTCTTAATTTACTATCTCTTTCTCCCTCACACACACACACACTCACAAGGTCTCCGTTCCCGACTCGACTTCCACGTGCATTTATGTTAATCAGTTCAACTACATTACGTCATTATTTCGCACAAGACTCTACCATGCAGCAGTAAACAATGTAAATTTGAGTTTTTAACTCTTTTAACTTTTTTAACTGCATGTGAGATATATAATACCCATGATAATAGAAGGAAAAATCAGTACAGTCGTTTAATGAAACCATGAATTTATTGTTTCTAGTTTTAAAACATCTGCTAATTCGCCACAGAATTTTTCAAATTCTGGCATTAAAGTGCGCCCAAGATTTTCGACCATTTTCAGTGTTTTGTAAACATTATAAACATTGCTTATACTCTTCAACGGCTTGTCGTGTGGGCGATCGGTTTAGCACTTTTATTAGGCAGACATCAAGTCAATGTTTCGTTGTCGTTTAAGGTTCGTGGTTGTTATTTTCAGAGTACAAGGGGTGCCTAAAGATTCATGACGATTTCAGAGCACTTTTAGGGTACACTTTTGGCAGCCAATCGTCCTCGCATTTCTACTCCGACGATTTTTGTGGAACTCACTCAGCTTGAAGATTGATCAATCGTAGTTTGTTTCCCTATGTTTCATCCCCGTTTCTAAACAGTGGGGGCAGCTTTTTTTTAAATTACTCCAAATATATTTCTCTTCAACAAAATCGCTTAAGACCAATTTATAGCTGAATAATTGGAGTAAACTGAAGTTCCTAAAAAGCTATTGAATTTGAACGCGATTCTAAAAAGTTGTGACCAAAAGTTTGTCAAGGCCGAATGCCTCCTGAGTTTCTATTGAGTCACTTAACCTTAATTTAACCAATCTCAGCTTTTCCATGAAAAACAATTGTAAGTTGATAGGAACACCGAGGATAAAACAAAGTTTCACTTTCACTTTCACTTTCACTTAACTAGGAGAAACTGGTTTTATATTGGGTGGGGGTTCTGGACAAGTATAGTATGATATAAGGCTGGTTCAGGATTGCCTCCAGCCAAAGATTCATGATCAGAATCATACTATTATACCACAAGTTGCATTATATTTAAAGGCGGAATTTGTTTTAGTCCATCCCAAAGTCGCGTTCCAAACTAAAATGGCGTTTTTCTCTGAACTACGTAATTCACCTCACATGGCACTGATCTAATTCACCTCATAAGGCACTGAACTAATTCACCTCATATGGCACTGAACTAATTCACCTCATATGGCACTGAACTAATTCACCTCATATGGCACTGAACTAATTTACCTCATATGGCACTGAACTAATTCACCTCGTGGCAGTGAACTAATTTACCTCATATGGCACTGAACTAATTCACCTCATATGGCACTAAACTAATTTACCTCATATGGCACTGAACTAATTCACCTCATGGCAGTGAACTAATTTACCTCATATGGCACTGAACTAATTCGCCTCATATGGCACTGAACTAATTCGCCTCATAAGGCACTGAACTAATTCGCCTCATATGGCACTGAACTTATTCACCTCATATGGCACTGAACTAAGTCACCTCATGGCACTGACATGATCGTATTCACAATTACCTGCTCCACAGCTCCTCAAGGGCTTTCAGCTTCGCTACCTGTAGTGCCAGCTGTAAAGATCCACTAGTCATCCATCCTAACACAATACCCGCTGGTAGAGCGGCTATCATCATGTCCTTTAAAGTTTCTGGATCGTCATCGTACCTCTTTAGAATATATGCACATCCGAGACTCCAAACACCAACAGACACAAGTTTCGGGACGATTCGCACAATAACTTCTACAAGAAAAAAAATGTGTTAGTTAAGGCTTCTGCGGTCTCCGATAGGTACTCGGCCAACAGGTTTAAATTGATCAACAGGAACTTCTGGTTTTGGGAACAAGGCACCAAAAGTATACTCTATGTAAGTCACTTGCGGTAAGACTCAAACTTGAATATGCACCAAAAGTCTGGGACCCACACTACAAATGTGAAATAGATAAGCTGAAAAATATAAAAACACAGGCAGCCCAAGTTCATTATCTGGCAATTTAAACATGTCAACATATGTAAGATACTCTATAATAGACCCATTTCACTTATTCCCTGACTGGAGGTCAAAACAATGAAAAATGTTTGCCGCATGACAAAAGTTTTCAATTCTCAACAGAGAGAACAACCATTGTTTGGTCCTCCAGTGAGGGAATAAATGAAATGGGTCTATATATTAGAGACCTTAAGCAACGAAGACGGCAACGAGGACGACGACGGCATAAGACAATGGCCTTAATTACAAAATACAATGAACGCACGTGCAAATGAGCAAAGCTGTAAGGAAATCAACCGTCTTCTGCAAAACTACAACTGACGTGAAAAGTCCAGATTTCACGCTCTGTAGAGAACGGGAACTTGAGGACGCAAACCAGTTTATTTTCCGTTCGCCCAGAAACTCTGTCTTTCATTTTCTTTCATTCCAAAACTCTGGTCTGAATGGCAATTCAAATTAAATAAGCGAAAAAAATTGCAGTAAATATTGCGCTTGAATACGTTTTGATGTCCCGTTTTCCCTGCCGTCGTCGTCGTGGTTGCTTAATGTCCCTAATTACAAAATAAACTAATGTAAAAACTAAACACACCCTATTTCCATTGTTTAATGTAGGTTTTGAAATATAGGTTAAAAACCAAGTGTGAGGTCTTCCATTGAAATTCAAGACCGAGGGCCGAAGGCCCGAGGTCTTGAACTTCAATGGAAGACCGAGCACGTGGTTTTTAAGTTGTTTAAAAACTAACCAAACCCTATTTTTAGCGGAGCACCATACCTAAGATATTGTATTTATGAAGACATTATGTTAATACTGGCCCTAAGTTTCAAGAATTGATCTTAAGTTTTGACATTTTGTGAAAACCGTTGTTGTGAAGGCAAGCGTAAAAGCGAAATTTGCATAAGTTACAAAAGCACGAAGACGTGACTACGAGCATGCGCAGACGTTTTTCACTAGTGTTCTTGACGCGCGCTGACACTTTGAAAACTGAAAATTTACGAGTTTCCTTGCAGTTTTAACTTCCAAAACTTAAGAATATTATTCTAGAAACCTCGTAAAAAGTTAGCGAGTTTCATGATCATCAATCTGTGCAAATCTTGACGGGTTAAAGTGAAAAAAAACGTACGTTTGAATTTTTCTTCGGGCCCGGTGTCGTTTCAAAAACTGCTCGAAAGACGAAGGATCTAGTAGGACACGAAGAATATTTTCAAAGTTGGACGACTTTTTAGTTGGATTCGTAGCTTCAAAAAACTTTTCATAATGAATGAGTCATTGAGAATCGTGTATTCTTCGTTTCGTGAAGATATGCCTTCAGTAAAGCTGCTTAAAAATGTAGCCAAAGTTGGAAATCAAGAATCGTCTGCATTGAGCATGAAACAAGCACTATGCTTCTAAAGACAACAAGGAAAGCACTTCAAGGTAAAGACCCTGGCCAGAAAATGATGTCAAAAAGTCTTTTGTACCTATATTTAATCTTTTATCTTTTATTTGGGATTGATGACTTCAAAAAATAAACTTTTATGCACGTTGAACTGTGGCCAAGTTTTAAAAACAAACACTCAAGAACATGACAATTGTACAACAACGTTTTGTTTTACGGTGAACTTTTTGCTCTACTTTTAATAATAAAATTAGCACAAAAAAGTGATCTTGAACTTATTTCAACCCCACTAATGTGTAAATATAGCTCAAGTTTGGGTCTGAAATTTAATGAAAAAATTGACAGGAAAATAAGAAGGAATTTTGCATGCAAACTGGAGTACGTTGTTTTACCATATCAAAAAACAAGATTGAACAAGATGTCACAATATATAAGCTTAGTGAAGACAGACAAATCAAGATATATTGTTCTGTAATATTCAGCATTTTGAAAAGGTTTAATTACTTGTATCAATTTAAAAAAGGTTTTGGAGATATTATTGTTTCAATGCAAAAATTCTGAAAATAAGAACTCAAATCATCGGATTTGAGTTATAGCATCAAATCCGAGTTATATCGAGTAATTTATATTTGCATGAAATTAACGTCGAACAATAGCTAAAATACAATACAATACAATACGTTTATTAGTAATTCCCAGAGGGGATTTTGAATACTAATTTACAAAATGTGTGTTGAGATAAAGCTTCTTAAAATTCCATCATGGTCAACGATTTACCGGATAGCATAGTGGTAAGTGAATGGACTAAGATTCAACGGGTTGAGGGTTCGAGGCTCGGTAGGGTCGATGCGTCAAATGCAGTGCATTGAAGGTAAAACTTCTAAAATGTGTGTAATGTGTGTATGGCATGACTAGTAACTTGGTAAACCTAATGCAGGTCTTGAATTCAAAATTCAAAACCTGTCCCAGGTCTTCCCCCGAAATTCAAAACCTACATTAAACAATGGAAATAGGGTGTGGTTAGTTTATAATTTCGGGGGAAGACCCGGGACAGGTTTTCAATTTTGAATTCAAGACCTGCATCAGGTTTTTTACCAAGTTACTAGTCATGCCATACACACATTTGAGAAGTTTTACCTTCCATACACTGCATTTGAGATTTTAGACACACACTAGAAGTCAGAAAGTCTTAAAATTTAAGGAATTGACTATTCTGATCTTAAAAAAATCGCAAATGATATCTTACGCATCGACCCTACCGAGCCTCGAACCCTCAACCCGTTGAATCTTAGTTCATTATATTCACTTACCACTATGCTATCCGGTAAATCGCTGACCATGATGGAATTTTAAGAAGCTTTATCTCAACACACATTTGTAAATTAGTATTCAAAATCCCCTCTGGGAATTACTAATAAACGTATTGTATTGTATTGTATTTTAGCTATTGTTCGACGTTAATTTAATGCAAATATAAATCACTCGATATATCTCGGATTTGATACTATAACTCAAATCCGATGATTTGAGTTCTTATTTTCAGAATTTTTGCATTGAAACAATAAAAATAGGGTTTGGTCAGTTTTTAAACCACTTCAAACGCACGGGCTCGGGTTTGCATTCTGCGGCCCTCGGTCTTGAATTTCAATACAAACCCTCGCCCTAGCGTTTGAACCTTTATATAAAATTGATGTTAAAATTAACGTAAATGTACAATAATATTAAAGAACTAAGCACGCGTTAAAAACACAACTACAATCACATCAGAGAATTGAGTTGTGTTTTTACGTAACGTGTGCTTAGTACTTCTTATTAAGGAATATAAAACGCGCGCGCATGTCTCCTATGTCAGAGTTAATTACCGAGAACCGAGGCTTTTAGCCATATACATCCCGAGGGCCGTAGGCCCGAGGGATGTATATGGATAAAAGCCGAGGTTCGAGGTAATTAACTGGCTTATTATGTGATTGAGGAGGTTTTCACACTAAAACAATCCCAAATAACATTAACTATCTGATCATTGTTACTGAATTCCCAGAAGGAAATCTCAAACAATTGCTTTTCAATTCTATTAACGGTGAAGTGAACGAACACTATTGTAACAGACAAAATGATTTTTTGTTGATAAGTTTCCATCAGTTAGCTCAGTAGTATAGAGGTTAAAGGCGGGTATAGGTCTGCAGAAGGTCTCGGGTTCGAATCCTAAAGTTATTTATCAAGAAATTTTTTTTCACCAAAATTGGCTACTTAGTGTATGATTTCGGTGCTCAGTAGAAAATTTCTAAGTCTAACATCCAAATTAAGATGACCTAGGGAAGTATGGGGCGAGGGCAATATCTGTATATAGCCCTCGTACGAGGGCAATATCTGTATAATGCCCTTGAATTCATAATGACTAGGGAAATACGTAAGAGTTAATTACCGAGAACCAAGGCTTTTAGCCATATACATGTATATGGATAAAAGCCGAGGTTCGAGGTAATTAACTGGCTTATTATATGATTGAGGAGGTTTTCACACTAAAACAATCCCAAACGACATTAACGATCTGATCGTTGTTACTGAATTCCCAGAAGGAAATCTTAAACAATTGCTTTTCAATTCTATTCACGGTGAAGTTAACGAACACTATTATAACAGACAAAACGATTTTTTTTTGATAAGTTTCCATCAGTTAGCTCAGTAGTATAGAGGTTAAAGGCGGGTATAGGTGTGCAGAAGGTCTCGGGTTCGATTCCTAAAGTTATTTCTCAAGAGATTTTTTTTCACCAAAATTGGCTACTTAGCGTATGATTTCGGGGCTCAGTAGAAAATTTCTAAGTCTAACATCCAAATTAAGATGACCTAGGGAAGTATGGGGCGAGGGCAATATCTGTATATTGCCCTCATACGAGGGCAATATCTGTATAATGCCCTCGTAGGAGGGCAATATCTGTATAATGCCCTTGAATTCATAATGACTAGGGAAATACGCGATATAAAGCCCTACAAATAACAAAGAAAACCGACTCAATCATATAATAAACTGTGATATAAACACGATGGAAGATGTAGAGCGAGAGAAAAGCAAGATTAGGAACACGAGGCGTAGCCGAGTGTTTCTCTTGCTTTTCGAGTGCTCTACATCTTCCAGAGTGTTAATATTACAGAACAGAGACATAAGCGATCGTTTTATATTGCTTTTATAAAATATTTTCGAGGTTTTTTGAGCGAGCCATGTCTCTGTCCTCTGATATAAACATGGTAGCCAGCCAATCAGCGCGCGCGTTATATCTCAAATATTTTATAAAGCTTGAAATAGCATCGACTAGAAGCACTCCCAGACATGTCCAATACACACGAAAAATTATATACAGACGTTGTTTAAAGAAGCCTTTTTAGATCATTAAATTCCTAGTATTAGCGCAAGCTAGTTTCAGGAGTAGAACCATCGAAGTACCGAAGCAAGTTTAGCCATGACTTACGCAATAGAATATCGCGTTGCAGTCGATACTGACGAGTAAAAACCTTTGGCTGAATGCCGGACTTTGTACATCGCTGTCAAGCGACAAAAATCTCTTCAAGTGCAACATCAAAGCCATCCAAGCTTTTAGTGTTCGTACTCTATCATCACAAGAGTCAAAGTAGATAAACAAACGAAAAGATTTCGAAAGCCGTCGTCCCGTCGAGCGCTGTGAAGACCTCGAGTCCGCTAGCCGAAAACAGCAACAAAAAGGCGCCCGGGGGAAGGGGGGGGGGGATACTCCCATACATTTGCTATACGGATACGTGCCGCCAAACAGGGTAGGGTTTTCAGCGATTTTACTCTGGAACAGGGTATATAAAATAGCTCTTTATCTCTCTGGAACTATTCATTAAAAGTTTAACAAAACCGATAGCACAGACTATTGCATGTCAATGTCAAATGCAAAACATTTCACTGGGACAGGGTATATTTTTGTGGTACTTACTCTGGAACAGGGTAGCGTTTTAAGCTTTTTTTTTTCTGTGGAACGTAACAGGATCAGGGTTTGAGGGGCTCAGCGGCACGTCCCTACCCAAAACTAGAAGGAGTACCCCCCACCCCCGGGAAAAGGCGTATTGAGATAGTTTATTGGCTTAGTGTTTTGTGAAGCAATTTCTTTTATATTTATAGCGACATTTTGCTACAGAGCAAAGGGAGGAGCATTTTTGCATTTGTTTTGTAACCACACTCTGACAATAAATATACAAAATTGACGAGACAAATACATGCACTTCTGGATGGTCAAGTGGATATACCCATGGCTTTCCAATACAAGCGAAAGGTCCGGTTTCGATTATATTCTTTCTTTTTTTTTTCTTTTTTCTTTTTTTTTTTTTTTTTTTTTTTTTTTTTTTTTTTTTTTTTTTTTTTCTTTTTTTTTTTTTGACACATTTTTCTTCTTTAACAGCTAATTTTTGTCTTTAAATGAAAACTCGTTATTTTACTGAAATGAATTGTCTGGGCTTCCTGTGGTCATTTCGTTTAATCCACAAGTTACTTCGCCATTGGCGGTTTGATTTAAGGTGTCTCGATCGAAATTCCGAGCGCATCGAGGCGCTTCGATAAAACGCTTCCAAAATCTTCCTTTCGTCTTCGATTGCAATAACATTTTTGCTTATTGTACGTCATTTATTGAGAATCACGAACACACTAAAAATATACGGAAATGATACGCGAATGAGACACAAAATAGCAAAAACTACACACCACATAAAATTGCAATTTACGCAAAATTGAGCGCTAAGATTTTAACCGCATTCACAGAATCATGAAACGCTAACCTAATCTAGCTGGTGGATCAGTAGGAAAACAATTGTAGGACAGGATTCTGAGATAATTACGATGTTTGAAATTGTACCTCTTGAACTGACTCGGAAGTTTGGACTCTTCTTGCGTTATCCAGTTTAGCTTTAACGCCGCCACAATACACAGACAGAATGATCAATGTTTCTTCTAACTACCTGCCAAGTGAAATTGTCTTTGGTTAGATAGAAGAAAAGTTGTAATCGGCCGTATAAGTGAAGGTTTATACTCCAAAATATCCACAATTTGCAAAATGCACGTTTTTCGAAATTACAGAAAATTTAACCGTGCAATTCGAGCGAAACCTCTCAATAAAGAAGTTCCGTCCTTAATACAAGTTCTTACCTGCATTATGGGTGTTAGACTTATTTCATTGCTGCAAAATAAAATTTTAAAGTAAGGCACCTTCACGTCGCTCCCGCTCGAATCGTTTGTTGTTATCGGATTGCCACTATGCAAATTAGCTAGCCTCTAAGGAATGCACACTTTTGACAGGGGGGCGCTAGCATGCATACTTTGTTAATTTATACATCGCAACTAGACCTTTTTGCGATAACAAACATTCTCGACATCTCGTGCAGATAAAACAAAAGAACTTTTTATTAATCATGACATCTTGAATATTCATTGTTCAAGGCTCGTGGAACGTTTGTACCTAGTTGAGCGTTGAACATATAATTTTAAATGTAAGCACAAAGTAAACTAAAAGGGATTTGTTTTCACTCCATGTTATTATGCGTACTGCGTTTAGACATGTACTCACAGTTCTGACTACCGAGTATTCGATATGCTAATTTAATTTAGGCCCCGTAAACACATAGGACTATTGAAGTCCACACGAAAACGATGACCGTTACACGACAACGATGAACGTTTTCGAATCCTTTTAGAGTCGTCAATACATATGCGGTTTCATTTGTAAACGTATACTTTTTAACCGTTTAGTTCCATTGATAATTAATCAATGTCAGCGCTCTCCACACGAAAACGGATCGAGTTTTCGAAAGTACAGTATATATCCACTTTGGAGAAGTTTTCGAAAATATTCCTTTACGGTGAGCGTTTCCATCGCTTTCGTGTCGAAGGCCTAAACGTTAATGTAAATATAAACAACTAAACAGTTCTTCATCTACACGATTGCTTTCACTTCGCCTTTGCCTGTATTCATCTCTACTAAAGGAGTCAGGAAGAGATAGGGTGATGCAATCAACTGAACAATCGTGAAAGTGTTTCTGATGCGGAATGTCGATCCACGTTGCATATATTTTAATCAGTAAAAGATCACTTATTTCCCTTTTTGTTTAGTCATTCGAATCAATTTATGCTGTTGGCAAATTTTACCATAACTGGTCTGAAAGAAAGAAATCCACAGTGTTTTGCGAATCTCGACCATAATTGCGATCGCAATAATGGCGGGAAAATTAAAGAGATTGTCGTACTTATAGCCGGCGATCCTCAGAATATTTTTGTATGCTAAAGATAGAAGAAAGAGAAGAAGAGTTTGAAATGTGGTAAGACTGAAAAGGGAACAGTGCACCATTGAAGAACTGTTACTCGCGTGTCGTGAGTTTTCCACAGCTAGACAAAAACTACTCTAAAAGCATGATCTTTAGTTACAATTTTATACACGTCCTCACAGGAGAAAAGACGATTTAGAGCAATTTTTGTAAGACTGTGAAAACGGCACGGTCACGGCAAGGAACGCATCAAGCGACTTTAATACGATCATTGCATGGTGATCAAGGTCTCTTTTACATCATACAAATGCTGCTCTAAACAGAGTACGAAACTGATACCTTTGACTATTAGATCTTTGTTCTTAGACCTAATTTAGATTTTTTTTAGTTTTCGACCGAGTTTTTTGACATCGACCGAGCTATTAGTCTTGGACTAAGTTTTTGTCTTGGACTAAGTTTTTGTCTTGGACCAAGTTTTTGTCTTCGATCGAGTTTTTTCTGCCTTTTAACAAGTTTTTTTTTTGAGTCTTCGACTGGGTTTTTGGTCTTCAAACGATTTGTGTAGTCTTTGACCCAGTTTTTTGTGTTGAGAAGAGAAATATCATCTAACGCGATGTAACGCTGTCAACCAACATTTATCTGTTCAAACTTAGTGTCATAATTTTGGACGATTCTGCGCGCCGTATATACTCATATATTATTTAATGCTGTAATTACACTGACATTTATGATCGATCCCCGAACCCCATGCAATCTTATCATTTTACTTTTTCGAGGATTCGTTGTTCAAGATGGAATTTTCAATGTGTGAGGTATCCCCTGATATGTATACAGGTCTGTATACACACACAAACCAATATGAAGTGACCGCAAGTACTGGTTAGTATGCTAAACAGTGAGACGGGAGTGCCAAAGCTTATGTGAATTTATTGAAAGCAAAGGTATAAAGGGATTTCCTGGCAGCTATCTTTATGTTTTCATAGTTCCAAAACATATACTTTTTTATGCGTTTAGTTCTTCCATCCACACGAAAGCGATGAAAACGCTCACCGTAAAGGAATATTTTCGAAGTCGTTCTCTAAAGTGGATACTTTCGAAAACTCCGTTTTCGTGTGGAGAGCGCTGACGAATTATCAATGGAACATTCACAAAGCGTTCGCGTGTGGACGGAGCTAAACGGTTAAAAAGTATACGTTTACAAACGAAACCGCATACGTATTGACGACTCTAAAAGGATTCGAAAACGTTCATCGTTTTCGTGTAACGTTCATCGTTTTCGTGTGGACTTCAATAGTCCTATGTGTTTACGGGGCCTAAATTAGCATATCGAATACTCGGTAGTCAGAACCGTGAGTACATGTCTAAACGCAGTAGGCATAACATATAACATGGAGTGAAAACAAATCCCTTTTAGTTTATTTTGTGTTTACATTTAAAATTATATGTTCAACGCTCAACTAGGTACAAACATTCCACGAGCCTTGAACAATGCAATATTCAAGATGTCATGATTAATAAAAAGTTCTTTTGTTTTATCTGCACGAGATGTCGAGAATGTTTGTTATCGCAAAAAGGTCTACTTCAGCTTTTATTTTCATTCTTTTTTTCAAAAAAAAAAAAAATGAAAAGAGATTAACTTTCGTCATATCCGGAGATATTTTGGGGGTTTTGACGAGAATGAGATATATATCGGCCAAGTATGTAAAGACAAAGAAATCAGATTATAGTATTTTAAAATATGAAGGAAGCACAAAGAAAGAAAACCCGAAAAGCTAAATCGATTTACGAAACTAGCTTACACAAAATACTGCTCGGATCACCAAATGCATTGACCCCGGGGGGGGGGGGGGGGGGGGTTACTCCCATACATTTGCTATACGGGTATGTGCCGCTGGATAGGGTACGGTTTTTGGCCCTGCTGTCTTGAACAGGGTATACATTTTACCCAAAGTTGTCTTAAACAGGATCTATAATTTTGACGAGATCCCAAGCCATATCATCTTTTTGTGTCTTAGATAGGGTACTATATTCAAAATAAACAAAAAAAAGCGCTTCCTCGGCCGTTTTTTTGTCTAATCATATGCAGGCTAGGGTCGATTTTCTTCTCTTTTGTCTTGAACAGGGTATGATTTTTTCACTTTCGAGTGTCTTAAACAGGGTTAGGTTTCTAGAACTCTGGCGGCACACCCCTATCCAAAATGGGGTTGAGTTCCCCTCCCGGGGCATTGACTTGCATTGAATGTACTCAAACCGGCAAATGTTCAGTATCTTACTTTTTTCGGTTCATACTACATAACACCCAAACTTTGACTTTCGAATTTAGTATGTAGTCTCCTAAAGGTTTTTTAAAATGCTTAGCATCTTAATTTCGAAGAACAGTCAAAATATCAGTTAGCAGACCTACATCGTCAGTTATTCTAGGGTGTCCTCGCTGTTTGCATGCCATATACGAAACCAGGGCGTCTTCGCCGCATGATTGATGTAGGTGTTTCAAGATGTCAAAAGTTATTACAAGCTTACTCAAGCGATCTGTGATAGGCGCACACGCCAGCCTCCCTCTATAGGAATCTTTTACTCTAGCAATTTGAGTCTTGTGGTCCCTTGCTTGAATATAAAATGAGAGTGGCTTGATTGTATTCAAAAGACATTGCTGGAGAGGTGTGCCATGGTGATGTATAATTCTGTTCAGCGCCTTGCAATCCTCCAAGGCATCATGCGCTGGGAATGCACAATGAAACGCTTCTTCGTATACGTCAACCAGTTTTAGATGCTTTGTTCGACCTAGAAACTTACGTAATGCCAGTAAAGAGTCCTCAAAATATACTTTCTCTAAGTTCTGAGCAGCATTGCAAGAGACCAAACCATTTATTAGTCGAGGGGCATCAAATGTGTTTCCATTGTGCGCAATCAGAACACAGGGGTTGCCAGCTGAGTGATCATTCAAGTATTTGCAAAAGTCTTTCAACACACTTTCAACGTCCTCTTCAGCCTCAACTTCTCTTTCGTTTTTATATACAAAGCGCGACGCCCACTCGCATAGCCAATGGTTAGTCCGGTATAACTTTAGCAGCACTTTTGTCTATGGAACATTAATTGGGACGAGGTACTTGGTAAAAGTATCTTCCCCTGTCGTTTGTATGCATGATAGCTGAATAAGTTCAGCCTCTTTGCTTAGACCAGTGGTTTCAATATCGTAGATAAAATACGCAGGGTTGTCAAGATTTGATGGTTTTCTTGGCAGAGCCGGTTTCTCAGCTGGTTTGCGCTTCTTGTCTTTTAGCACATCTTCTACGGCAGTTTTCTTGTCACTGACAGCCAATTTTCGACCTTCTTCGTCTGTTATGACCTCTAGACCTACACCAGAACGGTAAGTAGTCCCCTCCTTTTTCCTTGCGCGAGTTTGCCGTGATGTACGTGTCTTTTTTAGTTCCTTTCTTCTTTTCTTTGTTGACGTCTTTGCTTTTCTCGGTGAACTTTGTTTCCTCTTTTTTTGCATCCGATCAACATAACTAGATAGATTTTCATCACAAATTTTACCCAGCTTTGCTTCTATGTCAATTAGATAACTAAATGCCTCATTGAATTGGGCAACTGCTTTCTGCTTTCGCTGCTTTCTGATCCTCCATAGAACCTCTTTTTTGAATTTTTCGTACCCACAATGCTATTTAAACACTCATTTCTTTGAGACGAGCCAAGAGGGGCCAACTTTTTTGCCACTTCATTCTTTGTGAAAGGCTGTAACACACTTGTTAGAAACTGCCTTAACGCATCTCCTTGAAGATCTTGTCCACCTGGCAAGGAGGCGTGTCGATACCCTTCATTGTTGTCTTTATATCGACACCAAATGCCGCAATTGTCGTGTTCTCCAAAACAGTGTGGAACAATTGCACCAACTGCTTTTGCCAACCCGTCCGGATTGTTTCGATTTTGATAAACAGCATAAGAAAAGCACATCTTGATATAATCAATTACGTTATCAGTCAGTTTGTAATTGTTCAGACCAAAATTTGTAGCACGCTCTTCGCATAATGCCTTTGCCATCGTGCATGTGGCGTGGTTGACATCAGACCACTTTTCAATACCGACATTAACTTCTTCACGAAGTTTAGCGATAACTGTGGAGTCATCATCACCAATCAAAGTACTGTAGTTGTCTTTTTGAAAGAGCTCGACTGCTACCGCGGCTTCCATGGATTTTGATGAGCCACGATGGTTACGGCGACAGTCATGGGCTGCTGCGACTACACCTTTCTTTTCTGCTTCGATACAAGTTCGGCAGTAGGAATTCCTGGTGCCAAAGTCAATGCACTTTCAAGTTTCAAGGCCCACTAACGTACCTTGTCCTGTAAGGGAATTGTGCGCTCGTCCCTGCTTTTGCCATCCCTGGTCAAACGACACCTTCATCCCTCCACTGCTTGCTGAGCTTTCCTGTTCTCTCCACTTGGTGCAGCTTTCCTCAACTGTCCGTTCGATGACTTTCCCAACTTCTCTCTCCGCACGTTTGAATGTGCTAGAAGCCAAGTTGTATCCCTATGGTCGCCATCAGCCCCTCATAATGAGAGTGCCCCAACCCCTGGTGTAGATGTCGTGAATCGGGATTCCTGTGCGCGCATTAATTAGCTGACGCAACAATCTGTGAACGCGCGCTCCTCTGCAATAAAAATATATGTCGGAAAACTCCACCTACGCTCTCCCATTATCTTCCAACGGGGTCTTCCGGACATATTGGTGCCGAAACTCCTACCAAAGATCAACTGAAGCATAATGGAAGAACAAGATCTGCAAAGAGCGAAACACGTCAGGGCAGCCTACAGAGGCCATGTGAGCCGCGAAATCAAAAAAGCGAAACAGATCATCGTAGAAAGCCCAGCAGACACGTCTGACCTGGAAGCCTTATACGAGAGACTCGCCAGAAGAAGAGATGAGCTGACAAGAATAGACGAAGGAATTGTAGCGCATTACCGCGAACAAGACGACATCGAGCGAGAAGTGGAGGACGCCCTCAAGTGGAACGACGACATCACAGATTGCAACACAGCAATTACAAAGTTCCTGGCCAGGTCTTCAGGACACACAAAGCCACAAACGGTGAGTGCGTTCCAATCTACATCATTTAGCGAGCCACATCCAAAACACAAAGTAGGCATTAATCTACCAAAGTTAAAGCTTAAGTCGTTTAGCGGCGACAAACTGGAGTGGCAAACGTTCTGGGAAGGTTTTAGCTCAGCAATACACAACAACCCAGAGCTTAGCGATGTTGAAAAAATGAACTATCTTAGCGGTCAACTTAAGGGAGAAGCCGCTCGCGTAACAGCAGGACTACCGCTGAGCAACAGCAACTACCAGAAAGCGGTAGAACTACTACAGGAGCGCTACGGCCAAAAGCAGGCACTGATCAACTCGTACATGGATGCACTAACAAAAATTCAATCCACAGCTAGCGAAACCAAAAAACTTCGAATGTTTTACGACTCATGTGAAACATACATCCGCGGTCTTGAATCACTCGACGTAGCGTCAGAGTCATACGGTAGCTTACTACTGCCTATGCTCATCAAAAAACTCCCAGAAGAAGTCAGGCGAGCGATCTTCAGATCTAACCCCAAAGCAGACGGCTCTCTAAAAGAATTCAGATCAGCCCTTCTGCAAGAAATAGAGACACGAGAAAAGAGTCAAACCACATCCATATCTGATTCGCTTCCTTCAACATCAGAGAGTCCAATCCCGACGGTCGGAGCCCTTCTATCGGGAGCTCGGAATAAAACCAACCCTTCGAGACACGCCAGCCAACCATCGAAGGATAAGCCGAGCAATCGGCCTTGCCCGTACTGTGGAGAACAACATCGACCCGACAAATGTCATAAACTGACATCAGTCAACCAGCGAAGATCATTACTTCGTCAAGAACGCCGTTGCTTCAACTGCCTCGGAGCAAACCACATTACTAGCCAATGCTTCTCAAAAGGCAGATGCCTGAAGTGTAAGAGGAAACACCATACCTCGATATGCGATTCGTCCTCGGACCATATTGAACCAACTGACCATACGGAAAACGAAGACAAAGAGCAGAAATCACGGCAAAGCAATTCAAACGCAACGTACCAACAGTCACCAGCTCACATGGGAACAACTCAAGTAAAAGACCCAGAAGGAGCAATACTAACGCAAACTGCACGCGTAACGGTCGTTGGACCTCTAGGAACAACCTTCCAAACCAGAGCAATCTTCGATTCAGGCGCACAAAGAACCTTCATCACCAGAAAACTAAAAGAAGCGCTACAACTTCAACCAACGGGAAACGAGTTACTCGAAGTGACCACCTTTGGATCCCTCGAAAGCACAACAACAGAGTATGAAACCGTCATACTTAAAGCCCAAACAGCCGAGGAAACAATCACGCTTAAAGCATTAGTCACCCCAGTGATATGCCCTCCGGTATCGAACACAATAGATCGCAAGCACATAAACAGCGCTGAACTGCAAGGACTGCAACTCGCGGATCCTCCGCAAAACACCAGCCCCACAGCCATAGATATCATCATCGGGAATGACCTCTACGGCCAACTAATCACAGGAGAAGTCATAAAATGTTCGAAAGATGGACTTGTAGCCATGAACAGCAAATTCGGATGGCTTCTTTCAGGCCCTATCCACAACGCTAAAGACGGCGCGCAGCATAACCGTATAGCATGCAACAGAATGGACATCGCAGCACCAAAGGAGCCACTCGAAGAGATTTTACCCAAACTATGGGAACTTAACGACCTAGACACAAGCGACAACGTCGAACCACGTCTTAAAGAGCTTTAACGACAGCATAGAGTTCAGCCTAGCAACAAAGAGATACGTCGTAAGACTCCCATGGAAAGAAAATAAGAACGACCTTCTGACGAACTTCGCAATAACCAAAAGAAGGCTGGAAAATCTTCGCCAAAGCCTACTACGGCGAGACAGAACGCTCATTTCAAAATACAACGCGTACATAGAAGAACAGGTGCGACTGGGATTCATTGAACTGGTTGTTGACCCAGCAAAATCCAACGGAATCATACACTACATACCACACTTCCCAGTGTTCAAGACGGACAGCGCTACAGCACAGCGAGCTAGAGTTCCAATACTTATACCTAAAGACTCCTATTTGACAGAACTCATCATCCGTGAGGCACACGCAACCGTCATGCACAACGGAGTAAGAGAAACGCTAACTCAGGTCAGACAGAGATATTGGATTCCCCAAGGAAGACAACGAGTAAGACAAACACTGTCAAAGTGTGTCACTTGCAAGAAACACGAAGGACTCCCTTTCGGCTCACAACCTACCCCACCACTACCTCTAGCAAGAGTCTTGGAAGGCCGTCATTCAAAGTGACCGGCGTTGACTACGCGGGGCCATTATTCATAAGGAACACAGGGAAGGCGCCTTCAGCAAAGGTATACATATGTCTATTCACGTGCGCCTCGGTACGAGCCTTACACCTTGAGGTAGCGGAAGACCTAACAGCAGAAGCCTTTCTTAGAGCCTTTAAGAGATTCATCAGTCGAAGAGGAATACCAGAGATAATCATATCAGACAACGCCAAAAACTTCAAGGCGAGACAGAACGCTCATTTCAAAATACAACGCGTACATAGAAGAGCAAGTTCGACTGGGATTCATTGAGCCGGTTCCCGACCCGAGCAATTCCAAAGGAATCGTGCACTATATCCCTCATTTTCCAGTCTTCAAGTCAGACAGCGCTACTACTAAAATGAGAGTAGTGTATGATGCTTCAGCAAAGGGATACAACAAACCGAGCTTGAATGACTGCCTACACAAAGGACCATCAAGACGATCCCGACTACACCCCTCCAGGACAAGAAACAATCAAAACATTAAACAAGCGCGCCAAATATCACGACCGACTTATGAGATCCCTGTGGAGCCAATGGCGCAAAGAATACCTAACCAGCCTGAGAGAAATCCTAAAAACCAAAGGCAAGAGAGGCAGCAGTGCTATAGTCAAACAAGGCGAGGTCGTGATAATACATGACAACACACCCAGAAACCAGTGGAAGCTCGGAGTTGTAAGGACTCTTCTCCCAGGGAAAGACGGTGTTGTTAGAGCCGTAAAATTGCGTACGAGCAGAGGCAATGAGTTGACGAGACCAATAGAGAAGCTTTACCCGCTCGAAATCTCAAGTGAGGAACACCCAGCGGACAACTCAGCGGAGCAGCCAGCCACGACACAATTGAGAACCAAGAGGACGGCAGCTGTAAAAGCGTCGCAGAGAATAAAGCAGCAACTCCAAGACAACTGAACGTTTACTGAACATTTGACAAATAACTTAACTATGTGAAATCGATCTATTGTAACCCCTTTCGGGCACTTCGGCGCCCGGGAGAGTGTCGTGAATCGGGATTCCTGTGCGCGCATTAATTAGCTGACGCAACAATCTGTGAACGCGCGCTCCTCTGCAATAAAAATATATGTCGGAAAACTCCACCTACGCTCTCCCATTATCTTCCAACGGGGTCTTCCGGACAATAACACTCCAAACTCAGGTGTACCCTATACCGACCTCACATGTATGAATGCTCCTGTAGACACGAAGACCTACGATTACACAATTGCATAATGCCTCTAGATAATGCTCAAATAAATACAGCCAAGAGAAAACATAAAAATCCTATTTGCGCGCAAATATTCCATTTTAAGCAAATATTAAAAATTTGTAGAGATTCTATAGCTCATATCAGGGCCGTAGCGAGGTCTAAAGTACTCGATCATGATTCGATAATTTGTATGAAAATTACTTTGGGCGGCCTTAGTTGGTGTTAATAGTCACTGTAAAAAATATATAAATAAAGAGCTATTTCTTCCAAGAGAAAGGGATGGCAATTGTGTTGCTACAAAAGAAAATGAACATCTTACCTGATAAGATTATTTTTAATCCAAGTTTGTAAGTGAATTATTGGAAAATAAAGTTGAGTTTTTGAGCTTGATATTCAGTCATTACACTGCTTCTCAATTACACGCGCGAAATGACCAAAACGTCTTCCCAGCGAATTCGGTTTCGGTGGATGTCAATCAAAGCGTTTCCATGGCAATGCAATTAAGCACGTGCGAACTGGAATTTTGTTTACTGATACTGGTTCATCTAACTTGATTTACTTGATCTGAAAATGTTCAGAGCCTCTGGAAAAATTACCCAAATGAAAAGAAATAATTTTCTAACAATGACTTCAATGGCTTGAAAATCAGAATATATAAAAGGTGTTTGTGCCTTCGTGACCTATCAGTGAACGAAATCAGTCGACCGTTGAGAATGGACTGATCAAACAGCGCAAACAATGAATCTCATAAGCTAGAAACTAGACATTTAATTCAGGCCGTATATATATATACATTCTTCTTATGTCTTTGGATGGATTGATCGTTTTCCGTTTATTATCGATATTGCAAGAAACTGATGCGGCAAATCAAAAGGAAATTGTCTTAGAAACACTTGATTGGTGTCCACGAAAACTCAAGTTTCGTTCGTGATTTTGTCTCGTTGTTCACGTGTGACTGGGAATCGCAGTAAAATCACTTGAGATTGCCATGGAAACGCTTTGATTGACATTCACCGAAACCCAAATCGCTGTGTAGACTTTTTGGTCATTTCGCGCGTGTAATTGAAAAGCAGTGTAAGCTTAGGTCTTATTAACTTTGATGATCCAGCCATCTACTTGTTCAAAGCATACAGTAGGTATTGAAAGACAGACAAGGGCAAAAGACATCTTCAATCAAATGTAGAGGAAAAGGTACACATTTTTGTGAATAGACAATTGGTCACATGAAATAAAAGTGTAGATTGGCTTGTTTCAAAGTTTTATAAGATGGAGTATTCTTGTGCAAAAAAATGTGTTGGGATCCCTTTGTGATCATTAGAAAATGCGCTGGGATCCCTGTGTGATCATTAAACAATATGGCTGCCTCGAAGAGAGTTTTCTGTGTTCCAAGCTATAAGAATGCAAGTCTTTTATGATAAAAGCCTTTAAAATGGAAAAATCAGTAAAGGTAGGCCATGAGGTGGGCCGTAGGGAAGGCCATAGGTAGGCCATGGCCCTAGCCCAGCTTTTGTAGTTACCCGGCTCGCAGGCTCGGGAGGCTCGGATTTTACCATTCTATACCCCTCAGGATCAGTGTCGGACACACACAATTCAAAATATTTAGCATCTTGAGTAAATTAAAGCAGTTTCAGTTTCAAACAATCACAAACGGCTTGCGTTGGCAATGATTATAAAACTGACTACGACAACACAAGTTTTAGAAATGTACAAGTACATTTTATTCACTGAAATATATTGCTTTTTCAAACAATCACAAACAGTGTTAGCAATGATTATAAAACTAACTGATTAAAGTTTGTTTAGCCGAAAAGGATGTGAATCGCTTCCTGGCAGCTAAAAGAGTGCTTGATAAATATCTGACACATAATTTGCCTTGTAATGTATAGAGAATGCATAATATATGTGGATTTAACTGAACTACTGAGAGTAGTCTGCGTAAAGAAAGCAAAATTTCGATTCACCAGAAATTTTAGCGATATCGTGTGGCTTTCTAAAGAGATTTTATCTCTTTGAAGAGGAGAACATTGGAATGCAACTTTATATCGTCTTGCTTCGATCGAGTGCACAACGGCGATTAAAAACTCATAAAAGGACATTGTCTTTCCTGAGAAATATCACTAAACAGTTCATGGCCTTGCTGAACACTTCCACGAATACAAAGCAGGATTCAGTGGACTCCCGGGGTATGATAAATCTGAATAACAACGACAACTTAGCTAGATAACAAAGACTCCAACACAACAGCGCTGAAAAACTCATGAAAGAACATTGTCTTGCCCGAGAAATATCACTAAACAGTTCGTGCCCTTGATGAATACTTCCACGAACATAAAGAAGTGGATTTTGCATAATAAATTTGAATAACAACTAGACGCACACGTGCGTTCACTCGTGCCCTGGAGCCCTTTTAAGAGAGGCTCCAATGACCGGCTCCGTTCGTACTCTTCCGAGCCGTTTCACGCATTCTTCACCATTCCGGGAAATAGCTAACCGTAACATAATGACCTTTTTTGAATCGGCTAACTTAAACTAAAAATATCTGATTAGTCAGTTTGTCTGTCAACAGCTATTAGTGTTTGCCTTTGTCTTTCTATTATCATGCATGGGTATCTCCACATGCAAAAATATACCAATATACCAGTTTATTCAACTTTTATTTCACTATATATCTCAATTGTTTGCTGTAAAGACTTCTACAACGGCATATTTGACACAATAACAAATCGTGTATTTTTTCGTTCATGTTTCGGATGTTTTATATATGAATAAAAGACGTTACGTGACCAAATACAAGGTCAAGTTCATGCCATTCCGAATTTTAATTAAAATTCAGTACAAAAACCTCTCAAGATCTCTTGAATGCTTGAATGAGGAATATAATTGACTTGCTTCTATGTATGTTCGTTTAGCAACATGTAGGATGAGAAATTCGTAGTTTTCCAGCTCATAGGAAATAGTCTTTATCGCGAGGGCCTCGTTCAAGTACTCCATTTAGAGTTCGATATTTGGTCAAAGTATTGGAGATGAAGCTCAAAATAACAGCCCATTCTGAAGCTCTTATAAGTATATAGGTATATCTCGAGTTAAAAGCTCCAAATTACATTGTTCTACTGCAGGAAAAGCCTGTCTCTGAAAGCTATTTTCTTTGAGTCGGCCATCTTGCATTCCTAAAGTTCCTGGCTTGCGTTCGCTACGAGGTGATGAATGAAGGGCATTGTTTTTACGTTCTTAACCAATCAGGTCCTGACGAACGCAAAATGAAACGAAAAAAAAAAAAACATTTGCAGTTTATAACTCGTTCCCGGCCTAAAGGCCTGGGCACGAGTAATAAAACCTTACTTCAAAACGACAACCAAACATCCAGATCTTAACTCGAGAAATCGCTTAGTCATGCATTCTGCCGCGTCAGAGCAGTGATTTACCGCGGACCATACTGAATACCAAGCGTATTTTGCATTATAGAAATACCAAGCGTATTTTGATGACGTCACGAAACATCGTTCACTACATCTACATATCTACCAAAGTTCAAGACCGCAAGCCCATAACAAATGGCCCGGGCCAACTCTGCCGTACGTAAAACAAGAAATCCATCGTTACAAATAGTGTCGCTGCTCGCTTCGCTCGCAGCAATAAGGGCAACTTTTCTTGCTGAGTACACCGCTCTAGTCGTCACGGTAGTCATCTCGTATGAAAATAATTAGATTTTGCACGCATTAGCGTCTGTTTATTGTGCAGGACTCAACCATTGCTTCTGAAGAAAAGATTGAAACCCTAGTCGGGGTTTATACTTAGGAGCAAATCGCAAATATGAAAGCTACGTGCTAATTTGCATTTATAAGTTCAGCTTACCCCTCTAATTTTCTGAAGAACTGGGCTGTCCCCCTTTTCGCTTTCTTGGGAACCGTAGATTCCAAGAACCTTGGAGCGTTCAATGTTATCCAAATCAATACAAGAGCTCAACTGTACATGAAAATACAATATGTGTAAAATTCGTTTAAGCTTCAATAGTGTTTTAGAAACTAAAGAGGGAAAGTTAACACATCAGAACACAGTAAACGGGAAGACGTATTAGGCTTGTGAATATATATTTTTGACCTTTACCTGTGTGTGCTCTGTATCTTGATCTGATAGATCTGGTAGTTCTGCAGAGGGCATATCTCAGCATCTTCAAAAACAAAACAAACAAAATTGAATGTCGAATATATATGAATAACATGCGTATCGGGGTAGAGCCATGCCCGATAAAATCAACTGAAGCTAGACAAATACCTGTATTTGTCAACATATCATAGGCGTCCTTCAACTTTTCCTTCAGAGTAATCAAATCTGGTCTGTCCTGCGGTTCTTGACGCTGACATTCCTTTATGATTCCAATGATTGTTTGTGGATGCAGTTTTGATGTGGTAATCTTCCACCTTTAAGAACCTATGCCAACGAGTGTAGATTGAATATGAAGGCCCCTGTACATGAGGCAATTTTTCCCACAACTTACAACGCCGTTGCGTAGCAAGTTGCAGAAGATCTTACTTGTAATGCATCAAGAAAATGCTTTGCAAATTACGGAAATGTTGCAGCCTAGACGAGTCTACAAGCCTAGACGAGCCTAGTCTCGGCTCGGCTCGGCTCGTCTAGACTCGTCTAGGCTCGGCTCGTCTAGGCTCGTCTAGGCTCGACTCCTCTAGGCTCGTCTAGGCTCGTCTAGGCTCGACTCGTCTAGGCTGTTATTGATAACCTGATATAGCCATCAATAGCAAGCTATCAGGCGGCTATCGTTGGCTATCAGGCTATCAATTGCAGGCTATCGTGAAAATTGTTGAACAAGCAAATTTATCGCGTCCTGCCTCGCTTCCATGTTTTGCCCTAAAAATCAGTACGATTTCGCATTCGTCTGGCCCCCTTTTTCTCCCTTTTGAATGTAACTGAAGACAGTATTTGTTGTACTTAATAAAATAAATTTGATATTGTTAGGGATCCCCGAGGACCAGCTCGAAGGATGATTTCCATGAAAAAGAAACCTCCAAATTTTTACTTTCCATGAATGCAATAGAATATATATTCATAGCATATGAATGGTTGAGTCATGTTTTGTGACAGTTGAGAGTGACAGTTGCTTTATTTTGAGACTGAAATCGTTGAACCAAATAAATAAGTCGAATTGAAGCTCATTTTGGGTATTGAAACTGATAGGTACAATAGTTCTGTAGTTGGCCGTTTCACGAACAAAAGCTCACCCGTCACGCTCTCAACGATTCGAATGTGTCGACCCTTTCAGTACATTCGGATCACTTTAACGGAATTGCTTGGTACATTTCTGACGATAATGCCGGGTTTCCTTCCGTCCAACTGTAAAGTTCAGCCTCTGTTTCGATTGTAATTTCAAATGGTCCACGTTCACATTTCGGAGTGCTTCATTAAAGTTAAAGTGAAGTTCGATTCTTTCGTCCTCGGTTAGCATCAAGCATATCACGTTACAGCTGTTTTTGATTTGACAACCGCATCAGTGTTTATGTCGAGTTCATGAAGCACACCTCCACCGCATACGTGGAAATAAAGAGCTTTTCATAAATTTGATCGGGTTCATCTTGACTTCCCATTGTAGTTTGCTTCAAGAGTGAACGTGAATGGTCTATTTGCTCGCTTAACTAAAATTTTGTTCATGCTAAAAAGAGCTAGGAATTGTAAACAATACCTTTGCCAGGTGACTGAATCGAAAAACAATAGACGCTTCAGCGTACTGGTACATGCCAGTACTAACCATTTCTTTTGTTTTTCTGCTCCGAAATAGTTGTTCGGTTGCTGCGCAACGGAGTTTTCCAAGTATTTCATTGTTCCTCGGACGCACTGGAAAGAATTTCTTTTGTTCGTCAGTTGCTCCGGAATAATTTGATTTGTTGCTCTGGAAAGAATTTCTTTTTTTGTCGGATGCGCCGGAGCATCGGCGCTCCGATGTTGCAGGATTGGTACTCCATATCTACTGCTGTATTCAAGCCCTTGTCCGCCATTAAATCCTGCTCAAGTCTTCAGTCCCCAGCATCGCAGAGTTCGCACTTGTCTCACGCTCAAAGATGAAGGGCATTGTTTTTTTACGCTCTTAACCAATCAGGAGTGCATCACGTGATCGATTGCGCAAGAATGGCCTTTACTCGAGACGAAATCACACAAAAAAACATTTGTAGTTTATACTTCGTTCCCGGCTACGCCTGGGCACGAGTAATTACAACTTACATGAGTTCTAATGGTTTCGTTATCCTTTAACCAATTGTAGGGTGTAACACCATAGGTGTGGATTTCAAAGAGTAGATATCCCAATGAAAACACCACGGACTTCTCTGAATATCGACCATCAGTCATGACCTCTGGGGCTGCGTGACGCATAGATGTTTCATCAAGTTGAGAGAGGTACTCGTAAACATGGGTCTAGAAATGGGATCAACGTATTAGTCCATTATATATGAAAAATATGTTGTAATAGCATGAGAAAATATATATAATATAACTTTGTATATAATGTCAAAACTTGAATGGAGAGAGTTAAGTGAATATATGTCTTGGAAAAAGTGAAAGTCTCACAAAACGTGCATCTCAAGTTAACAAGAAAAATGCTCATCTTAGCTATAGAAGTTTTGACCATTTGCATTTTGCAGCGCCACTTGTGTCTCATGAGTTGTTCTAAAAGATCTATTTCCAGTTAGTTAAAAAGTAGTTAGCGTCCATCCTCTTATAAGCGCCAGGCACTTGTTAGAGAAATAAGGTATTTATGGATTAGAATCGTATAGCAAATTGCTAAATCACGCGCTGATTGGTCGAGAAGGATGGTGATATTTTGTGGAATCGAGGGGCTTCCTTTTTTTGTCCGCATATAAATGATTATCAATTTCTTTCTAGTCAAAATTTGGCTAATCTTTTCTATAGAAAAGTGTTTTACTCTTTCATTAAACTTTTAGAATAAATTTAGAATATTTTCATCTGTAATCATATAATCTTTCGAAAAATATTAATACAAATACAAACAAAAACTAAAAGGAAAACGATCATAAACAGCTGCACCGTCGACAGACATGTTCATCCCGGTTTTCAACTTACTTTTAAAAGTGTTCTTGCCCTAAAAGATTTGCTTACATATCCAAAGAAGAAAAGGTAAACATGAGTGAATACTTCAATCTTTCTAGAGTACTGTATAACTGAGCCTATTTATTATATTTCTGATGAGCAGGAGATGCAAAATCACCACTTCTCAAGCTGGGTAAAACCAGTGCCCGAACAACATGCCGAAAATCAGTTCAAAGACAAGACAACAATTGATTTTTAGAAAATCCTAACAAAATTATTTGTTCAAAACAGTATTTTCCTTAAGGAAAGTTCATTTTTGAGTTTGTTTTAAGCCAAAATCTAGCGAAGTCTTAGTGTCGTAAATGTAATTAGTCGTAGATGTAATTAGTGACGTCACAGGCGCGCAAGCGCAATTACGAGATTAAGAATTACGTGAACCAGAGAACCATCTCGTTCGTTATAGTAATTGTGTAACATTTTGTACCGAAACCCGGGACCAAAACCATGTCCCGGGGACAGAACAGGCAGGCACTACGACACAGCAGAACAACATCCAGAAAGCAGTGCGAGCACTTTGTCAGTCAAGCAGAACGATTCATAGATTTTGAAACTACCAGTCTGTCAGAGATAGAGGAACTACTCAATCAAGCCAAAACAAACTGACTAGACGAAACATCAGCACTGGACATGAAGTTAGCCATGACCTTTGATGATCAAGAATCAATCGATAGATAGTTTTATACCGCTGGACAGTCTTGACATGAAAGCAAAGCAAAATGGCATTGTTATATCCTCAAACGATGAACCGTAGCACAAATATGAAGCGGAGAGCTAGAAATGCATCTAAAGCAGGAGAAGAAGAAGAAACAAAAATGTCATGCAAGTGTCCTAGAGAAACCCATTAAGATGAAGGCTCAACAAAGGAAAGAGGATCATCATAGCAGACCATTATATGACAATAAAATTTAACCAAACGAAAAGATACGATATACAAGGGCAAGAGGAAGGGAGACACAAACAAGAAGGCTAGGCAGGAACCAAAGGAACAACGCGAACTGTAAGAGAACACAAACTGTGTCCAACATCCAGACACTTGTCGTAATAATAATGAAGCAAACAAAGAACCCCCCTTGGAGGGCAGGGTCGCACAAGAGACTACTAGGACTGTAATGCTTAAAAGATGGAACATTTCAAAGCTATAGACAGTGTAAACTCGTAACTTGCAACTTTCGGCTGCCTGGGAGGGTGTCATAAATATATTGGGTTTCCTGTTTAGATGATTAGACAATCTATGATGTCATCAATATAATAGGTAATTAACTATCAATTAGAGTGTAATTAACATCAGTGAGTAGATATTAAACATCAATCTTGGAAACCCCAAACAAGTCTGCTGCCTGTTCTGCCCCACCAACGGGTTTTCAAGACACCTAGCGACTTCAATTCATGCAACTCTCCGTGTCTAGCGTCTCTTCATCGAACCTGTGGCCTAAAAACTCAGTCCGACAAAGTGCTCAAACTAGTTTTTCAAAACATCAAAAGATAAAAAGCTTGATATGAGAGCTATTAAAATTAGATAAATGCTTACCGTTTTTCTGTTCAACAGTGTCAGTGAGTGCCAGAGTCAGTGATCCAAACGAAATTTCCCGGTTCCTAGAACATCTTGTTTTGCCGCTCATGAGACAACTCAGACAACTATTCCTCCAGGATAATTCCCACAGGTTTCTTCATTTCGATTGCAGTAAAAGAAAGTTTGTTTCGACGTAATTTGATCAGAAATTTGCTCCTCACGACGAAGCCCAGTTTGCAAAGGTGGCTGTCATTCATGCTTACAGCTTCAACCTGCTTCGTCAGTTCAGTAGTTTTGTTTGTTGGCTATGAAATGGCTTCTCGTGCACTCGCAGCAAAATTGTCAAAAACTAGTATAAAACTTTTTTTCTTGCCTGCTATACGATTCAAGGAAAATTCATTGGCTCGACTCGTGAATTCAACGTGGAATTCCCTCGTCAGCCAATGAATTTATCTATAATATAATCACATAGACGAACCTCTTCGTTGTAGGTCATTTCTCTCAAGGCTTGAAATCCTGTGATCCTACATATCTTGTTTTTCCCAACTAACACATCCTGAGAAGTTACGGCCAGATGGACTAAATGTTGTTGGTTGATGTAAATCAAGCCATCGACAACCCCAATTACCATTTGTATCAACACTGAAGGATTTGGTGTGTTTTGGATATCTGATCTGAATTAGTAATACACAGAAAAATAACAATACTAAAATAATTGAAACTGGAAGGTAGCGGTAAGGCAGAGTAAAGTAAAGGAGAGAAATTGGATATAAACAAGGGAAAAACGAGAAGGAAAAGAAGAAGAAGAAGGAAAAGAAGAAGGAGGAGGAAACAAAAGATACAATGGATTGGAAGACGAACAGAAAGTAAAAGTCATGAAAAAGTAGAAGTAAACGGAGACAAAAGAAGAAAATACATAAGACAAGAGAAGAATCCCCGTACCCCATCAAGGGTCCTCTTTGATGCTATTTTTTCAATCAAGATGTCCTATTTCAACTCCATATTGGATATGATCCATACTTGCACAATCAGCTAACGCGCTTCAGTTAACGCAAATTATTATCAAACGAACGGTGTTAACTGCAGCTACAGAACATTATACGAAGGATTTAACTACAAGCAAAAGCAAACCTTGTGCTTTGCAGGAACTGCAGCAGAGTAGTGCTTAGATGGTACTCGGTAATCAAATGGTAGGGTTCAGCTGACGTGTCGTAAGCAAATACTTTGAGAATATTTGGATGACTACACGAGTTCAGACGTCTCAGAAAGTAGGCTTCTTTAAGAAGGTTCTCGTACTGCTTATTTCTTTCTTTGTCATCTCCACGCCGTGCTACATCTAAGACAAGAGTTAGAAGCAGTGAAAACATGATATGGCTAAATAGCCTACCAGAAAAATCATTGTAAATCTCACTATTGTCCCGGCCGAAAGAAAAAAAATATTCCTAAAAACAAGATCTACCTCCCCTTGAGGTTGCTCAAATTGTACTTCGAGCAGTACAATCGTGCCGCCAAAATTTCCGCGAGTAACTTTAAAAAGGCTATTATTTCCGCGTGCAACAAACTTAATTATCTTTGTCGCAAAGAGTAGAAAACATTTTCGCATCACGAAACTAAGAAATTATTTTGCGTGAAGTGGTAAAACAAACGAACAGCGTTCAAAATAGCAATGAAATTGTCGACGTTCTTAAAGTTGCGTAAAAAACTGGTAAAAATGGCGTCCTGCCTTACGTCCCGCGTGCGGCTTGTCATATTAATTTGTTAGGTCAGTCTAATGCTCAAGAATATGTAGTAAACTTGTAAAACGTTTGAAGTAATCGATTGCTTACCTGATGAATCTAACAAAATCTTTACAGCTGATTCTTCACCTCGGAAAGGAACCTTATAAAGAGCCTTTTTTTCGTCTTTGCCGATAAATTGGAATCTGCTTGGTGGCAATTCCTTTCTATAACGTGTTGACTGAAGAAATGTCATGCAAGATTTCGGTGCAAGGGTTCTTCTACTTCTTTCAAAGGTCCACCGAAACGGCAGCGCTCAAAACTTTGACATACAAACAGTTTTTCTGTAGAGTTTTTGCCTTCTTTGCAATTGAGGCGTTTCACGTAGAACTCAAGAGTTGCACACGCTCTGAACGTGTAGCTATAAGACAAAACGTTTTGCAAAAAATATTATCGACATTGTAAACCTTCGGCGACCGTATAGCCGTTGACTTCATGTACTATACTCCTTGAAAATATTCCTTAACAACTATAGATCATTTTAATGCTTAGTAATTATACTTTAATTTGAACAATTTTCTGTATGTTATGTTGAAATCCTATGGTTTTGATGACGTTATATTTTTGTGCTAGATGTCGTACTTTTCAAAAAATCAAAGCTGTTGACTATTTGAAATTATCAAAGATTGGCAGTATGTGTAGATTTATCAGTAATTCAATTTCTGTTTGACCAGCGGTTTAGCAAGGAGTTTTATTGACTCACAACTAATCCTGATCAATACGTAAAGATATGATCTTGAGCCACGTCTATCAAAAGCGCTAATCGATAAGTTGGAGACATACATGTACACAAGGAAAGTTCACAGAGCCAATATTTGAAAAAGATAGTCCAACTTAAACTTTATTCAGTTTGCCCAAAGTTTAAAATGATTTATTTTATATAAAGTTTCTTGATATGGTTTACAGTCCAGGAAAATGATGCAGAATTTAATATGTGGAATTGTGCAAATTTGTGTAACAAGCATGAAATTTGGCACACCGATAGAGGTTCACGTTCTGAGTAATTCTAGAGGTGGAGCCACGCCCAGAAATCAATTACTTACATATCGATATTTTTGGAATTAATTATCTCAGAAACAAAGATAAAGAGCATCTAATGTTAATACAAAAAGGTGTAATGAAGGATAGTGATAAGGTTGAGTATGCTGGGTAATTTTTGATTGAAAGCCACGCCCCCTAAATGCTACTTGGTGAACTATAACAATGGAATACATTATACATGGAATTGATACAAAAGGTTTTCCTCTTGGGGTGTCCATATGAAATCTTGCATAAAGATAAAGGCTTAGGCCGAAAGTAATCCTAGATATGGAGCCATGCCTAAAAACAAGTACTTCCAGTTTTATAGCAATGGAATAAATCATTTTAATAATCAGCAAGATATACCTTTAGTTTTAGTATATAACCGTAATAGTGAAAGCAGTAATAAAATAAATGAATTCAAGTATGATTAGCATAGAGCTACTCCTTATAAAAGTACTTACAGATTATAGTTGCAGTCTCTTTCTGCCGCCACTTTTCGTTTAAGTAATCGACTTTTTTATATGAATTTATATACATTATACAATAACTCAAATTCTATAAGTACTCTGTTAGGCGTGGCTTTATGCTTAATACATTTTGAATGATATTTCCTCGCTTATAAATTAAAATTAAAGGTATATTTTAATGATATATTCCCGCATTGCTATAAAACTGGAAGCTCTTGTTTTTAGGCGTGGCTCCATATCTAGGATTACTTTGGGACTAAGCCTTTATCATTATGCAAGATTTCATATGGACACCCCAAGAGGAAAACCTTTTGTATCAATTAACATTTATAATGTATTCCATATCTATAGTTCTCCAAGTAGCATTCAGAGGGCCACGATGGTCGGTTGCTAGGGCTTTTCCTCCCGGAAGCCTCGAAACTGAGAGTTTTAGGCCTTAGACAAAGTAGAATGCATCAAATTTGACAAAACGTGGCTGGGAAGTAGTTTGATAAATTACCTGTTATAATTGATGGCAATTACATCTCATTAGACCGCTATTGTGACGTCATTAATGATGTCCAAATTTGGCATCAGAAAAAAATTAG